>JAJKFL010000237.1:1807564-2123851 GCA_021186555.1 Reticulitermes speratus | reverse complement strand
GTGTGTGTGTGCGTACAGACTGTTGTCGGAGAAATATAACTTTGAAATAGTCAGTCGATATTGCTATTGTTTTGGCCAAACACGAATATGACTTTATGACTAATTAATTCAGTGCCGTACTCTAAAGAACACAAAGCTGTACAAACAATATTTTCGCTACTAAAATAAATTTAAAACCGAGATGTTGACAAATGCACTTTGCAATACAGTGTCATTTAATTACTATAATTTAATTGTACAGTCAGAAGGAGAGAAGCATTGCATGAAGACCTCAGTAGTGGTAATATGGTAATGGTAATATGGTAATGGTATGTGCCAAAAGGGCTGTCATTAAAGCCTGCAAGTCTAACGTTAACCTGAATTATATATAAAGATCCATTGAGCAACACATACGTAACAGCACGCACCAACACGTAAGTAACAGCACGCACCAACACATAAGTAACATGCACGCACCAACACACAAGTAACAGCACGCACCAACACATAAGTAACAGCACGCACCAACACGTAAGTAACAGCACGCACCAACACATAAGTAACCACGCACCAACACATAAGTAACAGCACGCACCAACACATAAGTAACAGCACGCACCAACACATAAGTAACAGCACGCACCAACACATAAGTAACATGCACGCACCAACACAAAGTAACAGCACGCACCAACACATAAGTAACAGCACGCACCAACACATAAGTAACAGCACGCACCAACACATAAGTAACAGCACGCACCAACACATAAGTAACAGCACGCACCAACACACAAGTAACAGCACGCACCAACACATAAGTAACAGCACGCACCAACACATAAGTAACAGCACGCACCAACACAAAGTACAGCACCCCAACACATAAGTAACATGCACGCACCAACACATAAGTAACAGCACGCACCAACACATAAGTAACAGCACGCACCAACACATAAGTAAACAGCACGCAACACATAAGTAACAGCACGCACCAACACATAAGTAACAGCACGACCAGACACATAAGTAACAGCACGCACCAACACAAAGTAACAGCACGCACCAACACATAAGTAACAGCACGCAACTCACAACAATAAGTAACAGCACGCACCAACACATAAGATACAGCACGCACCAACACATAAGTAACAGCACGCACCAACACATAAGTAACAGCACGCACCAACACATAAGTAACAGACACACACATGTCCCCCCAACACATAAGTAACAGCACGCACCAACACATAAGTAACAGCACGCACCAACACATAAGTAACAGCACGCCACCATACACACTAAGTAACAGCACGCACCAACACATAAGTAACAGCACGCACCAACACATAAGTAACAGCACGCACCAACACATAAGTAACAGCACGCACCAACACATAAGTAACAGCACGCACCAACACATAAGTAACAGCACGCACCAACACATAAGTAACAGCACGCACCAACACATAAGTAACAGCACGCACCAACACATAAGTAACAGCACGCACCAACACATAAGTAACAGCACGCACCAACACATAAGTAACAGCACGCACCAACACATAAGTAACAGCACGCACCAACACATAAGTAACAGCACGCACCAACACATAAGTAACAGCACGCACCAACACATAAGTAACAGCACGCACCAACACATAAGTAACAGCACGCACCAACACATAAGTAACAGCACGCACCAACACATAAGTAACAGCACGCACCAACACATAAGTAACAGCACGCACCAACACATAAGTAACAGCACGCACCAACACATAAGTAACAGCACGCACCAACACATAAGTAACAGCACGCACCAACACATAAGTAACAGCACGCACCAACACATAAGTAACAGCACGCACCAACACATAAGTAACAGCACGCACCAACACATAAGTAACAGCACGCACCAACACATAAGTAACAGCACGCACCAACACATAAGTAACAGCACGCACCAACACATAAGTAACAGCACGCACCAACACATAAGTAACAGCACGCACCAACACATAAGTAACAGCACGCACCAACACATAAGTAACAGCACGCACCAACACATAAGTAACAGCACGCACCAACACATAAGTAACAGCACGCACCAACACTAAGTAACAGCACGCACCAACACATAAGTAACAGCACGCACCCAACACGTAAGTAACAGCACGCACCAACACATAAGTAACAGCACGCACCAACACATAAGTAACAGCACGCACCAACACATAAGTAACAGCACGCACCAACACTAAGTAACAGCACGCACCAACACATAAGTAACAGCACGCACCAACACATAAGTAACAGCACGCACCAACACTAAGTAACAGCACGCACCAACACATAAGTAACAGCACGCACCAACACATAAGTAACAGCACGCACCAACACATAAGTAACAGCACGCACCAACATACACACGCACCAACACGTAATAACAGCACGCACCAACACATAAGTAACAGCACGCACCAACACATAAGTAACAGCACGCACCAACACATAAGTAACAGCACGCACCAACACATAAGTAACAGCACGCACCAACACATAAGTAACAGCAGCACCAACACTAATACAGCACGCACCAACACATAAGTAACAGCACGCACCAACACATAAGTAACAGCACGCACCAACACATAAGTAACAGCACGCACCAACACATAAGTAACAGCACGCACCAACACATAAGTAACAGCACGCACAACACATAAGTAACAGCACGCACCAACACATAAGTAACAGCACGCACCAACACTATAAGCGAACGTACAGCCGCACCAACACTAAGTAACAGCACGCCCAACACTAAGTAACAGCAGCACCAACACATAAGTAACAGCACGCACCAACACTAAGTAACAGCACGCACCAACACTAAGTAACGAAGCACAACAATAAGCTAACAGCACCCACTCATACCTAGTAACAGACCACCAACACATAAGTAACGCAGCACCACACATAGTACCGCCCCGCACACGGATAAGTAACAGCTACGCACAACAATAAGTACGCACGCCCAACACATAAGTAACAGCACGCACCAACACATAAGTAACAGCACGCACCAACACATAAGTAACAGCACGCACCAACACATACGTAACAGCACGCACCAATGTATAACACGTTAAACTCAATCATTAACGTACACTTATGTTGTCTATACTCCAGAACTGGACGGTCCGGGATCGAATCCCGGTGGGGGCGAGATTTTCAGCACCCGTCCAGACCGGCCCTGGGGCCTACCTAGCATCCTTTACAATGGGTACCGGGTCATTCCCGGGGGTAAAGCAGCCGGGGCGTAGAGTTGATTATCAACCCCCATCTAGCGCCGAGGTTAAGGAAAGAGTAGAGCTATACCTCTACTCCCCCTCTGGGCCTTCATGGCCTGTTCTAGGGAAACCTTTACCTTTACCTTTACCTTTACTATAGCCATACACTCCGTGCGGTCTAAGGCATAGTTCTGCGGCCGCTCGCTTACTGGGATTGTGGGTTCGAATCCCTCCGGCAACATGGATGTCTGTCTGTTGTGAGTGTTGTGTGTTGTCAGGTAGAGGTCTCTGCGACGGGCTGATCACTGGAACAGAGGAGTCCTACTGAGTGTGGTGTGTCTGAGTGTGATCGTGAAGCGTCGATAATGAGGAGGCCCAGGCCCCAAAGGGACTGTTGCGCCATAAATAATAAATAGGCCCACAGTAATGTTGGATGGTCGCGGTGCTATACACATATAGCTATCTCTGTTGGCGTTCAAAGTGTGTACATCGTGAAGTAGAACACTTCAGCGTTCGCTGTGCGGTGAAGTCACGAGTGACGTAAGAGCGATGTGACAGTGCGGAAGTCAATACCTGCTAATTGACAGGTGAGTTATCTAATTTTGGGCACTGCCTTCTTATTGAACACATTTGAATTACAAAAACAGCCACTGGGAGCGCGCTGGTAGCCGCTTGTGCGTCAACTGAAATGGAAACTAATTGAGTCGGCAGAGCTGTAACTGGCATTGCTCTGACTAGCCATTTATTTAGAAGGCTACGAAGCATTTACTGCAAAAGGCGTTTCTAATTTAAACTGTTCTATAATACAAATGGAATTTGCTTCTTAGGAAAGAACTAACAAAAGAATTTGGATAGAAAAGATGCGGCTGAAAAGAGAGACGAAGAGAGATAACTGTGTAAGCAGGGAGCGAATTGTGTTGAGTTAATTTGAAGGATGCAGCGGTGTAAAATATTGAAATTGCTTGCCTTGGGATGACTGGCATCGAGTGTGATGATTGTGTTTAAATATTCAGTCCGTACCGCGCAGTAAACACACTCCGTCTCAGTTACACAAACCAGTCAGTTAATGTTGTACAGTGAAATAATCGCTGTTTGTTCTGAGATCCACACAAAACACATAAATACAGTCCGTACCGCGCAGTAAACACACTCCGTCTCAGTTATACAAACCAGTCAGTTAATGTTGTACAGTGAAATAATCGCTGTTTGTTCTGAGATCCACACAAAAGACATAAATACAGTCCGTACCGCGCAGTAAACACACTCCGTCTCAGTTATACAAACCAGTCAGTTAATGTTGTACAGTGAAATAATCGCTGTTTGTTCTGAGATCCACACAAAACACATAAATACAGTCCGTACCGCGCAGTAAACACACTCCGTCTCAGTTATACAAACCAGTCAGTTAATGTTGTACAGTGAAATAATCGCTGTTTGTTCTGAGATCCACACAAAACACATAAATACAGTCCGTACCGCGCAGTAAACACACTCCGTCTCAGTTATACAAACCAGTCAGTTAATGTTGTACAGTAAAATAATCGCTGTTTGTTCTGAGATCCACACAAAACACATAAATACAGTCCGTACCGCGCAGTAAACACACTCCATCTCAGTTATACAAACCAATCAGTTAATGTTGTACAGTAAAATAATCGCTGTTTGTTCTGAGATCCACACAAAACACATAAATACAGTCCGTACCGCGCAGTAAACACACTCCTTCTCAGTTATACAAACCAGTCAGTTAATGTTGTACAGTAAAATAATCGCTGTTTGTTCTGAGATCCACACAAAACACATAAATACAGTCCGTACCGCGCAGTAAACACACTCCGTCTCAGTTATACAAACCAGTCAGTTAATGTTGTACAGTGAAATAATCGCTGTTTGTTCTGAGATCCACACAAAACACATAAATACAGTCCGTACCGCGCAGTAAACACACTCCGTCTCAGTTATACAAACCAGTCAGTTAATGTTGTACAGTGAAATAATCGCTGTTTGTTCTGAGATCCACACAAAACACATAAATACAGTCCGTACCGCGCAGTAAACACACTCCGTCTCAGTTATACAAACCAGTCAGTTAATGCTGTACAGTGAAATAATCGCTGTTTGTTCTGAGATCCACACAAAACACATAAATACAGTCCGTACCGCGCAGTAAACACACTCCGTCTCAGTTATACAAACCAGTCAGTTAATGTTGTACAGTGAAATAATCGCTGTTTGTTCTGAGATCCACACAAAACACATAAATACAGTCCGTACCGCGCAGTAAACACACTCCGTCTCAGTTATACAAACCAGTCAGTTAATGTTGTACAGTGAAATAATCGCTGTTTGTTCTGAGATCCACACAAAACACATAAATACAGTCCGTACCGCGCAGTAAACACACTCCGTCTCAGTTATACAAACCAGTCAGTTAATGCTGTACAGTGAAATAATCGCTGTTTGTTCTGAGATCCACACAAAACACATAAATACAGTCCGTACCGCGCAGTAAACACACTCCGTCTCAGTTATACAAACCAGTCAGTTAATGCTGTACAGTGAAATAATCGCTGTTTGTTCTGAGATCCACACAAAACACATAAATACACTGTGTGGGCAGAACGTAGAATTTGTGAATATTAAACATGGCGGTACATATAGTAACCACTACTTTACAAAATGTTTAACGGATACTTGAACACACCCAACTGACATCTTGTATTCGCTATTTTCCAAGCTACAAAAAGACCGATAGGCAGTATGTCATTGCTATTGCTGGCAGTGAAGATCCAATCCAAGTGTCGTATATAAAGATCCAATCCAAGTGTCGTATATAAAGATCGAATCCAAGTGTCGTATATAAAGATCCAATCCAAGTGTCGTATATAAAGATCCAATCCAAGTGTCGTTATAAAATCCAATCCAAGTGTCGTATATAAAGATCCAATCCAAGTGTCGTATATAAAGATCCAATCCAAGTGTCGTATATAAAGATCCAATCCAAGTGTCGTATATAAAGATCCAATCCAAGTGTCGTATATAAAGATCCAATCCAAGTGTCATATATAAAGATCCAATCCAAGTGTCGTATATAAAGATCCAATCCAAGTGTCATATATAAAGATCCAATCCAAGTGTCGTATATAAAGATCCAATCCAAGTGTCATATATAAAGATCCAATCCAAGTGTCGTATATAAAGATCCAATCCAAGTGTCGTATATAAAGATCCAATCCAAGTGTCATATATAAAGATCCAATCCAAGTGTCGTATATAAAGATCCAATCCAAGTGTCGTATATACATAACCCTCAGGCTAACCTTTGTGTCGTTGCGTGAAACCCAAGCTTGTTAGTATTTACAAACGTGATCAGAAAGTGGCACAAATCACAGACAGAACGACGTCTATTATCAGTCGGTATTACAGCACCGAACTATACCGCAGAATGTTCCGTAATGGCAAGCTGAGCGTCGCTGTGATTTTAGTTGCCCCTCGAGAGCTATAATGTGTGAGACGGTCAATGCGACGGTTGTCAGTGGGAATTGTGGCTATTAATGAGAACTGTCATTATTGTACATTGAAATGTCAATGGACGTCAATCATATAATTTATCGAAAGCTCATTGAACGCCCTTTGTCAACGTAACAATAAGAATGCCTAATGTGCAGACGACGCCGCTCCGTCTGTCCGTCCGTGACCTAGATATAGGGACCAAAATTTTCAGGTTTTAATAAAATTTCTTGATGGGATAATTTATAAATCTTACGGCGCAGGAGGTAGGTTTTGTCAAAATCGGCTCACTGACGTCACTGCCTTACGCAAATGTAGTTCTACACGTGATGTCCACGTGTACTGGCCGATATACGAGGACTCCAGTACGAAGGTCCTCACAAGTGGGTTTTGTCAAAATCGGTCCAGTGTTACGTTATATTTCACGTTAACTACGTAAATGAAAATTTGTACCGTTTTGTACCGTTTTGTACCGTTTTGATCCCAGTTGAGTAAATTCTATACAGAATGTGTCCACACACACTGAGTGCCTGTAAAGACTTTTCGTGAAAATTTGCGAAGTAAAATCGATACTTTAAGTGAGCGTGTACAAAAAATTCTATAAGCAATTTCAGTATTTACTACCCAATTACATGCAGTTAGGTATCAGGTAAAGGTAAAGGTAAAGGTAAAGGTAAAGTAAAGGTAAAGATATCCCATTACAGGCCTGGACAGGCCCTTAGGGTTCCAGGAGGTTGAGGCTTCCAGATTTCTATACAATCGGTATATGTAGGTGGTAAGGTTGTCAGCTGTAAGCACCGGCCGCCTTTACCCCCCAGGAAATATTCCTGATACTCATTTCTGTTAGAGGCTGAGTTAACTCCAGGGTTATAGTGCGGCAGAAAGGATTATGTCAATGAAAAATTCATCGGGAATCGAACCCGCGACCTTCCGGCTTGTAGCGTAGTGCCTCAACCAACTGCGTCACCGCGTGCCTCTATCTTCACATAATGCTGCTGAGCCTTTGTCAGTTTGTTCACAATACGCGCAGACAAAGCCTTACTCTTGTTATGGGCGTAAAAATAATTACATTCTCGCGGTACCGTGAAACTGTAGGAACATTTGAAATTATGTAAGAGCCTGATAAAGTCTGTGTTACGTCACGGAGCACACCATTTGCAATATTGTTCGCAGTTTAGCAACAATTACAACAATTCTGGAAGGTATATTACAGACAGGATACACCGAGAGCCAAGATCTTCTAATACTGATTTGATGAAAAACATCACTAAATGCTTTAGAATCCTTCGTTCTATTTCGTGCTACCTTACCACTAGCGTTTGTAGCCGTGTTACAGTAGCGTATCTTAAGACTTTAAAGCCCAGTGGTTACTATATGTACCACCATGTTTAACATTCACAAATTCTACGTTCTGCCTACACAGGTTATTTATGTGTTTTGTGTGGATCTCAGAACAAACAGCGATTATTTCACTGTACAACATTAACTGACTGGTTTGTATAACTGAGACGGAGTGTGTTTACTGCGCGGTACGGACTGTATTTATGTGTTTTGTGTGGATCTCAGAACAAAGAGCGATTATTTCACTGTACAGCATTAACTGACTGGTTTGTATAACTGAGACGGAGTGTGTTTACTGCGCGGTACGGACTGTATTTATGTGTTTTGTGTGGATCTCAGAACAAAGAGCGATTATTTCACTGTACAGCATTAACTGACTGGTTTGTATAACTGAGACGGAGTGTGTTTACTGCGCGGTACGGACTGTATTTATGTGTTTTGTGTGGATCTCAGAACAAAGAGCGATTATTTCACTGTACAGCATTAACTGACTGGTTTGTATAACTGAGACGGAGTGTGTTTACTGCGCGGTACGGACTGTATTTATGTGTTTTGTGTGGATCTCAGAACAAACAGCGATTATTTCACTGTACAACATTAACTGACTGGTTTGTATAACTGAGAAGGAGTGTGTTTACTGCGCGGTACGGACTGTATTTATGTGTTTTGTGTGGATCTCAGAACAAACAGCGATTATTTCACTGTACAGCAATAACTGACTGGTTTGTATAACTGAGAAGGAGTGTGTTTACTGCGCGGTACGGACTGTATTTATGTGTTTTGTGTGGATCTCAGAACAAAGAGCGATTATTTCACTGTACAGCATTAACTGACTGGTTTGTATAACTGAGACGGAGTGTGTTTACTGCGCGGTACGGACTGTATTTATGTGTTTTGTGTGGATCTCAGAACAAAGAGCGATTATTTCACTGTACAGCATTAACTGACTGGTTTGTATAACTGAGACGGAGTGTGTTTACTGCGCGGTACGGACTGTATTTATGTGTTTTGTGTGGATCTCAGAACAAACAGCGATTATTTCACTGTACAACATTAACTGACTGGTTTGTATAACTGAGAAGGAGTGTGTTTACTGCGCGGTACGGACTGTATTTATGTGTTTTGTGTGGATCTCAGAACAAACAGCGATTATTTCACTGTACAGCAATAACTGACTGGTTTGTATAACTGAGAAGGAGTGTGTTTACTGCGCGGTACGGACTGTATTTATGTGTTTTGTGTGGATCTCAGAACAAAGAGCGATTATTTCACTGTACAGCATTAACTGACTGGTTTGTATAACTGAGACGGAGTGTGTTTACTGCGCGGTACGGACTGTATTTATGTGTTTTGTGTGGATCTCAGAACAAAGAGCGATTATTTCACTGTACAGCATTAACTGACTGGTTTGTATAACTGAGACGGAGTGTGTTTACTGCGCGGTACGGACTGTATTTATGTGTTTTGTGTGGATCTCAGAACAAACAGCGATTATTTCACTGTACAACATTAACTGACTGGTTTGTATAACTGAGAAGGAGTGTGTTTACTGCGCGGTACGGACTGTATTTATGTGTTTTGTGTGGATCTCAGAACAAACAGCGATTATTTCACTGTACAGCAATAACTGACTGGTTTGTATAACTGAGAAGGAGTGTGTTTACTGCGCGGTACGGACTGTATTTATGTGTTTTGTGTGGATCTCAGAACAAACAGCGATTATTTCACTGTACAACATTAACTGACTGGTTCGTATAACTGAGCCGGAGTGTGTTTACTGCGCGGTACGGACTGTATTTATGTGTTTTGTGTGGATCTCAGAACAAACAGCGATTATTTCACTGTACAACATTAACTGACTGGTTTGTATAACTGAGACGGAGTGTGTTTGCTGCGCGGTACGGACTGTATTTATGTGTTTTGTGTGGATCTCAGAACAAACAGCGATTATTTCACTGTACAACATTAACTGACTGGTTTGTGTAACTGAGACGGAGTGTGTTTACTGCGCGGTACGGACTGTATTTATGTGTTTTGTGTGGATCTCAGAACAAACAGCGATTATTTCACCGTACAACATTAACTGACTGGTTTGTATAACTGAGACGGAGTGTGTTTGCTGCGCGGTACGGACTGTATTTATGTCTTTTGTGTGGATCTCAGAACAAACAGCGATTATTTCACTGTACAACATTAACTGACTGGTTTGTATAACTGAGACGGAGTGTGTTTACTGCGCGGTACGGACTGTATTTATGTGTTTTGTGTGGATCTCAGAACAAACAGCGATTATTTCACCGTACAACATTAACTGACTGGTTTGTGTAACTGAGACGGAGTGTGTTTACTGCGCGGTACGGACTGTATTTATGTGTTTTGTGTGGATCTCAGAACAAACAGCGATTATTTCACCGTACAACATTAACTGACTGGTTTGTGTAACTGAGACGGAGTGTGTTTACTGCGCGGTACGGACTGTATTTATGTCTTTTGTGTGGATCTCAGAACAAACAGCGATTATTTCACTGTACAACATTAACTGACTGGTTTGTTATAACTGAGACGGAGTGTGTTTACTGCGCGGTACGGACTGTATTTATGTGTTTTGTGTGGATCTCAGAACAAACAGCGATTATTTCACTGTACAACATTAACTGACTGGTTTGTATAACTGAGACGGAGTGTGTTTACTGCGCGGTACGGACTGTATTTATGTGTTTTGTGTGGATCTCAGAACAAACAGCGATTATTTCACTGTACAACATTAACTGACTGGTTTGTATAACTGAGACGGAGTGTGTTTACTGCGCGGTACGGACTGTATTTATTTGTTTTGTGTGGATCTCAGAACAAACAGCGATTATTTCACTGTACAACATTAACTGACTGGTTTGTATAACTGAGACGGAGTGTGTTTACTGCGCGGTACGGACTGTATTTATTTGTTTTGTGTGGATCTCAGAACAAACAGCGATTATTCACTGTACAACATTAACTGACTGGTTTGTATAACTGAGACGAAGTGTGTTTACTGCGCGGTACGGACTGTATTTATTTGTTTTGTGTGGATCTCAGAACAAACAGCGATTATTTCACTGTACAACATTAACTGACTGGTTTGTATAACTGAGACGAAGTGTGTTTACTGCGCGGTACGGACTGTATTTATGTGTTTTGTGTGGATCTCAGAACAAACAGCGATTATTTCACTGTACAACATTAACTGACTGGTTTGTATAACTGAGACGAAGTGTGTTTACTGCGCGGTACGGACTGTATTTATGTGTTTTGTGTGGATCTCAGAACAAACAGCGATTATTTCACTGTACAACATTAACTGACTGGTTTGTATAACTGAGACGAAGTGTGTTTACTGCGCGGTACGGACTGTATTTATGTGTTTTGTGTGGATCTCAGAACAAACAGCGATTATTTCACTGTACAACATTAACTGACTGGTTTGTATAACTGAGACGAAGTGTGTTTACTGCGCGGTACGGACTGTATTTATGTGTTTTGTGTGGATCTCAGAACAAACAGCCATTATTTCACTGTACAACATTAACTGACTGGTTTGTATAACTGAGACGGAGTGTGTTTACTGCGCGGTACGGACTGTATTTATGTGTTTTGTGTGGATCTCAGAACAAACAGCGATTATTTCACTGTACAACATTAACTGACTGGTTTGTATAACTGAGACGGAGTGTGTTTACTGCGCGGTACGGACTGTATTTATGTTTTTGTGTGGATCTCAGAACAAACAGCGATTATTTCACTGTACAACATTAACTGACTGGTTTGTATAACTGAGACGAAGTGTGTTTACTGCGCGGTACGGACTGTATTTATGTGTTTTGTGTGGATCTCAGAACAAACAGCCATTATTTCACTGTACAGCATTAACTGACTGGTTTGTATAACTGAGACGGAGTGTGTTTACTGCGCGGTACGGACTGTATTTATGTGTTTTGTGTGGATCTCAGAACAAACAGCGATTATTTCACTGTACAACATTAACTGACTGGTTTGTATAACTGAGACGAAGTGTGTTTACTGCGCGGTACGGACTGAATTACGAGTGTAAATCAGAAAAATATTAATGTTTAGAAAGCTCTCAATCTACTTACGCTGTTAGTCGTCTGCCTTTCACTGCGGGGCCCCGGGTCAGCCCATTTGAGATTTGTGGTGGAAAAAGGAGTTAGTTTGACAGGTTTGTTACGATTGCTGCAATTTTCACCTGTCATTGTTATTCCACCGATGATCCGTATTGACTTTGTCTCAACACTCTAATAGGAAGGACAAGCGGGCGAAACCTTTGAGCCTTCAAACAAAGAAATGCTTAGATATATTCAATAAACACCAACTAATGCACATAAACTTTATTCACATCAGTTTATTCTTAAAATTCCCCCATACGTATTTCGGTGGTTTAAACCACCATCTTCAGGGGATCGTAGAGATTATTTAGCATAGACCATACAGTTATTACGTATGTGGTTACATCCGTATATGTTGACTATGAGTGGTCTATTAATATTAATAATATAATTAATAATAATATAATATATTAATATAATTAAATACAATGTTAAGTAAAGAAATGCTTTTTCTGTTGTCAGTGCAATATATTTCTGACCAGAACTTTCACACAGTTTTCCTTCTGTCTTATCTCCTGTATTCTTTCCGTTAGTAACAAGTTCCGGTGTCTGCAGACTGCTGCCTGTGCTTTGTGTGTAACGTAGCTGTTGGCAGCCCCCAGCTACGACGGACTGTTCTTAGTATCTCCGTGTCTTCAGGTGCAGCCTGTTTATACGTCATGTCTTGCAGATAATTTCGGCAGCATAGAACAACAGTCACAGCCGAATTAGTTGCAATAATTACATTAGCAATGAACTTACTCTGAAATTGTAAGCCTAATCTCGGATCGTCTTTGCTTTACTGACAGCAGGCGCTGCAATCGTCTTGAGAAAGGAACAGTCTATGACGTAATAACTTCCCTGTTGTGTGGAACTGAACGTTGTATTGTGGTGTTGACAAACTTCTGTCACGTTCGTGGGTCAGATTAATCCAGTTGACGTTTTCAAATTACAGCATTCTGTCTGTTAACTTCACGGCAATGTTTATTCGTTGAAGAAATTACGGTCACGCCGCTTGTCAAAGTACTCTTTTCTTTTTGTAGTACACAAAGTCCACTACTGTCATGAAAGTAGCAAATTGAGCTAAGTAAATCAAGCCCACAGTTGCACAGAGCGTTATACTAAGACACGTCAGTATGTTATACTCCCAATTACGTTATATTAAGTCTCTCCTGAGACTTATCCATCCCGCTTGATGCCAGTGGTTACTATACGTACCGTCATGTTTAACTTTCAACAATTCTACGTTCTGCCCACACAGTGCACTTATGTGTTTTGTGTGGATCTCAGAACAAACAGCGATTATTTCACTGTACAGCATTAACTGACTGGTTTGTATAACTGAGACGGAGTGTGTTTACTGCGCGGTACGGACTGTATTTATGTGTTTTGTGTGGATCTCAGAACAAACAGCGATTATTTCACTGTACAACATTAACTGACTGGTTTGTGTAACTGAGACGGAGTGTGTTTACTGCGCGGTACGGACTGTATTTATGTGTTTTGTGTGGATCTCAGAACAAACAGCGATTATTTCACTGTACAACATTAACTGACTGGTTTGTACAACTGAGACGGAGTGTGTTTACTGCGCGGTACGGACTGTATTTATGTGTTTTGTGTGGATCTCAGAACAAACAGCCATTATTTCACTGTACAGCATTAACTGACTGGTTTGTGTAACTGAGACGGAGTGTGTTTACTGCGCGGTACGGACTGTATTTATGTGTTTTGTGTGGATCTCAGAACAAACAGCGATTATTTCACTGTGCAACATTAACTGACTGGTTTGTATAACTGAGACGGAGTGTGTTTACTGCGCGGTACGGACTGTATTTATGTGTTTTGTGTGGATCTCAGAACAAACAGCTATTATTTCACTGTACAGCATTAACTGACTGGTTTGTATAACTGAGACGGAGTGTGTTTACTGCGCGGTACGGACTGTATTTATGTGTTTTGTGTGGATCTCAGAACAAACAGCCATTATTTCACTGTGCAACATTAACTGACTGGTTTGTATAACTGAGATGGAGTGTGTTTACTGCGCCGTACTGACTGTATTTATGTGTTTTGTGTGGATCTCAGAACAAACAGCCATTTATTTCACTGTACAACATTAACTGACTGGTTTGTATAACTGAGACGGAGTGTGTTTACTGCGCGGTACGGACTGTATTATTGTGTTTTGTGTGGATCTCAGAACAAACAGCCATTATTTCACTGTACAACATTAACTGACTGGTTTGTATAACTGAGATGGGGTGTGTTTACTGCGCGGTACGGACTGTATTTATGTGTTTTGTGTGGATCTCAGAACAAACAGCCATTATTTCACTGTGCAACATTAACTGACTGGTTTGTATAACTGAGACGGAGTGTGTTTACTGCGCGGTACGGACTGTATTTATGTGTTTTGTGTGGATCTCAGAACAAACAGCTATTATTTCACTGTACAGCATTAACTGACTGGTTTGTATAACTGAGACGGAGTGTGTTTACTGCGCGGTACGGACTGTATTTATGTGTATTGTGTGGATCTCAGAACAAACAGCCATTATTTCACTGTACAACATTAACTGACTGGTTTGTATAACTGAGATGGAGTGTGTTTACTGCGCCGTACTGACTGTATTTATGTGTTTTGTGTGGATCTCAGAACAAACAGCCATTATTTCACTGTGCAACATTAACTGACTGGTTTGTATAACTGAAACGGAGTGTGTTTACTGCGCGGTACGGACTGTATTTATGTGTTTTGTGTGGATCTCAGAACAAACAGCGATTATTTCACTGTACAGCATTAACTGACTGGTTTGTATAACTGAGACGGAGTGTGTTTACTGCGCGGTACGGACTGTATTTATGTGTTTTGTGTGGATCTCAGAACAAACAGCGATTATTTCACTGTACAACATTAACTGACTGGTTTGTGTAACTGAGACGGAGTGTGTTTACTGCGCGGTACGGACTGTATTTATGTGTTTTGTGTGGATCTCAGAACAAACAGCGATTATTTCACTGTACAACATTAACTGACTGGTTTGTACAACTGAGACGGAGTGTGTTTACTGCGCGGTACGGACTGTATTTATGTGTTTTGTGTGGATCTCAGAACAAACAGCCATTATTTCACTGTACAGCATTAACTGACTGGTATGTGTAACTGAGACGGAGTGTGTTTACTGCGCGGTACGGACTGTATTTATGTGTTTTGTGTGGATCTCAGAACAAACAGCGATTATTTCACTGTGCAACATTAACTGACTGGTTTGTATAACTGAGACGGAGTGTGTTTACTGCGCGGTACGGACTGTATTTATGTGTTTTGTGTGGATCTCAGAACAAACAGCTATTATTTCACTGTACAGCATTAACTGACTGGTTTGTATAACTGAGACGGAGTGTGTTTACTGCGCGGTACGGACTGTATTTATGTGTTTTGTGTGGATCTCAGAACAAACAGCCATTATTTCACTGTGCAACATTAACTGACTGGTTTGTATAACTGAGATGGAGTGTGTTTACTGCGCCGTACTGACTGTATTTATGTGTTTTGTGTGGATCTCAGAACAAACAGCCATTATTTCACTGTACAACATTAACTGACTGGTTTGTATAACTGAGACGGAGTGTGTTTACTGCGCGGTACGGACTGTATTTATGTGTTTTGTGTGGATCTCAGAACAAACAGCCATTATTTCACTGTACAACATTAACTGACTGGTTTGTATAACTGAGATGGGGTGTGTTTACTGCGCGGTACGGACTGTATTTATGTGTTTTGTGTGGATCTCAGAACAAACAGCCATTATTTCACTGTGCAACATTAACTGACTGGTTTGTATAACTGAGACGGAGTGTGTTTACTGCGCGGTACGGACTGTATTTATGTGTTTTGTGTGGATCTCAGAACAAACAGCTATTATTTCACTGTACAGCATTAACTGACTGGTTTGTATAACTGAGACGGAGTGTGTTTACTGCGCGGTACGGACTGTATTTATGTGTATTGTGTGGATCTCAGAACAAACAGCCATTATTTCACTGTACAACATTAACTGACTGGTTTGTATAACTGAGATGGAGTGTGTTTACTGCGCCGTACTGACTGTATTTATGTGTTTTGTGTGGATCTCAGAACAAACAGCCATTATTTCACTGTGCAACATTAACTGACTGGTTTGTATAACTGAAACGGAGTGTGTTTACTGCGCGGTACGGACTGTATTTATGTGTTTTGTGTGGATCTCAGAACAAACAGCGATTATTTCACTGTACAGCATTAACTGACTGGTTTGTATAACTGAGACGGAGTGTGTTTACTGCGCGGTACGGACTGTATTTATGTGTTTTGTGTGGATCTCAGAACAAACAGCGATTATTTCACTGTACAGCATTAACTGACTGGTTTGTATAACTGAGACGGAGTGTGTTTACTGCGCGGTACGGACTGTATTTATGTGTTTTGTGTGGATCTCAGAACAAACAGCGATTATTTCACTGTACAGCATTAACTGACTGGTTTGTATAACTGAGACGGAGTGTGTTTACTGCGCGGTACGGACTGTATTTATGTGTTTTGTGTGGATCTCAGAACAAACAGCGATTATTTCACTGTACAACATTAACTGACTTGTTTGTATAACTGAGACGGAGTGTGTTTACTGCGCGGTACGGACTAAGTCTTTGTATATATTTGAGTTTAATGTATGCCTTTAAAAGGTACGCACCAGTCTTTCTGTTCGCTAACTTTAAATAGATAACCTTCTGCATTAGATAAGATATTGTTATTAATACATATGTCCTTAAAATTATATTTAACGCTTTTCATTTACCACATTTTCACACTCGACATTTCGGCATATCTCCAAGTGATGTGGTTGTTGTCCTCTAATCAGTCAGCACAGGTCCCAATCATTTCAAGGCACTTCTCCTACACCCCTCTGATATGCACCACGCCTCCCTGTATGCCACTTCCTGCCAGTTGCTGGTTGAATATACACGAAAAGCAGTGCTTCTATGGAACATGATTATAATTTCAGTAAAGCGCCTTTTGGAACACCCTGTATATGTTGCTAAGCGATATCAATATTGCCGCTACGTTATTCTATACAGTATATACCACGTGTGTGACACGTGGTGAATATCGTTACACGCACTGAGTGACGGAAATGCCGACAGGGCAGATAATTAACTTCGCCCCAATATAGGTTTTATCCACTTCGTTAAGCAACGTATGAATATGGTTACTGAAATTTCCGCTTTCCCACTTGTACCAACATTCCGTACTTTATCGATAGGCGATAGACGATAATGGGGTATAAATCGATCAATTTACTAGAACTGTACTTTACCTCTGATGTGAAGAACGCACATTGATGTATCGAGCTTGCAATATCGATATCAGTAACTTTGCTTCACCTTAGCGCAGGCCAAGGAGTGTTGGTGAGAGCTAATGGCCAATAAATGTTATTTATGAAGTCGAGATTTGGAGAGAGTTTTTGCTTCTTCACAGTAGGGAAAGAGAGAAAGGAGGCTTCTTGCAGTAAGGCAATTGAGTTATATCAGTCGTTATCGGAGGTGGTCATTGAGGTTGTGTAAAGAAGTTAGTGAGGTCGTGTGAAGAAGTTAGTGAGGTTGTGTAAATAAGTTAGTGAGGTCGTGTAAAGAAGTTAGTGAGGTCGTGTGAAGAAGTTAGTGAGGTCGTGTAAAGAAGTTAGTGAGGTCGTGTAAAGAAGTTAGTGAGGTCGTGTAAAGAAGTTACTGAGGTCGTGTAAAGAAGTTAGTGAGGTCGTGTAAAGAAGTTAGTGAGGTCGTGTGAAGAAGTTAGTGAGGTCGTGTAAAGAAGTTAGTGAGGTCGTGTAAAGAAGTTACTGAGGTCGTGTAAAGAAGTTACTGAGGTCGTGTAAAGAAGTTACTGAGGTCGTGTAAAGAAGTTAGTGAGGTCGTGTAAAGAAGTTACTGAGGTCGTGTAAAGAAGTTAGTGAGGTCGTGTAAAGAAGTTAGTGAGGTCGTGTAAAGAAAGTTAGTGTGAAAAGGGGAGTGTTAAAGAAGTTAGTGAGGTCGTGTAAAGAAGTTAGTGAGGTCGTGTAAAGAAGTTAGTGAGGTCGTGTAAGAAGTTAGTGAGGTCGTGTAAAAGGTTAGTGAGGTCGTGTGAAGAAGTTAGTGAAGGTTAGGTGTAAAGAAGTTAGTGAGGTCGTTGAAGAAGTTACTGAGGTCGTGTAAAGAAGTTACTGAGGTCGTGTAAAGAAGTTAGTGAGGTCGTGTAAAGAAGTTAGTGAGGTCGTGTAAAGAAGTTAGTGAGGTCGTGTAAAGAAGTTAGTGAGGTCGTGTAAAGAAGTTAGTGAGGTCGTGTAAAGAAGTTAGTGAGGTCGTGTAAAGAAGTTAGTAGGTCGTGTAAAGAAGTTAGTGAGTCGTGTAAAGAAGTTAGTGAGGTCGTGTGAAGAAGTTAGTGAGGTCGTGTAAAGAAGTTATGAGGTCGTTGAAAGAAGTTACTGAGGTCGTGTAAAGAAGTTATGAGGTCGTGTAAAGAAGTTAGTGAGGTCGTGTAAAGAAGTTAGTGAGGTCGTGTAAAGAAGTTAGTGAGTCTGTAAAGAGTAGTGAGGTCGTGTAAAGAAGTTAGTGAGGTCGTGTAAAGAAGTTAGTGAGGTCGGTAAAGAAGTTAGTGAGGTCGTGTAAAGAAGTTAGTGAGGTCGTGTAAGAAGAAGGTTAAATAGAGGTCGTGTAAAGAAGTTAGTGAGGTCGTGTAAAGAAGTTAGTGAGGTCGTGTAAAGAAGTTAGTGAGGTCGTGTAAAGAAGTTAGTGAGGTCGTGTAAAGAAGTTATGAGGTCGATGTTAAAGAAGTTAGGAGGTCGTGTAAAGAAGTTAGTGAGGTCGTGTAAAGAAGTTAGTGAGGTCGGTGAAAGAAGTTATGAGGTCGTGTAAAAAGTTAGTGAGGTCGTGTAAAGAAGTTAGTGAGGTCGTGTAAGAAGTTAGTGGGTCGTGTAAAGAGTTATGAGGTCGTGTAGAGTATGGGTCGTGTAAAGAGTTGGAGTCGTGTAAGAATTAGTGGGTGTGTAAATAAGTTGTGAGGTCGTGTAAAGAGTTAGTGAGTCGTGGAAGTTAGTGAGTCGTGTAAGAAGTTAGTGAGGTCGTGTAAAAGTTGTGAGGTCGTGTAAAGAAGTTATGAGGTGTGTAAGAAGTTAGTGAGGTCGTGTAAAGAAGTTAGTGGGTCGGTAAGAGTAGTGAGGTCGTGTAAAGAAGTTAGTGAGGTCGTGTAAAGAGTTACTGAGGTCGTGTAAAGAAGTTACTGAGGTCGTGTAAAGAAGTTACTGAGGTCGTGTAAAGAAGTTAGTGAGGTCGTGTAAAGAATTATGAGGTCGTGTAAAGAGTAGTGAGGTCGTGTAAAGAAGTTAGTGAGGTCGTGTGAAGAAGTTAGTGAGGTCGTGTAAAGAAGTTAGTGGTTCGTGTAAAGAAGTTAGTGAGGTCGTGTAAGAAGTTAGTGAGGTCGTGTAAGAAGTTGTGAGGTCGTGTAAGAAGTAGTGAGGTGTGTAAAGAAGTTAGTGAGTTTGTGTAAAAAGTTAGTGAGGTCGTGTAAGAAGTCAGTGAGGTCGTGTAAAGAAGTCTAGTGAGGTCGTGTAAAGAAGTAGTGAGGTCGTGTAAAGAAGATGGGGTCGTGTAAAGAAGTTGTGGGTCGTGTAAAAGTTAGTGAGGTCGTGTAAAGAAGTTAGTGAGGTGTGTAAAGTTAGTGAGGTCGTGTAAAGAAGTTAGTGAGGTCGTGTGAAGAGTTAGTGAGGTCGTGTAAAGTTATGAGGTCGTGTAAAAGTTATGAGGCGTGTAAAGAAGTTATGAGGTCGTGTAAGAAGTACTGGGTCGTGTAAAGAAGTAGTGAGGTCGTGTAAAGAAGTTAGTGAGGTCGTGTAAGAAGTTATGAGTCTGTAAAGAAGTTAGGAGGTGTAAAAGTTAGTGAGGTCGTGTAAAGAAGTTAGTGAGGTCGTGTAAAGAAGTTATGAGGTCGTGTAAGAAGTTATGAGGTGTGTAAAAAGTTATGAGGTGTGTAAAAAGTTAGTGAGGTCGTGTAAAGAAGTTAGTGAGGTCGTGAAGAAGTATGAGGTCGTGTAAGAGTTACTGAGGTCGTGTAAAGAAGTTATGAGGTCGTGTAAAAGTATGAGGTCGTGTAAAGAGTTAGTGAGGTCGTGTAAAGAAGTTAGTGAGGTCGTGTAAAAAGTTAGTGAGGTGTGTAAAGAAGTAGTGAGTGTGTAAGAAGTTGTGAGGTCGGTAAAGAAGTTAGTGAGGTGTGTAAAAGTTAGTGGTCGTGTAAAGAAGTTAGTGAGGTCTGTAAGAAGTTGTGAGTGTGTAAGAAGTTAGTGAGGTCGTGTAAAGAAGTTAGTGAGGTCGTGTAAAGATATGAGGTCGTGTAAGAAGTGGAGTCGTGTAAAGAAGTTATGAGGTCGTGTAAAGAAGTTAGTGAGGTCGTGTAAGAAGTAGTGAGGTGTGTAAAGAAGTTAGTGAGGTGTGTAAAGAAGTTAGTGAGGTCGTGTAAGAGTTAGGAGGTCGTGTAAGAAGTTAGTGAGGTCGTGTAAAGAGTTAGTGAGGTCGGTAAGAAGTTAGTGAGGTCGTGTAAGAGTGTGAGTCTGTAAAAAGTATGAGGTGTGAAAAAAGTTAGTGAGGTCGTGTAAAGAGTTAGTGGGTGTGTAAGAGTTAGTGAGGTCGTGTAAAGAAGTAGTGAGGTCGTGTAAAGAATTAGTGAGGTCGTGTAAAGAAGTATGAGGTCGTGTAAGAGTTAGTGAGGTCGTGTAAAGAAGTTAGTGAGGTCGTGTAAGAAGTTAGTGAGGTCGTGTAAAGAAGTTAGTGAGGTCGTGTAAAGAAGTTATGAGGTCGTGTAAAGAAGTTATGAGGTCGTGTAAAGAAGTTATGAGGTCGTGTAAGAAGTTAGGAGGTGTGTAAAGAAGTTATGAGGTGTGTAAAGAAGTTAGTGAGGTCGTGTAAGAAGTTAGTGAGGTCTGTAAGAAGTTAGTGAGGTCGTGTAAAGAAGTTAGTGAGTGAAGAATTAGTGAGCGTGTAGAGTGTAGGTCGTGTAGAAGTTGTGAGTCGTGTAGAGTTAGTGAGGTCGTAATAGTGGTGTGTAAAAGTAGGAAGGTTGGGTCGTGTAGAGTTAGAGGTCGTGTAAGAGTTGGAGGTGTTAAAGAAGTAGGAGCGGTAAAGTAGTGAGTCGTGTAAAGAAGTTATGGGTCGTGTAAGAAGTTAGAGTCGTGTAAAGAAGTTGGAGTGTTAAAAGTTGTGGTCGTGTAAGATGTGGGTGTGTAAGAAGTGTGGCGTTAAGTAGAGGTGTGAGAATATGAGGTCGTAAGTTAGGCGTGTAAGAGTTATGAGGTCGTGTAAGAATTATGGTGTAAGAAGTATGAGTGTAAAGAAGTTGTGGTGTGTAAGAAGTATGAGTTGTAGAGTAGTGAGGTGTGTAAAGAAGTTTGAGTGGAAGAAGTTGGGTCGTGTAAAGAAGTTGTTGGTAAGTTGGGCGAAGAGTTTGAGGTGTAAGAAGTTATGAGGTGTGTAAAGAAGTAGGGTGTGTAGAGTTTGAGGTGTGTAGATGGGTCGTGAAGTTGTGAGGTGAAGAAGTTGGGTGTGAAGAGTATAGTGTGAAGAGTAGTGGGTTGAGAAGTATAGTGAGGTCGTGTAAAGAAGTTAGTGAGGTCGTGTAAAGAAGTTAGTGAGGTCGTGTAAAGAAGTTACTGAGGTCGTGTAAAGAAGTTAGTGAGGTCGTGTAAAGAAGTTAGTGAGGTCGTGTGAAGAAGTTAGTGAGGTCGTGTAAAGAAGTTAGTGAGGTCGTGTAAAGAAGTTACTGAGGTCGTGTAAAGAAGTTTGAGGTGGTAAGAGTTACGGTTGAAAGAAGTTAGTGAGGTCGTGTAAAGAAGTTAAGTGAGTCGTGTAAAGAAGTTAGTGAGTGTGTAAGAATAGTGAGGTCGTTGAAGAAGTTAGTGAGGTCGTGTAAAGAAGTAGTGAGTCGGTAAGAAGTTAGTGAGGTCGTGTAAAGAAGTTAGTGAGGTCGTGTAAAGAAGTTTAGTGAGTTCGTGTAAATAAGTTAGTGAGGTCGTGTAAAGAAGTCTAGTGAGTTGTGTAAAGAAGTTAGTGAGGTCGTGTAAAGAAGTTAGTGAGGTCGTGTAAAGAAGTTAGTGAGGTCGTGTAAAGAAGTTAGTGAGGTCGTGTAAAGAAGTTAGTGAGGTCGTGTAAAGAAGTTAGTGAGGTCGTGTAAAGAAGTTAGTGAGGTCGTGTAAAGAAGTTAGTGAGGTCGTGTAAAGAAGTTAGTGAGGTCGTGTAAAGAAGTTAGTGAGGTCGTGTAAAGAAGTTAGTGAGGTCGTGTAAAGAAGTTACTGTGAGGTCGTGTAAAGAAGTTATGAGGTCGTGTAAAGAAGTTAGTGAGGTCGTGTAAAGAAGTTAGTGAGGTCGTGTAAAGAAGTTACTGAGGTCGTGTAAAGAAGTTAGTGAGGTCGTGTAAAGAAGTTAGTGAGGTCGTGTAAAGAAGTTAGTGAGGTCGTGTAAAGAAGTTAGTGAGGTCGTGTAAAGAAGTTAGTGAGGTCGTGTAAAGAAGTTAGTGAGGTCGTGTGAAGAAGTTACTGAGGTCGTGTAAAGAAGTTAGTGAGGTCGTGTAAAGAAGTCAGTGTCCCGATGTTTCAGGTGTCGCCGTGTTCAACAGTCCATTAACTTGGACTGTTGACACTTCAAGACCAGAAGGCACTACGATCGTTCGAAACGTCGCGCAATACACACTCAACGTCACAGCATCACAACCCAGAGTAGCTGAACTGTCAGTAACACCGCTGTGAGAGCCTTAAATGTCGCAGGTTGATACTCGCATTCCGATATCCGTGACGGTGTGTTTGGTTGCAATTAAGTAGGTACATCGGAAACGTACTCTGAATGTACGTGTATAACTGACTAACTAACTAACTAACTAACTAACTAACTAATAACTCCATGCAGCAGATTCCATCTTGAGAAGCTAACAGGTCGTCAGCTAGTCAAGAAACTTCCCGCATTTTATGGAACCCGAAGATTCATTACCGCACTCACAACAGCCCGCCACCTGTCCCTATCCTGAGCCATATCAATCCAGTCCATGCCCCCTATCCCACTTCTTGAAGATCCATTTTAATATTATCCTCCCATCTACGCCTGGGTCTTCCAAGTGGTCTCCTTCCTCAGGCTTCCCCACCAAATCCCTGTATGCACCTCTCCCCTGTCAACCGTGCTACATGCCCCACCCATCTCATTCTTCTTGATTTGATCTGCTGGATAATATTCATGAGATAAGGAGGTAAATATAGGCCTGGACAGGCCTTTAGGCTTCCAGCAGGGTGAGGCTTCCAGATTTCTATACAATCGGCGCATGAAGGTGGTAAGGTTGTCAACCCTACGCACCGGCCGCCTTTACCCCCCAGGAAATACTCCTGGTACTCATTTCTGTTAGAGGCTGAGTCGACCGCAGGGCCACAGTGCGACCGAAACGATTATGTCAATGAAAAATTGATATTATTGTGGCGTGTATACAGAGTATACACAAAAGAATGGTGCGGTTTTAATAGTGAACACTATTACAACCGCACCATTCTTTTGTGTATGCCCTGTATATATGTATATAGACTGTGAACTGTGTAAATTGCTAAGAGGGGAATAGCAGCCAGCTGATACAGATACCGTGGCACTGTGTCAACCTGCTGACGTCTCTACGTGTCTTTACGTTTTTTGTAAGTCCATTCGTGCAACTTTCGGCTTCCAGACCGGCAGATCAGAGATGCTGCACATTTGGAGGGCTGTGGTTGATATGCGGACGGAACTGGAAGCACTTTATCACCCGCAATGTCGAAGGCTTGCAAAAAACGTCACAAACTGGTGCAGCCAGCCGAGAGCCTTTATGACCGGCCGTTTTTATTGCTTTGTGGTCGTGCCTTGAGCTCTGTCCAGCAGACTGACACATCAGATACGGCGATGCAAAACGACATTCGTCTCCGGGCAGGATATTACCACCCTGAGCATTCCTACAAAAAATCAGCCCAAAACAATTTACTGCTGGCCATCAGCATTCTTCAAGTCTTCCTTCCTTTATTTGTTCTTGCGTTTTTTTATTCTATCCTGAACTCTTCTTTCATTTTATTGTTAGCTTCTATTCTGGTTTCCTTTCTATTTATTCCTCCTCTTGTTTGGTTTATTTCTACTTTGTTCCTCTCTCTCACTTTTCGCCATTTACCTCCTCTCTTGCATCCTCAGTGTTTTCCCATCTTTTTTTATTCTTTCGTGCTTTTTTTCTTTATTTCCTTATTCCTGCTTTTTGTTTGTTTTTCGGTTTTTCATGCATTCTTTTTTCCTTCTTTACTTCCTTTAGACTTTCCTTGATTTTCTTCTTTGTTTCTTTTTGTGTTTCTTCTCTAATACTTGCTCTACTCCCCCCCCCCCCTTTTGCTGTTACAGAAACTCACCGTTTCAGTATTTATCACACTTCTTCTTGCTCTAGAGACACGTTCGTGTCAGTGTCAGTGTCACGTGTCCGTCCAGACATTTCCCAGCCTGAATATAATGCTCCTTTCTTTTCTCAGGCCCTCTCACAAAATGTCCGGCCAGTGTCAGGCCACGACCGCTCCTTTCACGTCGTGCACAGTTATTCGTCACTTCTCCTCTCATTAGACCCCACGTGGTTGTTGACAGACCTTAAAGACCATAAATAAATAAACAAGGTACTGTGTGTGTGTGTCAGTCAGGCATGCAGCCGGTCGGTCAGTACAAGGCCGATCGTTACAGAACCTGTTTATACAGGGTGATTCAGGAGGAAAGGTGAATATTTTGGGAGGTGTTACTGTTGGTCATTGTGAGAAAGATAAGTTGATATAAACACGTGTCTTAATTGTGAATGGTAACTCAAGTGATAAAGGTGCTGGGGCGTGAACTTTAACACTCGCCGTATGTAGTAGCAGGGTTAAGAATGCGTGGAGTTTTACATCCGCTCCTGTATAACTCTTAATGGCGCAATGCTTTACTAAGCACTGTTAAACACGAATCCTACCTGTCTGTCTGTCAGTTCAAGCAGTCGCTCACAAAGACATGTCTGCTGTTGCGGTGACAGAGGGCACTGCTACGTTTGGAACTGACAAATGTCTGTGGAATTTGTGGGGGAAACTGCACAAAAGAACTGGTGGGGGGTAGTACTGTAAGGGAGGGGGTAGTACGTAGAAGGGGTGGGGACTTGGACAGATTGACCTGGCTGAGGATAGGGACAAGTGCCGGGCTTTTGTGATCACGATGATGAACCTTCCGGCTCCATCAAATGTGAGAAATTTCTTGACTGGCTGAGGAACTGTTAGCTTCTCAAGAAGGACTGTGCTCCGTTGAGTTTGTAATTCCATGCGTAGACATCGGGTTATTCTGCTTAACACTGGGTTCGATGGAAGTGAATGGTAAGACTTAAGCTCTGGCCGTATGTCCCTGATTATAGCGGTCTCGGTATTCCTTGCATTGGGGCGTCTATTAATACGTAAAAATTAACGAACTATGAAAAAGCACTTTGGAGTGCATATAACAGGGAGATGAAGTGTATTGTTGTTGAGGTTTGTTATGCAGTGCTATAACAGGGAGATGAAGTGTGTTGTTTTGTTAGGTTTGTTATGCAGTGCTTATAACAGGGAGATGAAGTGTGTTGTTGTTGTTGGGTTTGTTATGCAGTGCTTATAACAGGGAGATGAAGTGTATTGTTGTTGTTAGGTTTGTTATGCAGTGCATATAACAGGGAGATGAAGTGTATTGTTGTTGGGTTTGTTATGCAGTGCTTATAACAGGGAGATGAAGTGTATGTTGTTGTTGGTTTGTTATGCAGTGCTATAACAGGGAGATGAAGTGTGTTTGTTGTTAGGTTTGTTATGCAGTGCTTATAACAGGGAGATGAAGTGTGTTGTTGTTGTTAGGTTTGTTATGCAGTGCTTATAACAGGGAGATGAAGTGTATTGTTGTTGTTAGGTTTGTTATGCAGTGCATATAACAGGGAGATGAAGTGTATTGTTGTTGGGTTTGTTATGCAGTGCATATAACAGGGAGATGAAGTGTATTGTTGTTGGGATTTGTTATGCAGTGCTTATAACAGGGAGATGAAGTGTATTGTTTTGTTGGGTTTGTTATGCAGTGCTTATAACAGGGAGATGAAGTGTATTTGTTGTTGGATTTGTTATGCAGTGCTTATAACAGGGAGATGAAGTGTATTGTGTTGTGTTAGGTTTGTTATGCAGTGCTTATAACAGGGAGATGAAATGGTATTGTTGTTGTTAGGTTTGTTATGCAGTGCATTATAACAGGGAGATAAAGTGTATTGTTGTTGTTAGGTTTGTTATGCAGTGCTTATAACAGGGAGATGAAGTGTATTGTTGTTGGAGTTTGTTATGCAGTGCTTATAACAGGGAGATGAAGTGTATTGTTTTGTTGGGTTTGTTATGCAGTGTTATAACAGGGAGATGAAGGTGTTGTTGTTGTTAGGTTTGTTATGCAGTGCTTATAACAGGGAGATGAAGTGTATTGTTTTTGTTAGGTTTGTTATGCAGTGCATATAACAGGGAGATGAAGTGTATTGTTGTTGGGTTTGTTATGCAGTGCTTATAACAGGGAGATGAAGTGTATTGTTTTTGTTAGGTTTGTTATGCAGTGCATATAACAGGGAGATGAAGTGTATTGTTGTTGTTAGGTTTGTTATGCAGTGCATATAACAGGGAGATGAAGTGTATTTGTTGTTGGTTTGTTATGCAGTGCTTATAACAGGGAGATAAGTGTATTGTTGTTGTTGGGTTTGTTATGCAGTGCTTATAACAGGGAGATGAAGTGTATTGTTTGTTGTTGGTTTGTTATGCAGTGCTTATAACAGGGAGATGAAGTGTATTGTTGTTGTTGGGTTTGTTATGCAGTGCTTATAACAGGGAGATGAAGTGTATTGTTGTTGTTAGGTTTGTTATGCAGTGCTATAACAGGGAGATGAAGTGTATTGTTGTTGTAGTTTGTTATGCAGTGCTTATAACAGGGAGATGAAGTGTATTGTTTTGTTAGGTTTGTTATGCAGTGCATTATAACAGGGAGATGAAGTGTATTGTTTTTGTTGGGTTTGTTATGCAGTGCATATAACAGGGAGATGAAGTGTATTGTTGTTTGGTTTGTTATGCAGTGCATATAACAGGGAGATGAAGTGTATTGTTGTTGTTGGTTTGTTATGCAGTGCTATAACAGGGAGATGAAGTGTATTGTTGTTTTGGTTTGTTATGCAGTGCTATAACAGGAGATGAAGTGTATTGTTGTTGTTGGGTTTGTTATGCAGTGCATATAACAGGAGATGAAGTGTATTGTTGTGTTGGGTTTGTTATGCAGTGCATATAACAGGGAATGAAGGTATTGTGTTGTTGGGTTTGTTATGCAGTGCTATAACAGGAGATGAAGTGTATTGTTGTTGTTGGGTTTGTTATGCAGTGCTATAACAGGGAATGAAGTGTATTGTTGTTTTGGTTTGTTATGCAGTGCATATAACAGGGAGATGAAGTGATTGTTGTTGTTGGGTTTGTTATCATGCATATAACAGGGAGATAAGTGTATTGTTGTGTTGGGTTTGTTATGCAGTGCATAACAGGAGATGAAGTGTTTGTTGTTTGGGTTTGTTATGCGTGCTATAACAGGAGTGAAGTGTATTGTTGTGTTGGGTTTGTTATGCAGTGCATATACAGGAGATGAATGTTTTGTTGTTATGGTTTGTTATGCAGTGCATATAACAGGGAATGAAGTGTATTGTGTGTTGGTTTGTTATGCAGTGCTTATAACAGGGAGATGAAGTGTATTGTTGTTGTTGGTTTGTTAGCAGTGCTTTAAAAGGGAGAATTAAGTTGTGTTGTTGGTTTGTTTGCAGTGCTATAACAGGAATGAAGTTGTTTTTGTTGGTTTTTATGCAGTGCTATACAGGAGATGAAGTGTATGTTGTTTGGTTTGTTATGCAGTGCATATACAGGGAGATGAAGTGTATGTTGTTGTGGTTTGTTTGCAGTGCATATAACAGGGAGATGAAGTGTATGTTGTTGTGGTTTGTTATGCAGTGTATAACAGGAGATGAAGTGTATTGTTGTTGTGGGTTTGTTATGCAGTGCATATAACAGGGAGATGAAGTGTATTGTTGTTTTTAGTTTTGTTATGCAGTGCATATAACAGGGAGATGAAGTGTATTGTTGTTGTTGGGTTTGTTATGCAGTGCATATAACAGGGAGATGAAGTGTATTGTTGTCGTTGGGTTTGTTATGCAGTGCATATAACAGGGAGATGAAGTGTATTGTTGTTGTTGGGTTTGTTATGCAGTGCTTATAACAGGGAGATGAAGTGTATTGTTGTTGTTGGGTTTGTTATGCAGTGCATATAACAGGGAGATGAAGTGTATTGTTGTTTTTAGGTTTGTTATGCAGTGCATATAACAGGGAGATGAAGTGTATTGTTGTTGTTGGGTTTGTTATGCAGTGCTTATAACAGGGAGATGAAGTGTATTGTTGTCGTTGGGTTTGTTATGCAGTGCATATAACAGGGAGATGAAGTGTATTGTTGTTGTTGGGTTTGTTATGCAGTGCTTATAACAGTGAGATGAAGTGTATTGTTGTTGTTGGGTTTGTTATGCAGTGCATATAACAGGGAGATGAAGTGTATTGTTGTTTTTAGGTTTGTTATGCAGTGCATATAACAGGGAGATGAAGTGTATTGTTGTTGTTGGGTTTGTTATGCAGTGCTTATAACAGGGAGATGAAGTGTATTGTTGTTGTTGGTTTGTTATGCAGTGCTTATAACAGGGAGATGAAGTGTATTGTTGTTGTTGGGTTTGTTATGCAGTCTTATAACAGTACATGACAGTCCCTTTTATGGTACAGAAAATTCTCTACTTTTACGTTACACACGAAATTTCATAATCGTTTATAAAATAGCCCTTTACTGAAGGACATACAGAAACAGTTTGTCAGATCGTCTCTTTATATCCTATTTAATATTATATTCCCATCAATATCTAGGTCTTCCAAATGTCTCATGTATTAATGATTCGTAACTAAATATTTAATTGACTTCTCTTCCACGCGTGTCACATTTAATGCTTATTTATCCTCCCAATTTGAACACCCTGTAGAAATTTAAAGTTCTTCACTCCGTGCATTGTTCTGCTCAATGTAGTCAGTTTATTTCACCAACTAAATGCACACTACGAAAGTAAGGAGCTGTATGTGATGTGGTGTGTTTACTGACAGTTGGTCTTAGACTTGGCATCACGTGATGCCTGAGGATGGTGCATTTGACGCAGAAACACGTGACTAGTGTGCATTCAGTTGGCACAATGAATGGACTGCATTGACCCTGTCCGAAATTAGGCCGCAATGAACTGTGGGTCCTGTAAAAAAAAGTACAATGCTCTGTAGACGCATGGTGGCATGGCGGTATATCTCTATGTGTTCTTAACTTCGGCGCAGGGTGGAGGTACGTGGTAGCCTTTATGCCTCGACCTCCCCCTCCAAAAAGGCCTGGGAAAACGGGGACCAGCTATGAAGCAGGCAAAATTATCTTCCCTTTTTCGAGAGTCGAACTTCGATTCGTCGTCATTTTGCCCCTAGCTTCGTCACCATTCCGACGGAGCTGTCGTGGCCCGACATTATTCTGTCTTCTGTAATATCTTCTGGCAATTGCGTGCTGCGACAGATCGTAGTGACGGTACAAACGTGATGATTTAACTAACGATCACTGGCGTTTATTTTACCGAGCTTATTTTGTAGTGATTTGTTACTTCAAAGTGTTTTCAATAAAATGAGCACGGTGAAAGTAAGGTTGTCCTCTGAATGTTATGAAGATGTATCGGGGAGGAGAGGTATAACTCCACTCATTCTGAAATTCGAACTAGATAGAGATAATCTGAATTGCAATTACGTTAAAGACTCCGTCCTTATCGCGCAGTAAACACACTCCGTCTCAGTTATACAAACCAGTCAGTTAATGCTGTACAGTGAAATAATCGCTGTTTGTTCTGAGATCCACACAAAACACATAAATACAGTCCGTACCGCGCAGTAAACACACTCCGTCTCAGTTATACAAACCAGTCAGTTAATGCTGTACAGTGAAATAATCGCTGTTTGTTCTGAGATCCACACAAAACACATAAATACAGTCCGTACCGCGCAGTAAACACACTCCGTCTCAGTTATACAAACCAGTCAGTTAATGCTGTACAGTGAAATAATCGCTGTTTGTTCTGAGATCCACACAAAACACATAAATACAGTCCGTACCGCGCAGTAATTTGTTAAACAACACGTTGTTCTGAAATCTCAGTTTTTAATACAAACACATAACATCGTACCCGCGTAACACACTCCGTCTCAGTTTTACAAACAGTCAGTTATGTTGTACAGTGAAATAATCGCTGTTTGTTCTGAGATCCACACAAAACACATAAATACAGTCCGTACCGCGCAGTAAACACACTCCGTCTCAGTTATACAAACCAGTCAGTTAATGTTGTACAGTGAAATAATCGCTGCTTGTTCTGAGATCCACACAAAACACATAAATACAGTCCGTACCGCGCAGTAAACACACTCCGTCTCAGTTAACAAACCAGTCAGTTAATGTGTACAGTGACAATAATCGCTGTTTGTTCTGAGATCCACACAAAACACATAAATACACTGTGTGGGCAGAACGTAGAATTTGTGAATGTTAAAATGGTGGTACATATAGTAACCACTGGGCTTTAGAGGGGATAGTTAAACATTCAGTCCGTACCGCGCAGTAAACACACTCCGTCTCAGTTATACAAACCAGTTAGTTAATGTTGTACAGTGAAATAATCGCTGTTTGTTCTGAGATCCACACAAAACACATAAATACACTGTGTGGGCAGAACGTAGAGTTGTTGAATGTTAAACATGGCGGTACATATAGTAACCACTGGGCTGTAAAGGCAATAGGTTGAAAAATACCTCTTACATAAAAGGTGCGAGACATATACGTAGCAAGATTAGGCAGTACAGTAGCGCTGTGCTAATGCTGCCTGCTCCGTCAGCGCGTCTTCTTGACAGGCGTCAGGAGACTAGATGCTTAAAGGAAAGATAAAGAAGCAAATGGAAAATAAAAAGAAGCGTGGCAGAGAAATGTGTAAGGATTAGAGTGAAAAAGAAATCTTGATTGCTATGATTGGATTTTCTGCCGAAGACTGAAGATCAGCTAGTGGCAACGTGGCGTTCTTTGTTGGCTGCTTTACACACAGAAATGTGCTTTATATCAACACGTGATGTTACGATCGAAGAGATGTGAAAGTACATATATCTGGTGGCGGCGTCGGGGGTGGGGGGGGGGGGGGGTGCGAGGCGTCGAAAGGAAAACGATAATATCAACCGTGTAGCTTTTCAAATACAACTGTAAGACTGAATTTGCAAAATCGCTTCATGAAAGATTGAAACAGAAGTTTTGTCTTCAACTTCTGATTTATCGACATTTAATTCACCAACACAGACTGCCAACTTCCATTTGACGTACGGATCGGAGCGTCAGATTATGTTTGGCTATTTGGTGTTTATTTAACGACGCTCTAAGTAGCAGATGTTACATTGCACTGTGTGGTTAAAATGATGAGTAATGCTGGTGGATGGTAGGTATATATTGCACCGGGGCCCCTCTCTTTTCTGGGCTACCCCTCTCTGCTATATCTGCTCTACTATGCTGGGCCCCGCAGATAAGCCGAGATGCGCACACAACAAAAATACAATATATCGAACAAATCATAAATATATATTTTAACCAACAACATACAATAAAACAATAAATACAAAATACCCGACGGAGACTAATCAAGCAATTACTTGTGCACATACATACCAAAATAATGTACCTTGGCGTCGTCGTGGGGCTAAACCCAACAAAACCAAAGACCGGGACCACGACGACCGCCAAGGGACTCCGACCTCACCAACTCACTGCTGGACAGAATTTTGCCCCCATGACCGAGACGAAATTTAGATGTTACTAGTAGACGGCTAGGTTCAGAGTGATTTCCACAATCACGCACAGGTCTGAAGTAAACTCAGGAGAGGAGGGGAAATGGAGGGGAACCAAGTAGGAGGGGATTGATGCGCGCGACGAAAGTCCGTGGTTCGAGTACCGCAGGGCGTGCTGGGAAAACTCCCGGCACAACCCCGACCTCCAAAACCAGACGTGTTGGTATTTTTAAAGAAAGTACACTGCGTTGCACTGCACACTGTTGGAGAATAATCGGTAGTGTCATTTGGCTATACATAATAGTCCACTGTAATGTCACTACACCATCCATCGGCTGACCCCTGCTTATGCACCACATGTGCCAGTTAAGTCCTGCGGGCCGCCTTCCGTACAAGCTCACTGTCCTGCCACCGCCTCCTCGGTGGTCCCACAGCCTGCTTCGTACTTCTCCTACCGCAGTAGATTCGCTGCTCCTTCCTTTTTGCTTACGGGCCAACTATCACCCGTCCTCCGAGGTGACGCACTACGGTTGCCAGCGGGATCCATACCAACCGAGTGATGCCCTTCGCCCCGATGTTCTGATGATTCGGATCACCCGGCGCGCATCATAGGATGGAAGGGTTCTGAAACTTTGGGTTCATAAGTATCTAATCATGACACCCTAGCCAAAACAAACCTTCCTCTTGTGGACAAGTAATTCCATGCGCTCAACACAGCACAAACATTTGACTTCATACAACAATGAAAATATGTTACAACACTGGACCAAATCACCAGTACATAGCTGTGACAACAATTCACAATACATGACATTTCAAACAATTACATTAACTGTTACACATAATGATAACTGAATAACATAACTGATAACATACATAATACAAAATCATGACTAGTCATGGAAAGCAGGTTTTATCTGCGAGAGATGAGCAAAAGCTAAAGACAAAAGATGAAACTACGAGCTCAACAAGGGGTACCGGAATTCGGCAAATCTCGTACCTCGGCCTGACGATACGAGTTTTAGCACCACCCCTCGCCCTAAATCAAACATCCACCCGGAGACCAGAGTACGATTCTGAGCCACGATGAACACGAAAGACGCAGCAGTTTGGGCTTACCACTGCGTCTCTCCCTGCTCAACACCACGCCCAGTCCACTCCGCTCCTCGCAGCCACATTACCTACGTGCCTTACCTCGGGGGCAATCTCGCTGCAAGTGACCTACTTCCTTACAGCGATAACAACGTTTGCTAGCGTACGCAAACCGCCCTTCCGTGGGCGCTTAATCTGGACCCACGTATTGCCGCCCCTCACAGCCAACGGCCTCACTACGCCGCCCTACGTCCCTACGTATCTCGGCCTCACGCTGCGTGTTAGCGAAAGTGAGATTCTGATCCAAGATGGCTAACTGATCTAAATCCCTGTAGTTAGTCGGCTTTGCCTGAAAGACAAAGCTGGAACGCTGAGTAGGAGCCAAACCCTCTATAACATTATTTACTACGTCGCGCTCCGACACAGGCAATCTCAGAACTCTCGCCGCGTCCTTAACTGAACAAATATACGTAGCGAATGTTTCTCCTTCTCGCTGCAACCGCTCGTACTTTTCCCGACGTAACTGATCAAATAACCGCCGCGGAATAAAGCACTCTAATAGCTCCCTATGGAGACGCTCAAATTCCCAAGCACCCTGTAACGCTGCCATTACTTTCCTTGCTACCACGTCCAGACAATATGGGAAAATTAACTCGAGTAACTGTACATCAGTAAGCATAGAAAGGTCACGAATCCTAATCACCTCCGTCAAAAACACAAGTAGTTGGTCGACCTGTAATCAAATTAATCCGAGGCAATCTTTTTAATAAACCCTCTATAGGATGTGGTAATTTACCGAAAATACTGGAGTTAGATTGAGTGACCGCGTCTCTTCCACCGCAAAAATGACTAGATAAAGCCCGACCTCTAAGCTGCTGATCGGCTTCGCTACTTACGGTATTTGCGGAAATACCTAACCCGTCCCTCGGCATATCCTGTTCGCGTCCTTCGGTGGTGTTTCCATTCGGTAGTTGTTCACCATCTTCCGATGCAAGATCACGTACATCGTTCCCTGGGAGCAGGAACTCTCGTTCAACCGCCGCTAACCGGGCTGCTAGACTGGAAACCTCGTCACGCTGATTGCCTGCAACCTCCGGACACAAATCCTCTAAATGCCTGATACGGTTCCAAAAATGGGCAATTCTAGTCCTCATACGGGAGACAGGGGGTAATGCCTCTTTTTCCAATTGATTATACAATGCTTCCAATTCCCCCAACTTACTACACGCGCAGCGATACAGAACTTCAAAACTGCCTTGCGCTAGATGACTCGCAAGACTAGGAACTCCATCCGCTAGTACAACGCGCAAGATTTTACGTAGGAACTGCACGTCCCCTGAACTATTCAGGCCCCTGGATGCCAACTCGTACTGAAGCTCATCCCTCAACAAATAGTTCGGGTTCATCTTGCCTACCGAAACACAGGAACAATTCCCCAGTCATACAACAATCTGTACTCTAGCCCTGTATCACTAGTCCCCTAGGACTAATCAATGCTGCCTTTCCATGACAAAATACTGTGTATAACAAAATGTGTACATAACTAAATTAAATTTAACATTTTCAGTACATCATACTCTGTTGTTTACCGGCACACAGTGATCAGGTCTCCACTCACTGTACGTTGCCCTCAGGCACCTCACGTAGCAACAGCGGTTACGTCTATCCAAAGGTTACGTAACCGGTTCAGTACTTCCGCGTAGCAACAGAATGAGTTACGTAATGTAACAGCCCCCAATGGCGTCCAACCCCTAGCAATTCGACCGGCTGACACAATCTACTGTCATCTACGATCATCTATATTGCTAGTCACAAATCATTCAATAATTCTACGCTACTATGCCGTACGTTACCATTGGTGCCATATCTATAGCAGTCCTACGACAGTAGCACGCTCACATATTCCATTTTGAGTTAATCTTCTTACCCATGGCGACCATGAACAACCACAGGCACAAAAGGAACGAAACCACGCTCTGCTACCATCTGCACCGGGGCCCCTCTCTTTTCTGGGCTACCCCTCTCTGCTATATCTGCTCTACTATGCTGGGCCCCGCAGATAAGCCGAGATGCGCACACAACAAAAATACAATATATCGAACAAATCATAAATATATATTTTAACCAACAACATACAATAAAACAATAAATACAAAATACCCGACGGAGACTAATCAAGCAATTACTTGTGCACATACATACCAAAATAATGTACCTTGGCGTCGTCGTGGGGCTAAACCCAACAAAACCAAAGACCGGGACCACGACGACCGCCAAGGGACTCCGACCTCACCAACTCACTGCTGGACAGAATTTTGCCCCCATGGCCGAGACGAAATTTAGATGTTACTAGTAGACGGCTAGGTTCAGAGTGATTTCCACAATCACGCACAGGTCTGAAGTAAACTCAGGAGAGGAGGGGAAATGGAGGGGAACCAAGTAGGAGGGGATTGATGCGCGCGACGAAAGTCCGTGGTTCGAGTACCGCAGGGCGTGCTGGGAAAACTCCCGGCACAATATATATATATGTCTTCATTTTTAACCTCAGCTCTATATTGGGTATAGTTGTTAACTTCACGCCCTGGCCGTTTTTTGCCCGAGGAAAGTGTCCCCGTTTCGTATTGATAGGAAGCTGGATGGGATCCAAAGTCGGTCTGGACGGCCTGCAGAAGACAAAGATCTTATCGCTGCAGGTACTCTGTCCCATGCCTGCTCAACCCGTGGTTCGCGGTCATCATGTTGCTCGCGACGCAGTGTTATGTTGCCTGCGAAGACATGTTCAATGACAGAACGTCTTTTGACCCTTTTTCTGGCAAAGCCGGGATAGAAGGCCGAAGCAATTTTGAAATCTCATATTACATATTACATTGCTATTTAATTTTTGAAAAATGTTTGCTAAAAACAGCGAAATCATAGCCTATTTTGTGTTTTCGCTATATAGCTATATGTCTATGTAGCAGTTTAGCTATTAACTCGCAAGCATAAGTCACAACTGTCCTTTATTGTAATGTATTTTTAACAGGAATATGTCGGTTAATGGTCACAGACAACTAACTTTCTGACTTCACCCTGACAGCCCAATGCCAAGGTCAGAGTCTTTCTCATGATTTGTCGATAGTACTTTCTGTTCGGTGATAGTTTGTTCTTCGTCCGGCTCTTCGTAAGTGTCCTGTCATGGGCAAGAAAGGCTACGTGCTGCTGAAGTCTGGTGTGTCTGGTGAGTGGTTCCCGACGTTTCGGAGAATAGTGTTGCCCTTATTTTTAAGAGTACTGACTGCTTACTGAAGACTAGAGTCCTCTATAAATAGTGTAACCACACTCTTGCCAACTTTTCAAAATTCTGAATGCAAGTTAAAAGAAACACAGTTGTATTTTTCGCTGTTTCGGTAAAGTGACATTTAGGTCACGCTGTATAATTAGATTCTGTTAGTGCTATTAGGAGTTTGACTTCAATATGTCCTTGTTGATGAGCAACTGTAAGCGTCTGATGATGGGTGTATGTAGATGTGTGGTCTGTCGCAGGGCTGCGTCGCAGTGATAAGTCTTACGTGGGTGACGTCCGTGACGCTGTTCGCCGTGATGGTGCTGTCACGTGGCGGCTACTACTACAACTCGACCGGGCTGCTGGCGTGCGATCCTTTCTTCTCAAGGCCGAGTCTACGCATTCTGTCTTCCTGTCTGTTCTACTTCCCCACCACGATGATCCTCATGTACTGCTACGGTTCTGCCTTCCACGTCAACAAACTGCGCCTCAAAAGGGCTGTCTGTTCCGCCGTCGCGACGCCGGATGACGCCGGTGCAGCAAACATGGAGAAGGTAAGCTGAGCTCTTTACATTTATGTGCGCAATATGTAGCCTGCAGATGTGTAACTGTGCTGCGTATTGGAGGGTAGAGTTACTGTCCTCGACTGACGAGAACAGCTTTGACCTTGACATGTTGCGTACTCATTCATTCTGCAGTCTGTCTTACGACAGGTCCGTAGCCTCTCTCCAAAGCGAGTTCTCCATAGACTGCGATCTAGTGCTTCCTCTTTCAATTTCCAGTATCTTCTCTTTCCTTAAGGTCATCCAGTAGCTGCTTACGTCTTCTCCCTCGTCTTCCCGTCATTTCTATCCTTCCCTCTAACTTTCCTTCAATCACGTGTTTCAGAAGGCAGTTTCTACGCAAGATGTGACCAATCCAGTTAGCCTTTCATCTTTTTATTGTATGTACGATATTCCTCTCCTCCTTCACTCTCTGTAATACTTCTTCATTTCTCACACGATCGGTCCAACTGATCTTCTCCATTCTTCTCCAGCACCACATTTCAAAACTTTCCAGATACTTCCGATCCACTTTCCCAAGTGTCCACGTTTCAGCACCACACAAAGCTACGCTCCAAATGTAGCACTTTACTAGTTTCGTCCTTAGATTTATCCCTCATCCCCTGTATAAACTTGGGTACAGAATACGTAGCTCTTGTCATAAAAACAAAGACTGTCTCTGCATACGACAGTCCTGCAGACATATTTGCTTTCTCCAACTCCCATTCTATGACTGCCATTCCGCACGTCCGCCAGGCTGCCGGCGCTCACAGGTGCCGTAAGATTGCGATCCGACTCTATATCATTTACAAGTTTGTATGAAGGAAGTGTCTTTATTCTTTGGGGGGAGTTAAAAGAGAAATATAATGAGGTCAGGTGAAAACGTTTAGGGATAGTTAATTATTATTTATTTAAAAGCGACACAAGAGTATCTTTTAAGGGGGCACACGGTGACGCAGTTAGTTGAGGAACTGCGCTACAAGCCGGAAGTCGCTGGTTTGATTCGCAATTTCATTAGAATTTTTCATTGACATAATCCTTCCGGCCGCACTACGGCCCTGGGGTCGACTCAGCCTCTAACAGAAATGAGTACCAGGAATATTTCCTGGGGTTAAAGGCGGCCGGTGCATAAGGCTGACACCCTTACCACCTTTATGTGCCGAATGTCTAGAAATTCTGGGAGCATCAACTTCCTGGAACACTCAGGACCTGTCCTGGCTTGTAATGGGATTGCTTTACCTTTACGGTATATTTTAAGTGAAAATCCCTTTTGACGTGGTGAAAATTACGTGAACTTTGTGTGCCGGTCGCCTCGCTACGTATGCTTTACATAATTCTCTGTACAGACGGATTGACGAACTTACAACGCGCATTGAAGGCTTACAAACGTTCCGCTAGCGAAAGACAGAGCTGCACAGTGAAACAGAAGCTTCATCGATGTCTGCGTCGGCAAGAGGCCCGTTGTAGCTCATATTATTAGAAGTGCTGTGAAGAGATAAATTATGAAAGGACTCTGAAACACAGGTGAAGCGGAAATCCGCAGCTAATGAATCCTTTTCATCTTGCTTGAAATTCCATTCATGCAGTTGAAGTGGGTTTCAAAATGCTTCTGAAAGAATATGCTTGGTATGTGGTGAAGAAATGAGTATTATGCGGAAGGATAAAGGCGAGGGTACGGTTAGAGAAGTTTATAACTCTGAGGGCAAAGCGGTCGGAGCGTAAAACTAATCACTCTTTTCCATCCAATGCCGAAGTTATGAATGAGTGGAGGTATGCCACTACTGTCACACATACGTAATGTTTGTAACATGCTGAATGTGGGATTGTTTGTACGTTTAACTGAACTTCATGTGTTATTATTTAGTCAAATTCTCTTCGTACGAAGAAATTGTAGGATTTTGGGACCGCCATATTGGTACCGCCGGGTTTAACACTCACAATTCTACGTTCTGCCCACACAGTGTATTTATGTGTTTTGTGTGGATCTCAGAACAAACAGCGATTATTTCACTGTACAACATTAACTGACTGGTTTGTATAACTGAGACGGAGTGTGTTTACTGCGCGGTACGGACTGTATTTATGTGTTTTGTGTGGATCTCAGAACAAACAGCGATTATTTCACTGTACAGCATTAACTGACTGGTTTGTATAACTGAGACGAAGTGTGTTTACTGCGCGGTACGGACTGTATTTATGTGTTTTGTGTGGATCTCAGAACAAACAGCGATTATTTCACTGTACAACAGTAACTGACTGGTTTGTATAACTGAGACGGAGTGTGTTTACTGCGCGGTACGGACTGTATTTATGTGTTTTGTGTGGATCTCAGAACAAACAGCGATTATTTCACTGTACAGCATTAACTGACTGGTTTGTATAACTGAGACGGAGTGTGTTTACTGCGCGGTACGGACTGTATTTATGTGTTTTGTGTGGATCTCAGAACAAACAGCGATTATTTCACTGTACAGCATTAACTGACTGGTTTGTATAACTGAGACGGAGTGTGTTTACTGTGCGGTACGGACTGTATTTATGTGTTTTGTGTGGATCTCAGAACAAACAGCGATTATTTCACTGTACAGCATTAACTGACTGGTTTGTATAACTGAGACGGAGTGTGTTTACTGCGCGGTACGGACTGTATTTATGTGTTTTGTGTGGATCTCAGAACAAACAGCGATTATTTCACTACACAACATTAACTGACTGGTTTGTATAACTGAGACGGAGTGTGTTTACTGCGCGGTACGGACTGTATTTATGTGTTTTGTGTGGATCTCAGAACAAACAGCGATTATTTCACTGTACAGCATTAACTGACTGGTTTGTATAACTGAGACGGAGTGTGTTTACTGCGCGGTACGGACTGTATTTATGTGTTTTGTGTGGATCTCAGAACAAACAGCGATTATTTCACTGTACAACATAACTGACTGGTTTGTATAACTGAGACGGAGTGTGTTTACTGCGCGGTACGGACTGTATTTATGTGTTTGTGTGGATCTCAGAACAAGCAGCGATTATTTCACTGTACAGCATTAACTGACTGGTTTGTATAACTGAGACGGAGTGTGTTTACTGCGCGGTACGGACTGTATTTATGTGTTTTGTGTGGATCTAGAACAAACAGCGATTATTTCACTGTACAACATAACTGACTGGTTTGCATAACTGAGACGGAGTGTGTTTACTGCGCGGTACGGACTGTATTTATGTGTTTTGTGTTGATCTCAGAACAAACAGCGATTATTTCACTGTACAGCATTAACTGACTGGTTTGTATAACTGAGACGGAGTGTGTTTACTGCGCGGTACGGACTGTATTTATGTGTTTTGTGTGGATCTCAGAACAAACAGCGATTATTTCACTGTACAGCATTAACTGTCTGGTCTGTATAACTGAGACGGAGTGTGTTTACTGCGCGGTACGGACTGTATTTATGTGTTTTGTGTGGATCTCAGAACAAACAGCGATTATTTCACTGTACACATTAACTGACTGGTTTGTATAATGAGACGGAGTGTGTTTACTGCGCGGTACGGACTGTGTCTATTAAATATAATTGATGTTAATCTTCGTCTTTAAAAGGTTAGCCTTTGTACGTCTGTACGGTTTGCATCAGTCTACAGTCCAGTAAGTTAACGTCAGTTAACTCTTACGACTGTCACACTATTTGCTATAAATTTGCGCTAACGCCTTCCGACGTCCTAAGATAAATCGAATTTATTTCGAAAGTTCCAAAGCAAATTTCGTTATCTCTTGCACTGAATTCTCTTATTCGCAAGGAAATAATTCAGCACCTACATACATAAATACACACACACTTCTTATGTGTATACTTATGTACAATCATATATGTACATATACGTACATGTCATTTGTGGGCGCTTGTAGTTTGTACGTAGTGTGTTTACTGTTTTATATATTTAGTAACGGCCACTTTGTTGATCTTCTCCCTGAAGATGGTCATGCCGGGCCGAAACATGTAGGGGAGTGGTATAAATTGATTTGTCCCAGTTGTGTTTACTATTTGTTGTAGTAATTGGTTAAATATTACGCCAAGCCAGAGTATATTTCTCCAGTCTTGTTAGCCCCACGCTGCAGCCATGCGACTGACAATCTCTTCTCCATTATTCATTCGCTCAAAGAGCTGTTCCATGTAGCTCAAAGCCCACAAGCAGGTTCACATTCCTAGCCGTTGTTTTGCTCGGAATGTTGAGATTCCATTATCTGGTACAAGAACTGCTTCTCGTGTATTCAATTTACACAATGAAGCTGGCTGACGCCATTTATTGCGCCTTCTTTAGAAAGCAAAGTCGAAGTAGTGTTCAGGTGTTCGCAGCGGTGTATGTTACTGCGTTGCTGTGGAATTGACACTGCGTCACTGGGTAAGCATTTCGATGGACTGCAGTGCCTCCTTCTTCAGTGTTAAAGATGTCCGTGAAGAGTGTGTTCTGTACGGACCTGTTGACTGATGAAGATGAAAGCATTATGTTTTTCGAAACGTCGAAACCGCTTACCTGGAGTTGGAGCGATTTATCCTAGAAGGACGGAATCGTCGACACGACAGGCAGTGTACTATACGTAATTGTGGAGGTCTGTAACAGATGTTGTGTCTGTACGAAGTTGCTGTCTGTAACGAGAGTGCTGTCTGTAAAGATTGCTGTCTGTAACGAGATGTTGCTGTCTGTAACGAGATGTTGCTGTCTGTAACGAGATGTTGCTGTCTGTAACGAGATGTTGCTGTCTGTAACGAGATGTTGCTGTCTGTAACGAGATGTGCCCGTAACGAGATGTGCTGTCTGTAACGAGATGTTGCTGTCTGTAACAGATTGTGTCTGTAGAGATGTTGCTGTCTGTAACGAGATGTTGCTGTCTGTAACGAGAGTGCTGTCGTACGAGATGTTGCTGTCTGTACGAGATGTATGTTGTAACGAGATGTTGCTGTCTGTAACGAGATGTTGTGTCTGTACGAGTGTGCTGTCTGTACGAATGTGTGTCTGTAACGAGATGTTCTGTAACAATGTTGTGCTGTACGAGATTGCTGTCTGTAACGAGATGTGCTGTCGTACGAGATTTGCTTCTGTACGATGTGCTGTCTGTAACGAGATGTTGCGTCGTACGAGATGTTGCTGTCTGTAACGAGATGTTGCTTCTGTAACGAGATGTTGCTGTTGTAACGAGATGTGCTGTCTGTAATTCTAGCATCATTAACACAGCCGGAGCTATCTTTTGTTGCTTCTTACAGCTGTCGGTGACGTAATGGCATGAAAGCGAGCCGACAGGAAGCCAACCGATATTTGTATCATAAAAGAACATATATTCTGACAAGTGGCGTAAGCAGTGGAAAGTCACACACCAACAAAAGCAGTTGATACTTGCTTCTGGGCTTCCGCCGCGGCGTAAATAAGGTCTGCGCTCTTCTAGGATGTTACGCAGCTTAGATTGTAGTTTAATGCCGACGTTTCGGGACAACCTGTCGTCCCTATCTTCAAAGTTTAAGCAGTGCCTTCAAGATGTGAACCGATAAGTTGTCCCGAAACGTCGGTAAACAACTACAAATCTACGCTGCGTAAAATCCCAGAAGAGCGCAGACGTTTAGAGTGTTTTGAATTATGATGGACACTGTCGCTTACGTCATTTCCGGTTTGGGAACTACAGAATTTGTGTTCGCTTTTCACAGTGTTTTGCTGGGATGAAAGTGCGCCGTACCTGGCGGTAGAGCACTACGTGTCTGTTGATGTGGGCTGACACTCAGCTGTCATAATATGCAGCACGCCAGTCACGCTGGTTGCAGCAACAGAGCTACGCAGGGGCACAAAGTGACCGCAGAACACTGTGGCCAGGCACTGTGTTGACCTGCAGGGACGTGCTTGCTGCAGCTACCGCCAGCTTTTTGACATTAAAGCCTGTTAATTTGTCCCACTCAGTGTAATTATCCCCAATGACTCTCACTGTAAACAGGGTTACAAAAGGCGCAAAAGAAGACGCAGCAGGCAGGTGTTGCTCGTACGGTTATACTGTGCTAGCATAAATGTCGTTTCACTTACGCCCATGAGAAAAGCTCGGCCTCTCCTTTGCCTATTTTCACGACACTCGCAAAAAATTAACAGCATTATATGCAGACATCGTATACCGAGTGTCTAATACACCGTTAGAAATATATTTACTGCCTGTCACGTAGAAACTCAAGCTTGCATGAGAACTTTTTTAAAAATAATTCTGATAACGAATATAGTGAAAATCCGACGGTTTAGTCGCTGGTACTGTGTCACGGATGGACTGACAGACGTGGTCTCCACATAAGGTGTTCTATTTTATTTCGTAGAAAGCCGAACAACAATAATTGTACTGCAGAGAGTTCACTGACAGTGTCTTAGAGTGTCTTACAGTGATTAGAGTGTCTTACAGTGTCTTACACAGTCTTACAGTGTCTTAGAATGTCTTACACAGTTTTACAGTTTCTTACAAGAACTGAATTCTTGTATAGCTTATAACGGGCTAGGCAGGTGTCTGTTGTCATGTGGCATTTTGTGGTGGACCAAGTGGTTACGAGGAGAGGTTTTTCCCCTCCTCATTACTTCAGTTTTCCCTCTGTTCAGTATCATTCCACCATTGCTCCATACTCATTATACATCTACCACCAACGCTGTATAATGTTTCTTCCAAGTACTTCAGTTTTCCCTGTCAGTATCATTCCACCAATGCTCCATACTCATTCATCATCTACCACCAACGCTGTATAATGTTTTCTCCCAGTACTTCAGTTTCCCCTGTCAGTATCATTCCACCATGCTCCATACTCATTATACATCTACCACCAACGCTGTATAATGTTTCTGTCCAGTACTTCAGATTTCCCCTGTCAGTATCATTCCACATGCTCCATACTCATTCATCATCTACCACCAACGCTGTATAATGTTTCTCTCCCAGTACTTCAGTTTCCCCTGTCAGTATCATTCCACCAATGCTCCATACTCATTCATACATCTACCACCAACGCTGTATAATGTTTCTCTCCAGTACTTCAGTTTCCCCTGTCAGTATCATTCCACCATTGCTCCATACTCATTCATACATCTACCACCAACGCTGTATAATGTTTCTCTCCCAGTACTTCAGTTTCCCTGTCAGTATCATTCCACCAACGCTCCATACTCATTCATACGTCTACCACCAACGCTGTATAATGTTTTCTCCCAGTACTTCAGTTTCCCCTGTCAGTATTATTCCACCAATGCTCCATACTCATTCATACATCTACCACCAACGCTGTATAATGTTTCTCTCCCAGTATTCAGTTTCCCCTGTCAGTATATTCCACCAATGCTCCATACTCATTATACATTCTACCACCAACGCTGTATAATGATTCTCTCCCAGTATATCAGTTTTCCCCTGTCAGTATCATTCCACCAATGCTCCATACTCATTCATACATCTACCACCAAGCTGTATAATGTTTCTCTCCCAGTAATTCAGTTTTCCCCTGTCAGTATCATTCCACCAATGCTCCATACTCATTCATACATCTACCACCAACGCTGTATAATGATTCTCTCCCAGTATTCAGTTTTCCCCTGTCAGTATCATTCCACCAATGCTCCATACTCATTCATACTTCTACCACCAACGCTGTATAATGTTTCTCTCCCAGTACTTCAGTTTCCCCTGTCAGTATCATTCCACCATGCTCCATACTCATTCATACATCTACCACCGACGCTGTATAATGTTTCTCTCCCAGTACTTCAGTTTTCCCCTGTCAGTATCATTCCACCAATGCTCCATACTCATTCATACATCTACCACCAACGCTGTATAATGTTTCTCTCCCAGTACTTCAGTTTCCCCTGTCAGTATCATTCCACCAATGCTCCATACTCATTCATACATCTACCACCGACGCTGTATAATGTTTCTCTCCCAGTACTTCAGTTTTCCCCTGTCAGTATCATTCCACCAATGCTCCATACTCATTCATACATCTACCACCGACGCTGTATAAAGTTTCTCTCCCAGTACTTCAGTTTTCCCCTGTCAGTATCATTCCACCAATGCTCCATACTCATTCATACATCTACCACCAACACTGTATAATGTCTCTCCCAGTACTTCAGTTTCCCCTGTCAGTATCATTCCACCAATGCTCCATACTCATTCATCCATCTACCACCAACGCTGTATAATTTTTCTCTCCCAGTACTTCAGTTTCCCCTGTCAGTATCATTCCACCAATGCTCCGTACTCATTCATACATCTACCACCAACACTGTATAATGTCTCTCCCAGTACTTCAGTTTCCCCTGTCAGTATCATTCCACCAATGCTCCATACTCATTCATTCATCTACCACCAACACTGTATAATGTCTCTCCCAGTACTTCAGTTTCCCCTGTCAGTATCATTCCACCAATGCTCCATACACATTCATCCACCTACATGCTGCTGTTTCCAGGACAAACGGCCGACGGCTGGGCGCCTTCAAATAGATCAGATCTGTTCCGTATATAGAGAAGCATTGCTTGTTGAAGTACTGTCACACTCTTTAGCCTCAAATGTTAAGCTTAGACAGAATGCAACGTAACGCGCCAAATGCTAAAAATGTTCTCATTTATAATCAACGTTTTTAGTCGCGTTCGCAAAAGTGCGAAAAGCTACTATTTGCTTCGTCATGTCTGTCTGTCTGTCCTCGTGGAACAACTCGGCTCCCAATTGAGGGATTTTAATGAAATTTGAAATTTCGGTATTTCTCGAAAATCTGTCGAGGAAATTCAAGTTTCATTAAAATCCAACAAGGTTAACAGGCACTTCACTTGAAGACCTATGTACATATATGATAATATCTTGCTTAATTCTTCTTAGAATGAGAAATGTTTCAGACAAAAGTTGTAGATAAAATCAAACCACACATTTTATGTTCAATAACTTTATTCTGAAAATCGTGCCGTTTATGAGATAATGTGGAAAAATATGGTACAGCCAGACAGGCCACAGATGACAATATAATACAGCGCATGCGCTTTGCATGCTGGATAACTAAGGCTGCAGACACACACTCAGAATATGTAACACTTACTGCTTTTCCACGGCAACAATGGTTACGCGAACGCGCCTCAATTTTGCGTTACAGTACATTGCCCGTGTTGTAGCAAATTATAAGTGTACTTGCTGTGATAAGCTATTACCAGGGTTTTATCAGTGCAATTTACGCTTCTGTGACCTTGGTTACACACAAAACTTCAGTGGCGCAAAAATTAAAGAGTTAACGTGAGGTGTTATTGATCGGAATTTGAGCATTGTGCAGTGTGCAGCCTACTGCAAGCAGGCATTGTGAAGGCACAAACGGCCTGCTACAGGGACCGCTGGTTCGATATCCATTCGGAGCAACAGTGCTGCACACATGGCCACGTTACATTGTGCTGCAAGTGAGGAGTTGTTGTGGTACTGCAGTGTGCTTGGGCGCTGTGTCAGTGAGTTGTTGTGGTACTGCTGTGTGCTTGGGCGCTGTGTCAGTGAGTTGTTGTGGTACTGCTGTGTGCTTGGGCGCTGTGTCAGTGAGTTGTTGTGGTACTGCTGTGTGCTTGGGCGCTGTGTGAGTGAGTTGTTGTGGTACTGCTGTGTGCTTGGGCGCTGTGTCAGTGAGTTGTTGTGGTACTGTTGTGTGCTTGGCGCTGTGTCAGTGAGTTGTTGTGGTACTGCTGTGTGCTTGGGCGCTGTGTCAGTGAGTTGTTGTGGTACTGCTGTGCTTGGGCGCTGTGTCAGTGAGTTGTTGTGGTACTGCTGTGTGCTTGGGCGCTGTGTAGTGAGTTGTTGTGGTACTGCGTGTGCTTGGGCGCTGTGTCAGTGAGTTGTTGTGGTACTGCATGTGTGCTTGGGCGCTGTGTCAGTGAGTTGTTGTGGTACTGCTGTGTGCTTGGGCGCTGTGTCAGTGAGTTGTTGTGGTACTGCTGTGTGCTTGGGCGCTGTGTGCAGTGAGTTGTTGTGGTACTGCTGTGTGCTTGGGCGCTGTGTAGTGAGTTGTTGTGGTACTGCTGTGTGCTTGGGCGCTGTGAGTGAGTTGTTGTGGTACTGCTGTGTGCTTGGCGCTGTGTCGTGAGTTGTTGTGGTACTGCTGTGTGCTTGGCGCTGTGTAGTGAGTTGTTGTGGTACTGCTGTGTGCTTGGCGCTGTGTAGTGAGTTGTTGTGGTACTGCTGTGTGCTGGGCGCTGTGTAGTGAGTTGTTGTGGTACTGCTGTGTGCTTGGGCGCTGTGTAGTGAGTTGTTGTGGTACTGCTGTGTGCTTGGGCGCTGTGTGTGAGTTGTGTGGTACTGCTGTGTGCTTGGGCGCTGTGTCAGTGAGTTGTTGTGGTACTGCTGTGTGCTTGGGCGCTGTGTGAGTGAGTTGTTGTGGTACTGCTGTGTGCTTGGGCGCTGTGTGAGTGAGTTGTTGTGGTACTGCTGTGTGCTTGGGCGCTGTGTAGTGAGTTGTTGTGGTACTGCGTGTGCTTGGCGCTGTGTCAGTGAGTTGTTGTGGTACTGCTGTGTGCTTGGGCGCTGTGTAGTGAGTTGTTGTGGTACTGCTGTGTGCTTGGGCGCTGTGTAGTGAGTTGTTGTGGTACTGCTGTGTGCTTGGGCGCTGTGTCAGTGAGTTGTTGTGGTACTGCTGTGTGCTTGGGCGCTGTGTCAGTGAGTTGTTGTGGTACTGCTGTGTGCTTGGGCGCTGTGTCAGTGAGTTGTTGTTTTTTTTTTTTTTTTTTTTTTTTTTTTTTTTTTTTTTTTTTTTTTTTTTTTTTTTTTTTTTTTTTTTTTTTTTTTTTTTTTTTTTTTTTTTTTTTTTTTTTTTTTTTTTTTTTTTTTTTTTTTTTTTTTTTTTTTTTTTTTTTTTTTTTTTTTTTTTTTTTTTTTTTTTTTTTTTTTTTTTTTTTTTTTTTTTTTTTTTTTTTTTTTTTTTTTTGAGTTGTTGTGGTACTGCTGTGTGCTTGGGCGCTGTGTCAGTGAGTTGTTGTGGTACTGCAGTGTGCTTGGGGCGCTGTGTCAGTGAGTTGTTGTGGTACTGCTGTGTGCTTGGGCGCTGTGTGAGTGAGTTGTTGTGGTACTGCTGTGTGCTTGGGCGCTGTGTGAGTGAGTTGTTGTGGTACTGCTGTGTGCTTGGGCTGTCGCTGTGTGGCTGTCAGTGAGTTGTTGTGGTACTGCTGTGTGCTTGGGCGCTGTGTGAGTGAGTTGTTGTGGTACTGCTGTGTGCTTGGGCGCTGTGTCAGTGAGTTGTTGTGGTACTGCTGTGTGCTTGGGCGCTGTGTAGTGAGTTGTTGTGGTACTGCTGTGTGCTTGGGCGCTGTGTCAGTGAGTTGTTGTGGTACTGCTGTGTGCTTGGGCGCTGTGTCAGTGAGTTGTTGTGGTACTGCATGTGTGCTTGGGCGCTGTGTGAGTGAGTTGTTGTGGTAACTGCTGTGTGCTTGGGCGCTGTGTCAGTGAGTTGTTGTGGGGGGGGGGGGGGGGGGGGGGGGGGGGGGGGGGGGGGGGGGGGGGGGGGGGGGGGGGGGGGGGGTTTTTTTTTTTTTTTTTTTTTTTTTTTTTTTTTTTTTTTTTTTTTTTTTTTTTTTTTTTTTTCAGTGGTTGTTGTGGTACTGCAGTGTGCTTGGGCGCTGTGTGAGTGAGTGATTGTTGTGGTACTGCTGTGTGCTTGGGCGCTGTGTCAGTGAGTTGTTGTGGTACTGCTGTGTGCTTGGGCGCTGTGTAGTGAGTTGTTGTGGTACTGCTGTGTGCTTGGGCGCTGTGTGAGTGAGTTGTTGTGGTACTGCTGTGTGCTTGGGCGCTGTGTCAGTGAGTTGTTGTGGTACTGCTGTGTGCTTGGGCGCTGTGTGAGTGAGTTGTTGTGGTACTGCTAGTGTGCTTGGCGCGTCGTGTGTCAGTGAGTTGTTGTGGTACTGCTGTGTGCTTGGGCGCTGTGTGAGTGAGTTGTTGTTGGTACTGCTGTGTGCTTGGGCGCTGTGTGAGTGAGTTGTTGTGGTACTGCTGTGTGCTTGGGCGCTGTGTCAGTGAGTTGTTGTGGTACTGCTGTGTGCTTGGGCGCTGTGTGAGTGAGTTGTTGTGGTACTGCTGTGTGCTTGGGCGCTGTGTCAGTGAGTTGTTGTGGTACTGCTGTGTGCTTGGGCGCTGTGTGAGTGAGTTGTTGTGGTACTGCATGTGTGCTTGGGCGCTGTGTAGTGAGTTGTTGTGGTACTGCTGTGTGCTTGGGCGCTGTGTCAGTGAGTTGTTGTGGTACTGCTGTGTGCTTGGGCGCTGTGTCAGTGAGTTGTTGTGGTACTGCTGTGTGCTTGGGCGCTGTGAGTTGTTGTGGTACTGCTGTGTGCTTGGGCGCTGTGTAGTGAGTTGTTGTGGTACTGCTGTGTGCTTGGGCGCTGTGTCAGTGAGTTGTTGTGGTACTGCTGTGTGCTTGGGCGCTGTGTCAGTGAGTTGTTGTGGTACTGCTGTGTGCTTGGGCGCTGTGTGAGTGAGTTGTTGTGGTACTGCTGTGTGCTTGGGCGCTGTGTGAGTGAGTTGTTGTGGTACTGCTGTGTGCTTGGGCGCTGTGTGAGTGAGTTGTTGTGGTACTGCTGTGTGCTTGGGCGCTGTGTAGTGAGTTGTTGTGGTACTGCTGTGTGCTTGGGCGCTGTGTCAGTGAGTTGTTGTGGTACTGCTGTGTGCTTGGGCGCTGTGTCAGTGAGTTGTTGTGGTACTGCTGTGTGCTTGGGCGCTGTGTCAGTGAGTTGTTGTGGTACTGCTGTGTGCTTGGGCGCTGTGTGAGTGAGTTGTTGTGGTACTGCTGTGTGCTTGGGCGCTGTGTGAGTGAGTTGTTGTGGTACTGCTGTGTGCTTGGGCGCTGTGTGAGTGAGTTGTTGTGGTACTGCTGTGTGCTTGGGCGCTGTGTGAGTGAGTTGTTGTGGTACTGCTGTGTGCTTGGGCGCTGTGTGAGTGAGTTGTTGTGGTACTGCTGTGTGCTTGGGCGCTGTGTGAGTGAGTTGTTGTGGTACTGCTGTGTGCTTGGGCGCTGTGTGAGTGAGTTGTTGTGGTACTGCTGTGTGCTTGGGCGCGTGTGTGATGTGTACTGCAGTGTGCATGTGTCGTGTTGTTGTGGTACTGCTGTGTGCTTGGGCGCTGTGTGAGTGAGTTGTTGTGGTACTGCTGTGTGCTTGGGCGCTGTGTGAGTGAGTTGTTGTGGTACTGCTGTGTGCTTGGGCGCTGTGTCAGTGAGTTGTTGTGGTACTGCTGTGTGCTTGGGCGCTGTGTGAGTGAGTTGTTGTGGTACTGCTGTGTGCTTGGGCGCTGTGTGAGTGAGTTGTTGTGGTACTGCTGTGTGCTTGGGCGCTGTGTGAGTGAGTTGTTGTGGTACTGCTTTGTGCTTGGGCGCTGTGTCAGTGAGTTGTTGTGGTACTGCTGTGTGCTTGGGCGCTGTGTCAGTGCGTTGTTGTGGTACTGCTGTGTGCTTGGGCGCTGTGTGAGTGAGTTGTTGTGGTACTGCTTTGTGCTTGGGCGCTGTGTCAGTGAGTTGTTGTGGTACTGCTGTGTGCTTGGGCGCTGTGTCAGTGCGTTGTTGTGGTACTGCTGTGTGCTTGGGCGCTGTGTGAGTGAGTTGTTGTGGTACTGCTGTGTGCTTGGGCGCTGTGTGAGTGAGTTGTTGTGGTACTGCTGTGTGCTTGGCGCTGTGTCAGTGAGTTGTGGTGGTACTGCTGTGTGCTTGGGCGCTGTGTCAGTGAGTTGTGGTGGTACTGCTGTGTGCTTGGCGCTGTGTCAGTGAGTTGTGGTGGTACTGCTGTGTGCTTGGGCGCTGTGTCAGTGAGTTGTGGTGGTACTGCTGTGTGCTTGGGCGCTGTGTCAGTAAGCTGTGACGTCGATGGCTGCGGAGTTACGAGTTGGAAAGTGTTTGGAACGAAGGGGGCGTGGCGTATGGAGGTGTTTTAAAGGTTCAGAATGGGAAATGTTAAAAAAAATTAATACGCCAATCTTCTAATAAGAGCACTGTGGTACACATTATTTGTGACGTACCGGAATTCAACTTTATCTGTATTTGAAACTGTTATACGTATTTTAAACACGTAATTTTAATATTTGTCGAACTCGGACTGGACCCAAGGTTCGCGGGTTCGATCCGACCGAGGGCGATGTATTTTTAAGGGTGATAAAAATCCGTAGCACAACTTCCTTCGGAGGGGAAGTAAAGCCGTCGGTCGCATGTCGTAGATTTACGGCATGTAAAAGAACCTTACGGGCATGAATAGAACTAGTAGAGCTCGTAAGCAAAATTAAACGGCCATTTCTCACCCAAGTCTCCTGACTGACTGCCAGATGGCTCTGGCAGTCACATCAGGATCGAGTTGAAAAGCGCGGCCAGTCAGCCGGTCCCTCACTGCCGCAAATGCACAAAGACCTCGGAAAGAGGAGGCCTAAGCCCATACAGGGCCGTCGAGCCATGGTTATTATTATTATTATTATTATTATTATATTATTATTGTGCATAGGTACACAAAAGTTTGTAACATCTCAATGTATTTATTGTTCGTAACACACCTCCCTGAGGATGATCACGTGAGTGGCCGAAACATGTAGCAGGTATTATTACGTTTATAATATATTTTCATAAACGTCTGTGCATTTGTTGCTCTTCATTACCGTATCATATAAATTCATAAATTGTATAGAATATGATATCTCACGTGATAATATAATATATATATATAATGACTGTAGTTTACATTTTTCATAAACATTTATACGTAGCCTCATGTTGGTCTGTTTAGACAAACGTCTTTTAGACCAAAACGTCTGTTTAGACCAAACGTCTGTTTAGACAAACGTCTGTTTAGACCAAAACGTCTGTTTAGACCAAAACACGTTAACGTAATAAAAGCGAACTTTTGTTTGATGGTGATTTATAAATTGATGGATTAAATATATGTGAAGTAATACAAATGTGAGTGGAAACAACTTTTATATGACTTTATGTAAACTACAGATTGTATTATGTAAATTTTATAATAATTATATACTATGTAGTATATGGCCTAAGTTGACATTTCATTCGCCAGTGGTTTCTTCCTGAAGATGATCCAGCAGCATCGAAACATGTAGAAAGTAAAATAAAACAATAAACAGGCAATATATGTATAAACGTAACACTGAGTCACGTTCGCGTAACCATTTTTGCCGTGGAAAAGCCATAAGTATTACATATGCTGTGTGTGTGTGTAGCTTTAGTTATCAAGCATGCAAAGCGCATGCGCCGTATTATATTAGCATCTGTGGCCTGTCTGGCTGTACATATTTTTCCACATTATCTCATAAACGGCACGATTTTGGGAAAAAGTTATTGAACATAAAATTTGTGTTTTGATTTTTGTACAACTTTTGTCTGAAATATTTCTCATTCTGAAAAGAATTCAGCGAGATATTATCATAAATGTACGTAGGTCTTCATGTAAAGTACCGTTATTATTGTCAGATTTTAATGAAACTTGAATTATTCTCGACAGATTTTTCGAAAAAATAATCAACCATTAAATTTCACGAAAATCCATCCAGTGGTAGCCGAGTTGTTCAATGCTGACGGACAGACAGACACGAAGCTAATACTCGCGTTTCGCAATTTTGCGAAAGCTCCTAAAAAGACCCATTATTAATGAGTACTGCGACGTTCTGTCTTCCTCCCCTGCTCATACACGACATGCATTTACTGAAGATGGCGACGTTACAATTTTTGTAGACAGAACTGTCAGTTTGTAATGGATTTTCCTCGATTTTTCGTTATTTATTTTTCATATTGTGATTACCCAACCATTTGACGGAGCATTTTGTTGTCACGTTGTGTGTGTGACTGTTAACGTTCCTGCAATATAAGAAAAGAAGTTGGAGATAGAGCGAGTGTCTAAAAATCCTGTAAGTTCCATTTCGAAGCTACAAGCTAAGTGTGTACTGGGAACACAGAACTGTAGAGAAGTAGCACAGGCGACAGTGCAGCAAAACAGAACTGTAGAGAAGTAGCACAGGCGACAGTGCAGCAAAACAGAACTGTAGAGAAGTAGCACAGGCGACAGTGCAGCAAAACAGAACTGTAGAGAAGTAGCACAGGCGACAGTGCAGCAAAACAGAACTGTAGAGAAGTAGCACAGGCGACAGTGCAGCAAAACAGAACTGTAGAGAAGTAGCACAAAGGCGACAGTGCAGCAAAACATAACTGTAGAGAAGTAGCACAGGCGACAGTGCAGCAAAACAGAACTGTAGAGAAGTAGCACAGGCGACAGTGCAGCAAAACAGAACTGTAGAGAAGTAGCACAGGCGACAGTGCAGCAAAACATAACTGTAGAGAAGTAGCACAGGCGACAGTGCAGCAAAACAGAACTGTAGAGAAGTAGCACAGGCGACAGTGCAGCAAAACAGAACTGTAGAGAAGTAGCACAGGCGACAGTGCAGCAAAACAGAACTGTAGAGAAGTAGCACAGGCGACAGTGCAGCAAAACAGAACTGTAGAGAAGTAGCACAGGCGATAGTGCAGCAAAACAGAACTGTAGAGAAGTAGCACAGGCGACAGTGCAGCAAAACAGAACTGTAGAGAAGTAGCACAGGCGACAGTGCAGCAAAACAGAACTGTAGAGAAGTAGCACAGGCGACAGTGCAGCAAAACAGAACTGTAGAGAAGTAGCACAGGCGACAGTGCAGCAAAACATAACTGTAGAGAAGTAGCACAGGCGATAGTGCAGCAAAACAGAACTGTAGTAGAAGTAGCACCAGGCGATAGTGGCAGCAAAACAGAACTGTAGAGAAGTAGCACAGGCGACAGTGCAGCAAAACAGAACTGTAGAGAAGTAGCACAGGCGACAGTGCAGCAAAACAGAACTGTAGAGAAGTAGCACAGGCGACAGTGCAGCAAAACAGAACTGTAGAGAAGTAGCACAGGCGACAGTGCAGCAAAACAGAACTGTAGAGAAGTAGCACAGGCGACAGTGCAGCAAAACGTAAGCTGTAGAGAAGTAGCACAGGCGACAGTGCAGCAAAACAGAACTGTAGAGAAGTAGCACAGGCGACAGTGCAGCAAAACAGAACTGTAGAGAAGTAGCACAGGCGACAGTGCAGCAAAACAGAACTGTAGAGAAGTAGCACAGGCGACAGTGCAGCAAAACAGAACTGTAGAGAAGTAGCTCAGGCGACAGTGCAGCAAAACAGAACTGTAGAGAAGTAGCACAGGCGACAGTGCAGCAAAACAGAACTGTAGAGAAGTAGCTCAGGCGACAGTGCAGCAAAACAGAACTGTAGAGAAGTAGCACAGGCGACAGTGCAGCAAAACAGAACTGTAGAGAAGTAGCACAGGCGACAGTGCAGCAAAACAGAACTGTAGAGAAGTAGCACAGGCGACAGTGCAGCAAAACAGAACTGTAGAGAAGTAGCACAGGCGACAGTGCAGCAAAACAGAACTGTAGAGAAGTAGCACAGGCGACAGTGCAGCAAAACAGAACTGTAGAGAAGTAGCTCAGGCGACAGTGCAGCAAAACAGAACTGTAGAGAAGTAGCACAGGCGACAGTGCAGCAAAACAGAACTGTAGAGAAGTAGCACAGGCGACAGTGCAGCAAAACAGAACTGTAGAGAAGTAGCACAGGCGACAGTGCAGCAAAACAGAACTGTAGAGAAGTAGCACAGGCGACAGTGCAGCAAAACAGAACTGTAGAGAAGTAGCACAGGCGACAGTGCAGCAAAACAGAACTGTAGAGAAGTAGCACAGGCGACAGTGCAGCAAAACAGAACTGTAGAGAAGTAGCACAGGCGACAGTGCAGCAAAACAGAACTGTAGAGAAGTAGCACAGGCGACAGTGCAGCAAAACAGAACTGTAGAGAAGTAGCACAGGCGACAGTGCAGCAAAACAGAACTGTAGAGAAGTAGCACAGGCGACAGTGCAGCAAAACAGAACTGTAGAGAAGTAGCACAGGCGACAGTGCAGCAAAACAGAACTGTAGAGAAGTAGCACAGGCGACAGTGCAGCAAAACAGAACTGTAGAGAAGTAGCACAGGCGACAGTGCAGCAAAACAGAACTGTAGAGAAGTAGCACAGGCGACAGTGCAGCAAAACAGAACTGTAGAGAAGTAGCACAGGCGACAGTGCAGCAAAACAGAACTGTAGAGAAGTAGCACAGGCGACAGTGCAGCAAAACAGAACTGTAGAGAAGTAGCACAGGCGACAGTGCAGCAAAACAGAACTGTAGAGAAGTAGCACAGGCGACAGTGCAGCAAAAACAGAACTGTAGAAAGTAGCCAGGCGACAGTGCAGCAAAACAGAACTGTAGAGAAGTAGCACAGGCGACAGTGCAGCAAAACGTAGCTGTAGAGAAGTAGCACAGGCGACAGTGCAGCAAAACAGAACTGTAGAGAAGTAGCACAGGCGACAGTGCAGCAAAACAGAACTGTAGAGAAGTAGCACAGGCGACAGTGCAGCAAAACAGAACTGTAGAGAAGTAGCTCAGGCGACAGTGCAGCAAAACAGAACTGTAGAGAAGTAGCACAGGCGACAGTGCAGCAAAACAGAACTGTAGAGAAGTAGCACAGGCGACAGTGCAGCAAAACAGAACTGTAGAGAAGTAGCACAGGCGACAGTGCAGCAAAACAGAACTGTAGAGAAGTAGCACAGGCGACAGTGCAGCAAAACAGAACTGTAGAGAAGTAGCACAGGCGACAGTGCAGCAAAACAGAACTGTAGAGAAGTAGCACAGGCGACAGTGCAGCAAAACAGAACTGTAGAGAAGTAGCACAGGCGACAGATGCAGCAAAAAACAGAACTGTAGAGAAGTAGCACAGGCGACAGTGCAGCAAAACAGAACTGTAGAGAAGTAGCACAGGCGACAGTGCAGCAATACAGAACTGTAGAGAAGTAGCACAGGCGACAGTGCAGCAAAACATAACTGTAGAGAAGTAGCACAGGCGACAGTGCAGCAAAACATAACTGTAGAGAAGTAGCACAGGTGACAGTGCAGCAAAACAGAACTGTAGAGAAGTAGCACAGGCGACAGTGCAGCAAAACAGAACTGTAGAGAAGTAGCACAGGCGACAGTGCAGCAAAACAGAACTGTAGAGAAGTAGCACAGGCGACAGTGCAGCAAAACATAACTGTAGAGAAGTAGCACAGGCGACAGTGCAGCAAAACAGAACTGTAGAGAAGTAGCACAGGCGACAGTGCAGCAAAACAGAACTGTAGAGAAGTAGCACAGGCGACAGTGCAGCAAAACAGAACTGTAGAGAAGTAGCACAGGCGACAGTGCAGCAAAACATAACTGTAGAGAAGTAGCACAGGCGACAGTGCAGCAAAACAGAACTGTAGAGAAGTAGCACAGGCGACAGTGCAGCAAAACAGAACTGTAGAGAAGTAGCACAGGCGACAGTGCAGCAAAACATAACTGTAGAGAAGTAGCACAGGCGACAGTGCAGCAAAACAGAACTGTAGAGAAGTAGCACAGGCGACAGTGCAGCAAAACAGAACTGTAGAGAAGTAGCACAGGCGACAGTGCAGCAAAACAGAACTGTAGAGAAGTAGCACAGGCGACAGTGCAGCAAAACAGAACTGTAGAGGAAGTAGCAACAGGCGATAGTAGCAGCAAAACAGAACTGTAGAGAAGTAGCACAGGCGACAGTGCAGCAAAACAGAACTGTAGAGAAGTAGCACAGGCGACAGTGCAGCAAAACAGAACTGTAGAGAAGTAGCACAGGCGACAGTGCAGCAAAACAGAACTGTAGAGAAGTAGCACAGGCGACAGTGCAGCAAAACATAACTGTAGAGAAGTAGCACAGGCGATAGTGCAGCAAAACAGAACTGTGAGAAGTAGCACAGCGAAGTAGCAGCAAAACAGAACTGTAGAGAAGTAGCACAGGCGACAGTGCAGCAAAAACAGACTGTAGAGAAGTAGCACAGGCGACAGTGCAGCAAAACAGAACTGTAGAGAGTAGACGGCACAGGCAGCAACAAACTGTAAGAAGTAGCAAGGCGACAGTGCAGAAAACAGAACTGTAGAGAAGAGCACAGGCGACAGTGCAGCAAAACAGAACTGTAGAGAAGTAGCACAGGCGACAGTGCAGCAAAACAGAACTGTAGAGAAGTAGCACAGGCGACAGTGCAGCAAAACAGAACAGTGAGAAGAGCACAGGCAGAACAGGCAGAAACAGAACTGTAGAGAAAGACAGGCGACAGTGCAGCAAAACAGAACTGTAGAGAAGTAGCACAGGCGACAGTGCAGCAAAACAGAACTGTAGAGAAGTAGCACAGCGACAGTGCAGCAAAACAGAATGAGAGAAGTAGCACAGGCGACAGTGCAGAACAAACAGAATGTAGAGAAGTACACAGACGACAGTGAGCAAAACAGAACTGTAGAGAAGTAGCACAGGCACAGTGCAGCAAAACAGAACTGTGAGAAGTACACAGGCGAAGTGCAGCAAACAGAACTGTAGAGAAGTAGCACAGGCGACAGGCAGCAAAACAGAACTGTAGAGAAGTAGCACAGGCGACAGTGCAGCAAAACAGAACTGTAGAGAAGTCACAGGCGACAGTGCAGCAAAACAGAACTGTAGAGAAGTAGACAGAGTGAGCAACACAGCAGGCGAACAGACAGGCAAAACAGAACTAGAAGAAAGACAGGCACAGTGCAGCAAAACAAACGTAGAGAAGTAGCCAGGCGACAGTGAGCAAAAACAGAACGAGAGAAGTAACAGGCACAGTGCAGCAAAAGAACGAAGAAGAACGAGAAGTAGCAAACGAACGAGAGAGAGAGGCACAGTGCAGACAAAACAGAACTGAGAGAAGTAGCACAGGCGACAGCAGCAAAACAGAACTGAAGAGAGAAGCACAGCAGAACAGAATGGAGCAATACACACGAACGTAGAGAAAGCACAAGCGACAGGCAGCAAAACAGAACTGTAGAGAAGTAGCACAGGCGACAGTGCAGCAAAACAGAACTGTAGAGAAGTAGCACAGGCGACAGTGCAGCAAAACAGAACTGTAGAGAAGTAGCACAGGCGACAGTGCAGCAAAACAGAACTGTAAGAAGTAGACAGGCGACAGTGCAGCAAAACAGAACTGTAGAGAAGTAGCACAGGCGACAGTGCAGCAAAACAGAACTGTAGAGAAGTAGCACAGGCGACAGTGCAGCAAAACAGAACTGAGAGAAGTAGCACAGGCGACAGTGCAGCAAAACAGAACTGTAGAGAAGTAGCACAGGCGACAGTGCAGCAAAACAGAACTGTAGAGAAGTAGCACAGGCGACAGTCAGCAAAACAGAACTGTAGAGAAGAAGCACAACAGTGCACAAAACAGAACTGTAGAGAAGTAACAGGCGACAGTGCAGCAAAACAGAACTGAGAAATAGCCAGGCGACAGTGCAAGCAAAACAGAACTGTAGAGAAGTAGACTAGCGACAGTGCAGCAAAACAGAACTGAGAGAAGTACAAGGCGAAGTGCACAAAACAGAATGTAGAGAAACACAGGACAGTGCAGCAAACAGAACTGTAGAAAGAACGGGAAGTAGCAACGACTGTGAGAAAGAAGGAAGTGCAGCAAACAGAACGTAGAAAGAGACAGGCGACAGTGCAGCAAAACAGAACTGTAGAGAAGTAGCACAGGCGACAGTGCAGCAAAACAGAACTGTAGAGAAGTAGCACAGGCGACAGGCAGCAAAACAAACTGTAAGAAGTACACAGCGACAGTGCAGCAAAACAGAACTGTAGAGAAGTAGCACAGGCGACAGTGCAGCAAAACAGAACTGTAGAGAATAGCACAGGCGACAGTGCAGCAAAACAGAACAGTAAGAAGTAGCACAGGCGACAGTGCAGCAAAACAAACTGTAGAGAAGTAGACAGGCGACAGGCACAAAACAGAACGTAGAGAAGTGCACAGGCACAGTGAGCAAAACAGAATGTAGGAAGTGCACACAGGAGAAGGCAGGGAAAACAGAACTGTAGGAAGTAGACAGGCGACAGTGCAGCAAAAAAACTGTAGAAGAGAAGGCGAGGCACAGTGAGCAAAACGAACGAAGAGAGCAAGGCGACAGTGCAGCAAAAGAACTGTAGGAGTAGCACAGGCGACAGTGCAGCAAAACAGAACTGTAGAGAAGTAGCAAGCGACAGTGCAGCAAAACGAACTGTAGAGAAGTAGCAGGCGACAGTGCAGCAAAACAGAACTGTAGAGAAGTAGCACAGCGAAGTGCAGCAAAACGACTGTAGGAGTACACAGCGACAGTGCAGCAAACGAACTGTAGAGAGTAGCACAGGCGACAGTGCAGCAAAACAGAACGTAGAGAATACAGGCGACAGTGCAGCAAAACAGAACTGTAGAAGTAGCACAGACGAAACAGTGCAGCAGCAAAACAGAACTGTAGAGAAGTAGCACAGGCGACAGTGCCAGGCAACCGCTGTAAGTACGGCGACAGTGCAGCAACAGAATGTGATTCCCAGGGACAGTCAGCAAACAGAACTGTAGAAAGTCAAGGCGCAGTGAGCAAACAGCTTAAGAAGTAAGGAAGTGCAACTTGATACAGGAAGTGCGAAACGAATCTGGGAATGACAGGCACTCACAAAACAGACTGAGAGAACGTCGCACGGCGACAAGGTGCAGCCAAACAGACGAATGTAAGTGCAATGAATCAGCCACTAAGTACTGTTGGTGCAGGCGACACGCGTGGTTACTGCGCACAGGGGCGCGTGCACAAAATGCAACCGAATAAGTCAGGCCGTAGGCAGAAACGCTGGAGATAATTACAGCGTAGGACGGGCCGCCAACAGACTGTTGGGTAGTCACAGCGGCACGGCGCAACAGGCTGTTTACAGCCGATCAGCGGCCGCGTCGAATGTTGGTTGGGGCCAGGCGGACAGTTTCGCAAGTCTGAATCATTTAGAAATGCAGGCGACAGTGCAGAAAACAACTGTAAGAAAGCAAGCGACGTGCAGCAAAAATTAGAAGTAGCAAGGCGACAAGTGGGCACGCAAAAAGAACTGTAGAGAGTAGCAAGGCGACAGTGCGCAAAACAGAATGTAGAGAGTAGCACGGCGACAGTGCAGCAAACAGAACTTAAAGTAGCACAGGCGACGTGCAGCAACAAATGTAAGAGTAGCACGGCGACAGTCAGCAAAGAACTGAGAGAGTACAAGCGACGGCAGCAAAAAAACTGAGAGAATAGCACAGCGACAGTGCAGCAAACGAACTGTAGAGAAGTAGCAAGGCGACAGGCAGCAAAACAGACTGTAGAGAATGCCAGGCACAGGCACAAACAGAACTGTAAGAGTACACAGGCGACAGTGCAGCAAAACGAATGTAGAGAAGTCACAGGGACGGCAGCAAAAAGTAGAGAAGTAGCCAGCGACAGTGCAGCAAACAGAATGTAGGAGTAGCACAGGCGACAGGCAGCAAACAGACTAAGAAGTAGACGGCACAGTGCAGCAAAACAGAACTGTGAGAAGTAGCACAGGCGACAGTGCAGCAAAACAAACAGAGAAGTACAAGGCGACAGTCACAACAAACTGAGAGAAGTACAAGCGACAGCAGCAAAACAGAACTGTAGAGAGTAGCAAGGCGACAGTGGCAAACGACGTAGAGAGTACCAGGACGTGCAGCAAACAGAACTGTAAAGTGCAGGCGACGTGCAGCAAAACAACTGTAGGAAGTACACAGGCGACAGTGCAGCAAAGAACTGTAGGAGTAGCACAGGCACATGCAGCAAACAAACTGGTAGAGGGATAGAAAAACAGAGTGCAGGTGCGCAAAACAAACTGTAGAGAAGTAGCACAGGACTGCAGCAACAAACTTAGAGAAGTAGACAGGCCGTGCAGCAAACCGAACGTTGAGAAAAAGGACATGCCAGAACAGAATGTAGAGATGGGCGCAGTCTCACAGACTGTGGAAGTAGCACAGCGGACTGAGAAAACGTAGAAAAGTAACGCATGAAACGACTGTGAGTAGCCCCAAGACAGAGCAAGACTTGAGAAGTGAAGGCGAAGAAAAAAACAGAACGTGAAACTGCCAGGCTACGTCAAAACAGAACGGATGACCGGCCCGGAGTCGCAACGCTGAGCATGCACGCAACAGTGTAGAAAAAGATGTAAGAACCCAGTTGACGACTGTGGGGTGTACTGGCGACAGGGCGCCACAGATCAGAATCAAGCGCAGGCAGAAACCGTGGAAATAGCACGCGCGGCAAAACGTCGTAGAATTGCCCGGCGGCGAACAGTTTAGGATAGCCGCCGGGTGGCGCAAGTACGGTAGCATCTGGAACATATCGCGCCGTAGGAAGCTAGCGTTGCGGTACAAGTCGTTCATTGATTTGTGAACTGTGGGCGGGCGTGGCTCTCAGTGTGCCCTCTCACTCGCTTGCCCTTATTGTGGACTGGCGCGCGTTGTGGGCACAGTGTTATCCATGCCCACCCACAGCACAGGTTTGTGTGATTTTCTCCAGTCTGTTAGACAAACGGTACAGTCACGTAATTCGCAAAGTGTGACACATATGTACACGACTAATTAGTCAGTTTTTTTGTGGTGAAGGGCCCCGCAGCAGATGCTACGGACGCACCCCAGCCTTAAGGCTTACTGTGCAACCTTGTGATGAAGTTGATTAGTTTTTTTTTCGTTTTTCCTCGTATTGGAGCACCGGTGGAATGAAATTGACGGGGGGAAACCGAAGTACTGGGGGGAAAATCCTGTACCAGTGCTACTTTTTCCACTACAAATCTCACATGGACTGACCCGGGATCGAACCGGGGCCTCCGCGGTGAGAGGCCGGCGACTAACCGCCTGAGCCATGGCACGGCCCAAATTCAGTGTTACGAAATGTTTCTTTTTTGTTTATTAGATTTGGGTTTCAATGAAAACTCCTCCAGCCCCCTCTGAGGGACGCCCTTACTGTTGGTGCAGGCGACACGCTGTGGTTACTTGGCCGTCACACCGTGGGTGCGCCGTAGCACTATGTAAATGCAACCCGCAACTCTAAGTTCAGGCGCCGTTAGGCCAGGATATACCGCTGCGGACGACTAATTACATTCTGTCCGCTAGGACGCGCGCGCTGCGGCAAGCAGACTGCTGTTGCTGCGTAGCTCACATTGCCCGTGGCTACGGCTGCATACAGCGCGGTCTGTTTTACAGCCTGATTACAGCTCGGCTTTCGCGGTCTGAATGTTTGTGTTGGGGCCGCTTATTGCGTTACGGGTTACAAGGTTTTACCGCAATGTCGTGTTTAATCTAATTCTAGGTACAGACACTTTGTACAGTGGCCCTTAGCTTTTGCTGGTAAAGGTAAAGCAATCCCATTACAGGCCTAGACAGGCCCTTACGGTTCCAGGAGGTTGAGGCTCACAGATTTCTAGACAATCGGCACATGAAGGTGGTAAGGTTGTCAGCAATAAGCACCTTCCGCCTTTACCCCCAGGAAATATTCCTGGTACTCTTTTCTGTTAGAGGCTGAGTCGACCCCAGGGTCATAGTGCGACCGGAAGGATTACGTCAATGAAAAATTCCAATGACACCACCGGGAATCGAACCCGCGACCTTCCGGCTTGTAGCGCGGTGTCTCAACCAATTGCACAACCGCGTGCCCCTAGCTTTTGTTGTTTTGAAGGAAAGTTCTGCCTCCTTTTTCAGGGTCGATGCTGCCCGTCCAGAATGTTGGAAACACAGACCTAAAACGGGATAAAAATGTCTTTCTTTGTAAGCAATTCTGACAGCCAAATTTCTCGTTACTGCTGTTAGGTCTATTTCGCGATACCATGGCTGGTATATTTGACAGATGCACCAGTTATTGTGAACGTAGCCTGGTGACGTAAAGCGCGGTCGTAGGCGGATCAGCGAGTCAGGCAAGCTGTCTGTGACAAGCTAGCCCACAGGAAGTGACAGACGATGTCTCCAGGTAACAGCGCTGTAAGAACGAATCGTGCTGACGTAACAACAAGCTCAGGTTTCAATTCCAGACTAATCGTCAGTGATTCCTTCGACTTGCGTCACATTTACGGACAGTCGTTGGGCAACCGACATGTGGCCAATACTTTTACAAGTGCCTAGTGCCCACGACGTGGCAAGTATCCACAATTGACAAATGTTTGTCAAATATACCTGTCGTGGGAAAGCAGATTATAATTTGTTAGTGTGATGTGTTGGGCATTTATAGTGAATTTGAATACCTTACTTTAGCCATGTCGTCGATACATGCGTCGTTACCAGTTTACAGTCGTCAATGCCCATGCTTGTAGCCGTGAGAACAGGCGACGCTAGCGTCTGCTATGCCTCGCCGTTAATTTTTATTCCTAAGCCCACATTCGACGTCTCCATCCTATTTTAAATAGTGCTGGAGGACAGGATCCTTTATGCAGAAGCGTCTTATGTCGCTAAAGATATCCTAGAGTGCTTCTGCGCGTGCAACAGCGGCCCGAAGGGCTGTTTGTTGTGCGTTTGGATACCTGACATAAGTTTTGGTAACTGTTAGATGTGACGTAACAGTACGTTGTCAGGCGTTCTTTGTGAAGTAACAAGAATGAACATATGTGGAATGTCCGTCTGTGACATACCGTTTAGTATAAGCGACAAAACCTTCTATCGCATGTTCTTGCGAGTTGGTGTAGGCGTTCTTTTTAGACAGCGTGAGTTTAGTATAGACAGTCAAACTTACGGAAGGGCGTCTGCGAATTTATAAAGTGCGTTCCTTTTTTCCCTTACCGATTTCGTTGCACCTCGGTATCGAGAATTTGCAGGTAATTCTGATGACTAGATTTTAGTCTCATGAAAGTCTGTGCATTTTAAAGCCATAATTTACACAAAACAAGTAAAAACGTTTTGATCGAATTCTCTTTTTTCTCCGATTTGGATAAAATTCGGTACAGATGTTGACGTGAGTCTGTTAAGTGATTGTAGGGGTCACGGATATTTGTGCTGCGAAAGGCATAGTTTTGGTCTAGACGCCAATGGCTGTCTGTCGGCACGTTGCAACATTTATGTTCCAATGGCTGTCTGTCGGCACGTTGCAACATTTATGTTCCAATGGCTGTCTGTCGGCACGTTGCAACATTTATGTTCCAATGGCTGTCTGTCGGCACGTTGCAACATTTATGTTCCAATGGCTGTCTGTCGGCACGTTGCAACATTTATGTTCCAATGGCTGTGTACCGGCACGTTGCAACATTTATGTTCCAATGGCTGTGTACCGGCACGTTGCAACGTTTATGTTCCAATGGCTGTGTACCGGCACGTTGCAACATTTATGTTCCAATGGCTGTGTACCGGCACGTTGCAACATTTATGTTCCAATGGCTGTGTACCGGCACGTTGCAACATTTATGTTCCAATGGCTGTGTACCGGCACGTTGCAACATTTATGTTCCAATGGCTGTGTACCGGCACGTTGCAACGTTTATGTTTCGACTGCGGCTAGAGTCGGTTTAAGACATGTGCACATGAGTTTGATGAGGTCGTGTGAGTTCTGTGAACATCAGCTGCACTTTTCTTATAGGTGTACAGTGCACAAGCAACTGAAACCGCAAGACGTTTGAGAGTAAAAACGTCTTGGTACAGTCTGTGTAGGAAGCTACGTCACACAGTGCGTCATTCGCAGTTTTTTTTTCAAGTTTTGACCAACATACATCGGACTGAAAATTAAGTTATGAAGCACGGACCGTCCAGCACTTCATGTACTGTAAACGTATTGTATATATGATATATATGTACTGTAAACGTATGTATATATGTAAATTTATGTAGCTGTAAACGTATTGTATATATGTATATATGTACTGTAAACGTATGTATATATATATATGTACTGTAAACGTATTGTATATATGTATATATGTACTGTAAACGTATTGTATATATGTATATATGTACTGTAAACGTATTGTATATATGTATATATGTACTGTAAACGTATTGTATATATGTATATATGTACTGTAAACGTATTGTATATATGTATATATGTACTGTAAACGTATTGTAATATGTATATATGTACTGTAAACGTATTGTATATATGTATATATGTACTGTAAACGTATTGTATATATGTATATATGTACTGTAAACGTATTGTATATATGTATATATGTACTGTAAACGTATTGTATATATGTATATATGTACTGTAAACGTATTGTATATATGTATATATGTACTGTAAACGTATTGTATATATGTATATATGTACTGTAAACGTATTGTATATATGTATATATGTACTGTAAACGTATTGTATATATGTATATATGTACTGTAAACGTATTGTATATATGTATATATGTACTGTAACGTATTTGTTATATATGTACTGTAAACGTATTGTATATATGTATATATATATATATTGTAAAAGTATCCTAAGTATGTATATGGATATGTGTGTGTGTGTGTTTACAGTTTGATTCAGGAGGAGAGGTCAATATCTTTGGAGGTGACAGTATCAGTCACTGTGAGAAAAACAATGCCATATAAACACGTGTCTAATTGTGAATTGTTACCGAGATAGAACTGTCTGAGTCTCCAGATCTAACACCGTTAGATTTTTGATTGTGCGGTTAGACGAAGAGCGACGTTTACAAAACAAAGGCGGACACACAGACGAATTGCTGGCTGGCATTTTGGATGCTGCTGTCCGCATAAAGATACGTGAAGATCAACTGAGACGAACATCACGTGATCTTAGCACACGTGTTGCAAAGTGCACTGAGGTTGACGGCGGGATTTTGGAACGTTTGTTGTGAACTGTAACAGATTTGTTATTTCTGTGTAACAAATATCACATTTAAACTTTAAATTAGAACTGAAATTAAATTAACAGTAAGTAATTTCTCCCTCTTTATTACCATTCACAATACTTTTATATCTGTACACTCAAACAGCTCTATCTCGGTAACCGTTCACAATTAGACACGTGTTCATGTGAACATTTTTCTCACAACGACCGATACTATTACCTCCCAAAATATTGACCTCTCTCTCTGAATCACCCTGTATATACCCAAATAAATCCCTTAGAGACTGTATATAGACATATACATGAGAAGTAAATATCTTCATATGTACAATTGTAGTTTTATTTGTACACTATTATACGACTTTGCAGCGTGAAACGTGACTTTAAGTTTCTTACGTGATTTATATAAAGAGATATGAAAGGGTGACATTTTGAAACAGGCAACTAATAAATAAGAGCTGTCATGAAAGGTGATATTGATGATACAAAAGTAAATTTGTCAGTGTGCACGCCATGAAATCATGCAATGGGACTGGCGGTATGACTCCACTCATTCTTAATTTTGGCACATGTTGGTGGTAAATGATCAGCCCCAGGCAGCTTCTGCTTTATCCCAGGGGAACCTACCCCAAGTACACATTGGATATGTGGCAAGGTTGGCTACAGCCTGTATCTGAGTTGATTGTAGTAAATGTTCGTCACAGAATTAACAACATCACACATCGTAGCCTTCACGTGGAAATCACCACGTGGGAGGACACACGGTCCTATTGATTAGCGTTATTTAGCAGTTTTTAGCAGTGCTGGAAAGTACTTGATGTCCAGTTTTATTGGACGTGACTGTAGCACTGATCGCTATCTGGTCTTGCTAAAGTTCAGGGGAGATTTTCAGTAAGTGAACCAGGTACAGGGGAGTCTGGGTTGGAGATGTTCGATCTTGGGAAGCTAAACGATATGTAAGCCCAGGAAGAGAATCGGGTTTTGGAACAGCTCGGCGGGTGGTGAAAACTGGATGGTGGCGGGGATATAGTTAAATAAAATGTCGAAACGTCGGCCAGAGACACTCTTAGTTATTGCCGGTCACTGAAATGGTGAGGAATGTTCATAATTATTTGGTTAAACAACGCAAAATATAATAGAATATACAATTCATTTAAATTCCTCAAAGTATTCTTTAGCGACGTCAAAGAAGATGTCGTGATACAAGTAACTGTGTAATACTGGAAATGGTTCTGCCACCCTTAACGGTACAAATATTACTACATTCAAAGTATAAAAGTCGAATTACTGGAGACAATGTGAACAATATGAACAATATGAATGTAAATTAGATTATCAGAGATTTCAGGGAAAGAATGGTGACAAACGTGAAATAAAAACTGCATAAATGTATGTCGAAACAGTGAGGATATTAGCGATTGGTGTATACACAAGATCATTTTCACTTACGGTGAAAAGTGACCTGAGTCGTATTTAAAGATTCAGTCCGTACCGCGCAGTAAACACACTCCGTCTCAGTTATACAAACCAGTCAGTTAATGTTGTACAGTGAAATAATCGCTGTTTGTTCTGAGATCCACACAAAACACATAAATACAGTCCGTACCGCGCAGTAAACACACTCCGTCTCAGTTATACAAACCAGTCAGTTAATGTTGTACAGTGAAATAATCGCTTTTTGTTCTGAGATCCACACAAAACACTAAATACAGTCCGTACCGCGCAGTAAACACACTCCGTCTCAGTTACACAAACCAGTCAGTTAATGTTGTACAGTGAAATAATCGCTGTTTTTTCTCAGATCCACACAAAACACATAAATACAGTCCGTACCGCGCAGTAAACTCACTCCGTCTCAGTTATAACAAACCAGTCAGTTTATGTTGTACAGTGAAATAATCGCTGTTTGTTCTGAGATCCACACAAAACACATAAATACAGTCCGTACCGCGCAGTAAACACACTCGTCTCAGGTATACAAACCAGTCAGTTAATGTTGTACAGTGAAATAATCGCTGTTTCTTCTGAGATCCACACAAAACACATAAATACAGTCCGTACCGCGCAGTAAACACACTCCGTCTCAGTTATACAAACCAGTCAGTTAATGTTGTACAGTGAAATAATCGCTGTTTGTTCTGAGATCCACACAAAACACATAAATACAGTCCGTACCGCGCAGTAAACACACTGCGTCTTAGTTATACAAACCAGTCAGTTAATGTTGTACAGTGAAATAATCGCTGTTTGTTCTGAGATCCACACAAAACACATAAATACAGTCCGTACCGCGCAGTAAACACACTCCGTCTCAGTTATACAAACCAGTCAGTTAATGTTGTACAGTGAAATAATCGCTGTTTGTTCTGAGATCCACACAAAACACATAAATACAGTCCGTACCGCGCAGTAAACACACTCCGTCTCAGTTACACAAACCAGTCAGTTAATGTTGTACAGTGAAATAATCGCTGTTTATTCTGAGATCCACACAAAACACATAAATACAGTCCGTACCGCACAGTAAACACACTCCGTCTCAGTTACACAAACCAGTCAGTTAATGTTGTACAGTGAAATAATCGCTGTTTTTTCTCAGATCCACACAAAACACATAAATACAGTCCGTACCGCGCAGTAAACTCACTCCGTCTCAGTTATACAAACCAGTCAGTTTATGTTGAACAGTGAAATAATCGCTGTTTGTTCTGAGATCCACACAAAACACATAAATACAGTCCGTACCGCGCAGTAAACACACTCCGTCTCAGGTATACAAACCAGTCAGTTAATGTTGTACAGTGAAATAATCGCTGTTTGTTCTGAGATCCACACAAAACACATAAATACAGTCCGTACCGCGCAGTAAACACACTCCGTCTCAGTTATACAAACCAGTCAGTTAATGTTGTACAGTGAAATAATCGCTGTTTGTTCTGAGATCCACACAAAACACATAAATACAGTCCGTACCGCGCAGTAAACACACTCCGTCTCAGTTATACAAACCAGTCAGTTAATGTTGTACAGTGAAATAATCGCTGTTTGTTCTGAGATCCACACAAAACACATAAATACAGTCCGTACCGCGCAGTAAACACACTCCGTCTCAGTTATACAAACCAGTCAGTTAATGTTGTACAGTGAAATAATCGCTGTTTGTTCTCAGATCCACACAAAACACATAAATACAGTCCGTACCGCGCAGTAAACACACTCCGTCTCAGTTATACAAACCAGTCAGTTAATGTTGTACAGTGAAATAATCGCTGTTTGTTCTGAGATCCACACAAAACACATAAATACAGTCCGTACCGCGCAGTAAACACACTCCGTCTCAGTTATACAAACCAGTCAGTTAATGTTGTACAGTGAAATAATCGCTGTTTGTTCTGAGATCCACACAAAACACATAAATACAGTCCGTACCGCGCAGTAAACACACTCCGTCTCAGTTACACAAACCAGTCAGTTAATGTTGTACAGTGAAATAATCGCTGTTTGTTCTGAGATCCACACAAAACACATAATACAGTCCGTACCGTGCAGTAAACACACTCCGTCTCAGTTACACAAACCAGTCAGTTAATGTTGTACAGTGAAATAATCGCTGTTTTTTCTCAGATCCACACAAAACACATAAATACAGTCCGTACCGCGCAGTAAACTCACTCCGTCTCAGTTATACAAACCAGTCAGTTTATGTTGTACAGTGAAATAATCGCTGTTGTTCTGAGATCCACAAAAACAAATTAATACAGTCCGTACCGCGCAGTAAAACACACTCCGTCTCAGTATACAAACCGTCAGTTAATGTTGTACAGTGAAATAATCGCTGTTTGTTCTGAGATCCACACAAAAACATAATTACAGTCCGTACTGCGAGTAAACACACTCCGTCTCAGTTATCAAACCAGTCAGTTAATGTTGTACAGTGAAATAATCGCTGTTTGTTCTGAGTCACAAAAACACATAAATACAGTCCGTACGCGCAGTAAACACACTCCGTCTCAGTTATACAAACCAGTCAGTTAATGTTGTACAGTGAAAAATCGCTGTTTGTTCTGAGATCCACACAAAACACATAAATTACAGTCCGTACCGCGCAGTATACACACTCCGTCTCAGTTATACAAACCAGTCAGTTAATGTTGTACAGTGAAATAATCGCTGTTTGTTCTGAGATCCACACAAAACACATAAATACAGTCCGTACCGCGCAGTAAACACACTCCGTCTCAGTTATACAAACCAGTCAGTTAATTTGTACAGTGAAATAATCGCTGTTTGTTCTGAGATCCACACAACACACATAAATACAGTCCGTACCGCGCAGTAAACACACTCCGTCTCAGTTATACAAACCAGTCAGTTAATGTTGTACAGTGAAATAATCGCTGTTTGTTCTCAGATCCACACAAAACACATAAATACAGTCCGTACCGTGCAGTAAACACACTCCGTCTCAGTTACACAAACCAGTCAGTTAATGTTGTACAGTGAAATAATCGCTGTTTTGTTCTCAGATCCACACAAAACACATAAATACAGTCCGTACCGTGCAGTAAACACACTCCGTCTCAGTTACACAAACCAGTCAGTTAATGTTGTACAGTGAAATAATCGCTGTTTGTTCTGAGATCCACACAAAACACATAAATACAGTCCGTACCGCGCAGTAAACACACTCCGTCTCAGTTATACAAACCAGTCAGTTAATGTTGTACAGTGAAATAATCGCTGTTTGTTCTGAGATCCACACAAAACACATAAATACAGTCCGTACCGCGCAGTAAACACACTCCGTCTCAGTTATACAAACCAGTCAGTTATGTTGTACAGTGAAATAATCGCTGTTTGTTCTCAGATCCACACAAAACACATAAATACAGTCCGTACCGCGCAGTAAACACACTCCGTCTCAGTTATACAAACCAGTCAGTTAATGTTGTACAGTGAAATAATCGCTGTTTGTTCTGAGAACCACACAAAACACATAAATACAGTCCGTACCCGCAGTAAACACACTCCGTCTCAGCTATACAAACCAGTCAGTTAATGTTGTACAGTGAAATAATCGCTGTTTGTTCTGAGATCCACACAAAACACATAAATACAGTCCGTACCGCGCAGTAAACACACTCCGTCTCAGTTATACAAACCAGTCAGTTAATGCTGTACAGTGAAATAATCGCTGTTTGTTCTGAGATCCACACAAAACACATAAATACAGTCCGTACCGCGCAGTAAACACACTCCGTCTCAGTTATATAAACCAGTCAGTTAATGTTGTACAGTGAAATAATCGCTGTTTGTTCTCAGATCCACACAAAACACATAAATACACTGTGTGGGCAGAACGTAGAATTGTTGAATGTTAAACGTGGCGGTACATATAGCAACCACTGGGCTTTACAGGAACAAAATACTCTACAATTTTAATGTATCTTCGGGAATGCGACTAAAAACTGATCAAAACTCGCTGTAATGTTATGCAGACATAACCACGGTGTTCAAATATATACAGATTTTTCCGAAGGTGTTTTGCCAAAGTTAACTCCATATTATGTACAAAGTTATGTTTGTTTATCAGTCTGTATTTTGACGTCACAGATCAGCTAGTGATCAGTTATTCTGCATTCGTTAAATGCTGGCGTTCAAATGGGGCGTAATCTCATGTTAACTGCAGACAGGACTATTTGCTAATTGTATCGAATCTGACGGTGGGATTTTCGAACATTTATTGTGAACTGTAACAACAATGTCATTTAAACATTAAATTCAAGTTAAAATAAAATTAACAGTAATTAATTTCTCCCTCTTTATTACATTCACAATACTTTTTATTTGTACATTGAAACAGTTCTATCTCGATCACCATTCACAATTATACACATGTTCATGTGAACATTTTCTCTCACAATGTCGATACTATCACTTACCAAAATATTGACCTTTCCTCATGAATCACCCTGTATATATTTTAGTCTGAGTGCCCAATTACACCACTGTGATGTTAAACTGTGTTCATTGTTTAAATTTCTGTTTGATTCCAGTTAAGTGTTTCGAAACTTACATTAAATGGGTTCAAATCTATTAGATAAACAGGAAGTTAGCAATGGTAGCGATGTTATAAGGATTTGTGTTCTTCTGGCAATATCTAAGCCCTTTAAATACGTTTAATTCTAGATCTGTTCTTAAGAAACAGAGATACGCTGAAGGACATAATACAGTTGGCAGTCTGCTGATAGATGTTCTTTGCTAGTAATTATCTCTGGCATTGTTTTGTTTTTACTTTAAAACACTTTCATTAGTTCGGCCAGAATGTATTACTGACTAAACTTTCGCTCTCGATCCATTTCTCCAATTTAGTGCCAAGACAACAGCTTGCTTTCAGAAATGCGACGCTTATAAAAAATAAATATGGTGCTGGATGGGAATTGTTGAAATATAATGAAGACAAATGATGCTGGAAATTGTAAAGTACCATAAGGCAGGACAATGCTTTGTTTTACGTTGGCAACAATGTTAAATCCTGATAATGACTGCAGTACCTTCTAAGCCAGCAGCGGGAATTTAGCGACGGATTATTATTTTTTCAGTTTTTCCCTCTAAAACGAAATTAATGTGAATTATACTTAAAGACTCAGAACGTACCGCGCAGTAAACACACTCCGTCTCAGTTATACAAACCAGTCAGTTAATGTTGTACAGTGAAATAATAGCTGTTTGTTCTAAGATCCACACAAAACACGTAAATACAGTCCGTACCGCGCAGTAAACACACTCCGTCTCGGTTATACAAACAGTCAGTTAATGTTGTACAGTGAAATAATCGCTGTTTTTCTCAGATCCACACAAAACACATAAATACAGTCCGTACCGCGCAGTAAACACACTCCGTCTCAGTTATACAAACCAGTTAGTTAATGTTGTACAGTGAAATAATCGCTGTTTGTTCTGAGATCCACACAAAACACATAAATACAGTCCGTACCGCGCAGTAAACACACTCCGTCTCAGTTATACAAACGCAGTTAGTTAATGCTGTACAGTGAAATAATCGCTGTTTTTCTAGATCCACACAAAACACATAATATACAGTCCGTACCGCGCAGTAAACACACTCCGTCTCAGTTATACAAACCAGTCAGTTAATGTTGTACAGTGAAATAATCGCTGTTTGTTCTAGATCCACACAAAACACATAAATACAGTCCGTACCGCGCAGTAAACACACTCCGTCTCAGTTATACAAACCAGTCAGTTAATGTTGTACAGTGAAATAATCGCTGTTTTTTCTCAGATCCACACAAAACACATAAATACAGTCCGTACCGCGCAGTAAACACACTCCGTCTCAGTTATACAAACCAGTCAGTTAATGTTGTACAGTGAAATAATCGCTGTTTTGTTCTGAGATCCACACAAAACACATAAATACAGTCCGTACCGCGCAGTAAACACACTCCGTCTCAGTTATACAAACCAGTCAGTTAATGTTGTACAGTGAAATAATCGCTGTTTGTTCTGAGATCCACACAAAACACATAAAATACAGTCCGTACCGCGCAGTAAACACACTCCGTCTCAGTTATACAAACCAGTCAGTTAATGCTGTACAGTGAAATAATCGCTGTTTGTTCTGAGATCCACACAAAACACATAAATACAGTCCGTACCGCGCAGTAAACACACTCCGTCTCAGTTACACAAACCAGTCAGTTAATGCTGTACAGTGAAATAATCGCTGTTTTTCTGAGATCCACACAAAACACATAAATACAGTCCGTACCGCCAGTAAACACACTCCGTCTCAGTTACACAAACCAGTCAGTTAATGTTGTACAGTGAAATAATCGCTGTTTGTTCTGAGATCCACACAAAACACATAAATACAGTCCGTACCGCGCAGTAAACACACTCCGTCTCAGTTATACAAACCAGTCAGTTAATGTCTGTACAGTGAAATAATCGCTGTTTGTTCTGAGATCCACACAAAACACATAAATACAGTCCGTACCGCGCAGTAAACACACTCCGTCTCAGTTATACAAACCAGTCAGTTAATGCTGTACAGTGAAATAATCGCTGTTTGTTCTGAGATCCACACAAAACACATAAATACAGTCCGTACCGCGCAGTAAACACACTCCGTCTCAGTTATACAAACCAGTCAGTTAATGTTGTACAGTGAAATAATCGCTGTTTTTTCTGAGATCCACACAAAACACATAAATACAGTCCGTACCGCGCAGTAAACCACTCCGTCTCAGTTATACAAACCAGTCAGTTAATGTTGATACAGTGAAATAATCGCTGTTTGTTCTGAGATCCACACAAAACACATAAATACAGTCCGTACCGCGCAGTAAACACACTCCGTCTCAGTTATACAAACCAGTCAGTTAATGTGTACAGTGAAATAATCGCTGTTTGTTCTGAGATCCACACAAAACACATAATACAGTCCGTACCGCGCAGTAAACACACTCCGTCTCAGTTATACAAACCAGTCAGTTAATGTTGTACAGTGAAATAATCGCTGTTTTTCTGAGATCCACACAAACACATAAATACAGTCCGTACCGCGCAGTAAACACACTCCGTCTCAGTTATACAAACCAGTCAGTTAATGTTGTACAGTGAAATAATCGCTGTTTGTTCTGAGATCCACACAAAACACATAAATACAGTCCGTACCGCGCAGTAAACACACTCCGTCTCAGTTATACAAACCAGTCAGTTAATGTTGTACAGTGAAATAATCGCTGTTTGTTCTGAGATCCACACAAAACACATAAATACAGTCCGTACCGCCAGTAAACACACTCCGTCTCAGTTACTACAAACCAGTCAGTTAATGTTGTACAGTGAAATAATCGCTGTTTGTTCTGAGATCCACACAAAACACATAAATACAGTCCGTACCGCGCAGTAAACACACTCCGTCTCAGTTATACAAACCAGTCAGTTTATGTTGTACAGTGAAATAATCGCTGTTTGTTCTGAGATCCACACAAAACACATAAATACAGTCCGTACCGCGCAGTAAACACACTCCGTCTCAGTTATACAAACCAGTCAGTTAATGTTGTACAGTGAAATAATCGCTGTTTGTTCTGAGATCCACACAAAACACATAATACAGTCCGTACCGCGCAGTAAACACACTCCGTCTCAGTTATACAAACCAGTCAGTTAATGTTGTACAGTGAAATAATCGCTGTTTTTCTGAGATCCACACAAAACACATAAATACAGTCCGTACCGCGCAGTAAACACACTCCGTCTCAGTTATACAAACCAGTCAGTTAATGTTGTACAGTGAAATAATCGCTGTTTGTTCTGAGATCCACACAAAACACATAAATACAGTCCGTACCGCGCAGTAAACACACTCCGTCTCAGTTATACAAACCAGTCAGTTAATGTTGTACAGTGAAATAATCGCTGTTTGTTCTGAGATCCACACAAAACACATAAATACAGTCCGTACCGCGCAGTAAACACACTCCGTCTCAGGTATACAAACCAGTCAGTTAATGTTGTACAGTGAAATAATCGCTGTTTGTTCTGAGATCCACACAAAACACATAATTACAGTCCGTACCGCGCAGTAAACACACTCCGTCTCAGTTATACAAACCAGTCAGTTAATGTTGTACAGTGAAATAATCGCTGTTTCTTCTGAGATCCACACAAAACACATAAATACAGTCCGTACCGCGCAGTAAACACACTCCGTCTCAGTTATACAAACCAGTCAGTTAATGTTGTACAGTGAAATAATCGCTGTTTGTTCTGAGATCCACACAAAACACATAAATACAGTCCGTACCGCGCAGTAAACACACTCCGTCTCAGTTATACAAACCAGTCAGTTAATGTTGTACAGTGAAATAATCGCTGTTTGTTCTGAGATCCACACAAAACACATAAATACAGTCCGTACCGCGCAGTAAACACACTCCGTCTCAGTTATACAAACCAGTCAGTTAATGCTGTACAGTGAAATAATCGCTGTTTGTTCTGAGATCCACACAAAACACATAAATACACTGTGTGGGCAGAACGTAGATTTTGTGACTGTTAAACATGTTGTTACATATAGCAACTACTGGGCTTTAAAGGGGATAGTTAAAGACTCAGTCCGTACCGCAAACCTTGTTTCGTAAAACATAAATTATGACATTCGATGATGAGAAACCATAAACTCACACGTAGGAACAACTTTGCACTGAACTGTATTCGCTTCGTATAGGAGATCTAGACAAATCGGGCCGTTATTTCAACCGCACGCAACCCCTGCAAAGACAGGTAGTGTGTCTGTGTTCTTCGGGGAACATCTTAACGATCTGTCCTTGCTGATGCACTGTAAACACTTCCATCTAACTTATTTCACCCAAAACATTATCACGTCTACTGACTGTCAACAAGCGGTACCTAATTATCTGGGGATGTGTTCCTGAAGTAAAAGCCCACAGGAGACTGTTTTACTGTGCAATGTGAACGCCCTGTATCCCATTATTTTGTGCAAACCGAAGGTTCGTTACCGTGCTCACAAAATCCCCCACTTCTCACTGTCCTGAGCCAGATACACAAATCAAGTTCACGCTCCATCGTTCTATGTCGCCTTGATACTTGGCACTCAAAGGAACCTCATTACATTCAGGACACGAAGTCGCTAAAATAATTGCATTTGACGGCACGTCAGTGCCTGTCTAATGACACTTCACAAGTAAATGCCGTTGAAGGCCGTGTCATGGCTCAGGCGATTAGTCGTCGGCCTCTCACCGCGGAGTACCGGGTTCGATCCCTGGTCAGTCCATGTGGGATTTGTGGTGGACAAAGTGGCATTGGGACAGGTTCTTCCCCGAGTACTTTGTCTTTCCCCTGTCAATTTCATTCCACCGATGCTCCATTACACGAAAAAACGAAAAAACTAACCATCTTCATCGCGGGTTTGCATAATAAGTCTCAAGGCTGCGGTGCGTCCGTAGCATCTGCTGCGGGGCACTTTACCACAAAAAATGCGCTTCAAGAGTAACACATTTTGGATCACCCTATGCCGGTCACCCGTTACAGCGCAGATGCAATGTCCCAGTTTTTCACGTCCAAGCGATGAGTTAAAATTAAAAGAATGAATAATGAAGCCACATGTTATATATATATATATATATGGATTTATTATTATGTGGTGCAGTGGCCAAGTTAAACCTTTGCATGACTGCGCTATAAACGTGATATATATATATATATATGTATAGGCTATGAATGGTGAGCAGAGCGACCGACCGCCAAATGGTGCAGGGACGAGAGCTTTGTTAGTGCGCGGTCTGAACAATTGGCAACACTGTACTGCTACAGCAGCGAGCTGTGCCAGCAGGCTGCGTCACTGTCGAACTTGTCTTGTATTTAGCGAAATTGTAAGGTATATTGTGTTATAGTGCATATCATATATATATATACACACTTGGAAGACCCAGACGTAGATGGGAGGATAATATTAAAATGGATCTTCAAGAAGTGGGATAGGGGGCGTGGACTGGATTGATATGGCTCAGGATAGGGACAGGTGGTGGGCTGTTGTGAGTGCGGTAATGAACCTTCGGGTTCCATAAAACGCGGGGAATTTCTTGACTAGCTGACGACCTGTTAGCTTCTCAAGAAGGACTGTGCTGCATGGAGTTAGTTAGTTAGTTAGTTATCACTAATATATCATATATTATATTATTTTATATTACATCATATCATGTCATATCATGTCATAACATATCATATCAGATATCATATATTATGTTATGTTATTTTATATTGCATTATATAATATGTCATTCCATATCATATGTCATACATTATATGTTATGTTATATTACTAAGGTCGTTCAAATTTAAACGAGAATTCGTGTCTAACAAAATTATTCACAACACAACACAAAAGTCTTACACACTACATTCCAATGCAGCCCCTGTTGACTGCCATACATTTGTGCCAACGTTCTGAAGCTTCTTTACTACAGTTTCAAAGAAGGTTTTCAGTTGCTCGTGTATCCAACTTTGCACAGCTGCAATGACGTCATCATTATTCCACAATCTCTTGCCTCCTAAAACCCTCTTCATTAGTCCAAACAAATGATAATCAGATGGAGCTAAGTCTAGACTGTACGGAGGATGAGGCAGGACATCGCACTTCAGTTTCAGTAGAGTTAAAGCCGCAGTGTGAGGACGAACATTGTCCTGGAGGAAGCAAACTGAATCCTGCCTTTTTCTTCGCTTTGAGCGAATCGCCGGCTCCACTTTTCCATTCAGCAAAGTTGAATAGTACTGTGCTTTGATGGTTTTTTGACCAGTGAGAAAGTCCAGGTGAATGACACCCTTTGGAATCCCAGAACAAAGCAGTCATGATTTTCCCCGCTGAAAACAATTGCTTTCGCTTTTTGGGGGGTGGAGATTGGGTGTGTTTGCACTGCTTGCTTGCTCTTTTTGATTCAGGAGTGAAATATGGACCAAAGTCTCACAACAGGTCACAATTAAGTCCAAAAATTCGGCTCCTTCTCTCTCGTACCGTTGCAAAAGTTCAGTAACGGCCACTAAACGTCTTTCCCTGTGCTCCGGTGACAGGAGCCGTGGGACCCAGCTTGTGCTCACTCTACTGACTTTCAACTCGTTGTGCAGAATCTCTTCAACACTCCCTACACTAATTCCTACTTCCTGTGACAGTTCAAGAACAGTTATGCGACAACTAGCCCGATTAAGTTCACCAATTTTCAAAACGTTGTCTAGATTGACAGAAGTTCTTGGTCGCCGAGCGTAACGTTCATTTTCAACACTGTTTCGTCTTTCTCGAAATGATTTCGCCCAACTAAACACACTTGGCTGTGACAAACATTCATCCCCAAACTGTGCTTGAAGCCTGGTAAAGATTTCAGAAGGAATGACAACTTTCTTCGTGAGAAATTTGATAATTATACGCTGCGCAACACTGTTGGTACTGCTTGCACTGCCATCTTGATTGCACCTGATGGTTGAGGTGCAGAGGGACCTGACTAGTGAGGGTTGCGAGTTTAAACATCTCGTAACTTGTGAGCGCAAGCACATTGATACAAGTTGATTTGTGCTCGAGAGGGAACTAAATTGTCGTTTAAATTTGAACGACCCACGTACATCATATATGTCATACCATATCATATCGTATCATATATTATATTATTTTTCAGTGTGATAAGCTGACGTGCCTGTATCTGCCTTAGCAGCCATATTTAATCAGGAAATGCAGATAACAGCTTGACGTTTCGGCAGTAGTTGTGCAGTGGTTGTGAGATGTGTCTGACGAGCACAGTCTAAATGAATGTCACTATGCATCATTTGATTGTGCAGCGTCCTGCTTTACCGATACCATTTGTAAAGCTTTCTCTGAAGACATTTTCAAATTCATGGCGCAAGTATTTATAGGAACTGTGTTACTTTATAGAGTAGTCATGACTTATCTATGGCTTGGTCGGCACTGCAGGTTCTCACTTTGTCGATAACGTCTATCAGCCTGTCGGTAAAGATATTTTAAATTCACGGCGTGGATGTTCAGTGAAATTGTGATTATATTGTGATTGTATTGTGATTGTATAATATTGCAGCGGTGCTGTCGTGTATATGAATGTATCAACTGAAGGTTTGCCTGTAGAAATGATAACTGGAGATGGTAATTTTCAAAATTTAGTTTTGGAATATCAAAATGTGTTGCTTAATTTATAGCAGCCTTTGTAATAGTGTAATATAGAGTTGTGTGTGTCTGTGTGACAGCCATCACACAGAATGGATTTGAGAGCTGGACACTTTGGCAGTTGTTTTAAGATGACTGTGATATGTGCCTTGCAAAATATGATCAAAGTCGGTCGAGGGGTCTTTGGGATCTATGGAACGGTGGGTCAACAAACCAGTCAGTTAATGTTGTACAGTGAAATAATCGCTGTTTGTTCTGAGATCCACACAAAACACATAAATACAGTCCGTACCGCGCAGTAAACACACTCCGTCTCAGTTATACAAACCAGTCAGTTAATGTTGTACAGTGAAATAATCGCTGTTTGTTCTGAGATCCACACAAAACACATAAATACAGTCCGTACCGCGCAGTAAACACACTCCGTCTCAGTTATACAAACCAGTCAGTTAATACTGTACAGTGAAATAATCGCTGTTTGTTCTGAGATCCACACAAAACACATAAATACAGTCCGTACCGCGCAGTAAACACACTCCGTCTCAGTTATACAAACCAGTCAGTTAATGTTGTACAGTGAAATAATCGCTGTTTGTTCTGAGATCCACACAAAACACATAAATACAGTCCGTACCGCGCAGTAAACACACTCCGTCTCAGTTATACAAACCAGTCAGTTAATGTTGTACAGTGAAATAATCGCTGTTTGTTCTGAGATCCACACAAAACACATAAATACAGTCCGTACCGCGCAGTAAACACACTCCGTCTCAGTTATACAAACCAGTCAGTTAATACTGTACAGTGAAATAATCGCTGTTTGTTCTGAGATCCACACAAAACACATAAATACAGTCCGTACCGCGCAGTAAACACACTCCGTCTCAGTTATACAAACCAGTCAGTTAATGCTGTACGGTGAAATAATCGCTGTTTGTTCTGAGATCCACACAAAACACATAAATACAGTCCGTACCGCGCAGTAAACACACTCCTTCTCAGTTATACAAACCAGTCAGTTAATGTTGTACAGTGAAATAATCGCTGTTTGTTCTGAGATCCACACAAAACACATAAATACAGTCCGTACCGCGCAGTAAACACACTCCGTCTCAGTTATACAAACCCGTCAGTTAATGTTGTACAGTGAAATAATCGCTGTTTGTTCTGAGATCCACACAAAACACACAAATACAGTCCGTACCGCGCAGTAAACACACTCCGTCTCAGTTATACAAACCAGTCAGTTAATGTTGTACAGTGAAATAATCGCTGTTTGTTCTGAGATCCACACAAAACACACAAATACAGTCCGTACCGCGCAGTAAACACACTCCGTCTCAGTTATACAAACCAGTCAGTTAATGTTGTACAGTGAAATAATCGCTGTTTGTTCTGAGATCCACACAAAACACACAAATACAGTCCGTACCGCGCAGTAAACACACTCCGTCTCAGTTATACAAACCAGTCAGTTAATGTTGTACAGTGAAATAATCGCTGTTTGTTCTGAGATCCACACAAAACACACAAATACAGTCCGTACCGCGCAGTAAACACACTCCGTCTCAGTTATACAAACCAGTCAGTTAATGTTGTACAGTGAAATAATCGCTGTTTGTTCTGAGATCCACACAAAACACATAATACAGTCCGTACCGCGCAGTAAACACACTCCGTCTCAGTTATACAAACCAGTCAGTTAATGTTGTACAGTGAAATAATCGCTGTTTGTTCTGAGATCCACACAAAACACATAAATACAGTCCGTACCGCGCAGTAAACACACTCCTTCTCAGTTATACAAACCAGTCAGTTTAATGTTGTACAGTGAAATAATCGCTGTTTGTTCTGAGATCCACACAAAACACATAAATACAGTCCGTACCGCGCAGTAAACACACTCCGTCTCAGTTATACAAACCAGTCAGTTAATGTTGTACAGTGAAATAATCGCTGTTTGTCTGAGATCCACACAAAACACATAAATACAGTCCGTACCGCGCAGTAAACACACTCCGTCTCAGTTATACAAACCAGTCAGTTAATGTTGTACAGTGAAATAATAGCTGTTTGTTCTGAGATCCACACAAAACACATAAATACAGTCCGTACCCGCGCAGTAAACACACTCCTCTCAGTTATACAAACCAGTCAGTTAATGTTGTACAGTGAAATAATCGCTGTTTGTTCTGAGATCCACACAAAACACATAAATACAGTCCGTACCGCGCAGTAAACACACTCCGTCTCAGTTATACAAACCAGTCAGTTAATGTTGTACAGTGAAATAATCGCTGTTTGTTCTGAGATCCACACAAAACACACTAAATACAGTCCGTACCGCGCAGTAAACACACTCCGTCTCAGTTATACAAACCAGTCAGTTAATGTTGTACAGTGAAATAATCGCTGTTTGTTCTGAGATCCACACAAAACACATAAATACAGTCCGTACCGCGCAGTAAACACACTCCGTCTCAGTTATACAAACCAGTCAGTTAATGTTGTACAGTGAAATAATCGCTGTTTGTTCTGAGATCCACACAAAACACATAAATACAGTGCGTACCGCGCAGTAAACACAGTCCGTTTCAGTTATACAAACCAGTCAGTTAATGTTGTACAGTGAAATAATCGCTGTTTGTTCTGAGATCCACACAAAACACATAAATACAGTTCGTACCGCGCAGTAAACACACTCCGTCTCAGTTATACAAACCAGTCAGTTAATGCTGTACAGTGAAATAATCGCTGTTTGTTCTGAGATCCACACAAAACACATAAATACAGTCCGTACCGCGCAGTAAACACACTCCGTCTCAGTTATACAAACCAGTCAGTTAATGTTGTACAGTGAAATAATCGTTGTTTGTTCTGAGATCCACACAAAACACATAAATACACTGTTTGGGCATTACGTAGAATTTGTGAATGTTAAACGTCTTGGTACATATGGTAACCACTGGGCTTTAGAGGCTACCAAACCGAATACAAGTCAGACTGTTCGGAAGACACAAATGTCCTGCGGCTTGATGTTTGTGTCTGTGACAGCCTTCTGTGCTCTGCTAAGTCCGGTGTCTCTCCCAAGAAATTATAGACTCTTTTTGTTTGTACAAGCTCATAAAAAGCTGTAGTCAGCAGATGTTTGCCATGAAAATTATGTGGAAAGAAGTAATTAAGTTTTGGTACAATGGGGGATTTGAAATAATAGTGTCTGTTTACACAGACTTAGTCCGTCAGAGATGACATATCTATTTTAAGCAATTCATTGTTAATAAAATAGTACAGTGTGCTGACAGGTGTTAACGGTTCAACGGAAGTTGCTGCTTTTGTCTTCCATCGAATTGTCAACAGGAATTCCACAAGTGTTTTATCAAAACAAAATGTCCTTTAAAGTGATTTGACCTGAATTGAAGACGTCATGTCATGTCATGTCGGCTGTTGTCTGCATTAGGCTCGTGACATTGACAGGTCCAATCGTCGCTCAGTTTGACAAGCGGCCTGCTTCGTTCGACAATTAAATGCAGCTCAGATGACACTAAACCTTTTAACGTGACCACAGGTACAGTTATTCCTGCAGCTCAGATGACACTAAACCTTTTAACGTGACCACAGGTACAGTTATTCCTGCAGCTCAGATGACACTAAACCTGTTAACGTGACCACAGGTATAGTTATTCCTGCAGCTCAGATGACACTAAACCTGTTAACGTGACCACAGGTACAGTTATTCCTGCAGCTCAGATGACACTAAACCTGTTAACGTGACCACAGGTACAGTTATTCCTGCAGCTCAGATGACACTAAACCTGTTAACGTGACCACAGGTACAGTTATTCCTGCAGCTCAGATGACACTAAACCTGTTAACGTGACCACAGGTACAGTTATTCCTGCAGCTCAGGTGACACTAAACCTGTTAACATGACCACAGGTACAGTTATTCCTGCAGCTCAGATGACACTAAACCTGTTAACGTGACCACAGGTACAGTTATTCCTGCAGCTCAGATGACACTAAACCTGTTAACGTGACCACAGGTACAGTTATTCCTGCAGCTCAGGTGACACTAAACCTGTTAACATGACCACAGGTACAGTTATTCCTGCAGCTCAGATGACACTAAACCTGTTAACGTGACCACAGGTACAGTTATTCCTGCAGCTCAGATGACACTAAACCTGTTAACGTGACCACAGGCACAGTTATTCCTGCAGCTCAGATGACACTAAACCTGTTAACGTGACCACAGATACAGTTGTTCCTGCAGTGATGTAAACAGCTGTGTCATTCAGTTACCGCTGGTTCGAAGGTAATGAATCGTGTGACCTGACACGCTGTAGTCTTGTAGATAAGTACCGACCATTCGACTGAATGTGCAGCTTCCTTCTTCAGGGGAGAAGAAATAATGCAAGCGCGAGAAGTGTACCCAACTAACTAACTAACTCCACAGAGCATAGTCCTTCTTGACAAGCTAACAGGTTGTCAGCTAGTCAAGAAATTCCCTGCATTTTATGGAACCCGAAGGTTCATTACCGCACTCACAAGAGCCCGCCACCTGTCAGTGTACGCAACATAAAAAGATTATTTGGCGGAGACTGGAAAGGGAAGTGATGGTGGCCTATTTCAGTGCACACTAACAGCCATTGGTCTGCAAGTCATGTTATTGAGGTAGTGTCGTTACACAGCCACCCTCTCACACACGTAGTGTCACTGCTACGTGCGGCAGTACAGCGGTTAACAAACGGTGGCTCGCGGACCCCGAAGGCGCGCAATGTTATTCCCAGTTGACTGCGAAGTTATTCCAATGGCTCTGAGAATTCACCTAACTTCGCAGCGAGTCTCGTCGCTGTAGCCAGCGCCAGGTTCCTCGTGTCTTTATCGCAGTCAGTAAATCGTAAATCAATTGACGCCGGTTCTGATATGATTTCGTATCGTGTACTTTCTGGATCGACACAGCGTAGAAGTGAAACTGCTGACACGCGGTCAGCGAAACTGTTTTAAGTGACTCGGAACCGACTGCAGTAGCTCAGTCGGTGTAGTCACTTGGCTGTGGGCTGGACGGCTTGTAGTTCGAACCCCGGTAGGACCATACACTTTCCCGTTCTCCACAAACGTCCAGTCTAGCTCAGAGGTCCACCCAGCCTTTTATTTAATGGGAAACTGTGACTTTGTTTAATGCAGTAAAGCGGCCGGAGCATCAGAGCTGCCACTTTTCTCCAAGTACTGCTGATATTAAGAATGAGTGGAGCTACACCTCCATTCTCTGCATGACTCCAGGGCGCATGCGGGGATAAGGTTACTTTTATACTTGGAAAGTTTGGAAACTGCTGCTCTAGAACTGCTCTAGAACTGCTGTAGTACTGCTCTAGTACTGTTTTAGTGGTGTCCTAATATTTGTGTACTATTTCTGTAGTACTTCTCTAGTATTATCTAGTAATACTCTAGTGCTGATTTAATACTGTTCTAGCGTTTCTCTAGTACTCCTTTAGAACTACTATACTACTGCCCTAGTATTTTTATAGCAGGCCTATTACTCTAGTACAGCTGTAGTATTATCTAGTAATGCTCTAGCATTTCTCTAATACTGCTTTAGTACTGCTTTAGTATTGCTTTAATTTCTCTGTAGTATTTATCTAGTAATGCTGTGGTACTGCTTTACTGCTGCTCTAGAACTTCCCTAGTATTTCTGTAGTATTGCTATAGTACTGTCCTAGTATTTCTGTAGTATTGCTGTAGTACAGGTGTAGTATTTCTCTAGTAATGCTCTAGAACTTCTCTAGTATTCTCTAGTAATGCTCTAGAACTGCCCTAGTATTTCTCTGGTATTGCTCTATTACAGCTGTAGTATTTCTCTAGTAATGCTCTAATACAGCTGTAGTATTTCTCTAGTAATGCTCTAGAACTGCCCAAGTATTTCTCTAGTATTGCCTTAGTACAGCTGTAGTATTTCTTTAGCAATGCTCTAGAACTGCCCAAGTGTTTCTCTAGTATTGCCTTAGTACAGCTGTAGTATTTCTCTAGTAATGCTCTAGAACTGCCCTAGTATTTCTCTGGTATTGCTCTATTACAGCTGTAGTATTTCTCTAGTAATGCTCTAATACAGCTGTAGTATTTCTCTAGTAATGCTCTAGAACTGCCCAAGTATTTCTCTAGTATTGCCTTAGTACAGCTGTAGTATTTCTCTAGTAATGCTCTAGAACTGCCCTAGTATTTCTCTGGTATTGCTCTATTACAGCTGCAGTATTTCTCTAGTAATGCTCTAATACAGCTGTAGTATTTCTCTAGTAATGCTCTAGAACTGCTCAAGTATTTCTCTAGTATTGCTCTAGTACAGCTTTAGTATTTCTCTAGTAATGCTCTAGTACTGCATTACTACAGACCTCCCCAGTGGCTCGACCGGACCTCAAACTCGCTCCTTCACACATGCAGGTCAGACGTCCCTCCACGTGACGTCACTGTGCCTGTGTGCTGGATGCTGCCAGCGACTTCGCTGAGTGTTGAGTTTTACAGCCCGCATATCGGGCCTGATGGTTATCGGCTAATTTATACGGCCTGGCCTGCTGTATATGCACTATGCATCTAGTTACACAAACTCGTCCCTGGGGCAAAGTTGTACCGTCTCTCCCCCTCAGCTGCTCCCAAGTTCAATTTCCTGAAGTGAAGTACTGCAGTCTTTTTCGTCGTTTCCGCTTCCTGTGTCTGCCTTCGCTTTCCAGTGGCAGACAACAAACTTTCGACTTCTTATATTGGTTACATCTACGACAAAGACGACCGTCATTACCGTGTTCATTTCAAAATGTAATTAACAACATTAAGCTCCGGCTTAAAGTTTCTAGCTGACGTTACTCCATCACATGGTCCGCCTATCGATCGAACGACAACTATACAGCGAGAGCAAACATTGGTTTCGCTGTCATATATTATTCAGTTTGAAACCTATCTTGATAGTCAGGTTAGGTCACCGTGCTGTTTGTATTTGCTTGCCGGTGTTTCAAATGTCACAGCACACGCACGCACGCACACACACACACACAAAATGTTCACGCCTAACATGTCGCGGTAGTTACAGTAGCTAAATTGTGCTTTATGACACGGTGACTAATAGTATTGTGTGTGTTGGGAGGGGAGCAGTTAAGAGCGTGTCAACAATAAAACATGTATGCTTTATAACACAGTCACTTTTAGTAATCTGTGCATTATAACACGGCAGTCAATTTGTGCTTTATAACACAGTCACCCATACTAATCTGTGCGTTATAACACAGCAATCAATTAGTGCTTTATAACACAGTCACTGTTAGTAATTTGTGCATTATAACACAGCAATCTATTTGTGCTTTATAACACAGTCACTGTTAGTAATTTGTGCATTATAACACAGCAATCTATTTGTGCTTTATAACACAGTCACTGTTAGTAATTTGTGCATTATAACACAGCAATCAATTAGTGATTTATAACACAGTCACTGTTAGTAATTTGTGCATTTAACACAGTCAATTTGTTTTAACACAGTCACTACTATTGTGCATTATAACACAGCAATAATTGTGCTTTATAACACAGTCACTGTTAGTAATTTGTGCATTATAACACAGCAATCTATTTGTGCTTTATAACACAGTCACTGTTAGTAATTTGTGCATTATAACACAGCAATCTATTTGTGCTTTATAACACAGTCACTGTTAGTAATTTGTGCATTATAACACAGCAATCAATTAGTGCTTTATAACACAGTCACTGTTAGTAATTTGTGCATTATAAACACATGCAATCAATTAGTGATTTATAACACAGTCACTGTTAGTAATTTGTGCATTATAACACAGCAATCTATTTGTGCTTTTATAACACAGTCACTGTTAGTAATTTGTGCATTATAACACAGCAATCTATTTGTGCTTTATAACACAGTCACTGTTAGTAATTTGTGCATTATAACACAGCAATCAATTAGTGCTTTATAACACAGTCACTGTTAGTAATCTGTGCATTATAACACAGCAATCAATTAGTGCTTTATAACACAGTCACTGTAGTAATTTGTGCATTATAACACAACAATCTAATTTGTGCTTTTAAACACAGTCACTGTTAGTAATTTGTGCATTATAACACAGCAATCAATTTGTGTTTATAACACAGTCACTGTTAGTAATTTGTGCATTATAACACAGCAATCAATTAGTGATTTATAACACAGTCACCCATACTAATCTGTGCATTATAACACAACAATCAATTAGTGCTTTATAACACAGTCACTGTTAGTAATTTGTGCATTATAACAAATCATCAACAATCAATTGTATTTATTATAACACAGTCACTGTTAGTAATTTGTGCATTATAACACAGCAATCTATTTGTGCTTATAACACAGTCACTATTAGTAATTTGTGCATTATAACACAGTCACATTAGTTTGTGCATTATAACACAGTCACCAATAATAGCTTGTGCATTATAACACTAGTCACTAACAATCATGCTTGTGCATTATAACACAGTCACCAATAATAGCTTGTGCATTATAACACAGTCACCAATAATAGCTTGTGCATTATAACACAGTCACCAATAATAGCTTGTGCATTATAACACAGTCACCAATAATAGCTTGTGCATTATAACACAGTCACCAATAATAGCTTGTGCATTATAACACAGTCACCAATAATAGCTTGTGCATTATAACACAGTCACCAATAATAGCTTGTGCATTATAACACAGTCACCAATAATAGCTTGTGCATTATAACACAGTCACCACGTCCCCAGAGCTGTTCAAAAAAGGAGGACACATGCAGGTACTCAAAAAATAGAATTGAAAAAACATTTTCAGAATATTTTGTAACTTGCACGTAAGCTCCGTTTATAATAACCACAACAGAAACATTTTTTTGCCCATTTCATTGGTAAGGAGAGAAGTTCTTGTTCTGCCGAGAATTCAGCCCGTGACCGGTCAGTCAGTCAGTCAGTCAGTCAGTCAGTCAGCATATACGAATATATCTACGAAATCCAGCACTAGCAATTTCAAGTTGTAAAGTTATCTAGCTACTGTTGTATTTACAATTCATTTCTGCCTCTCATGAATGACACCACGTCTCCATTACCAATTTTAATCAGTTAATGGTAATACTTGTTATGACAGTACTCGCCATACGCAACATGCAAGTACGATTTGCGACAAAAATACTGACATCTGACACTTACAGCGTTGCACATATATATATATATATATATATATAGTTGTCACTGCCCTTGGAAGGGCTGATACTGCTCGAAACTGCCCCAGTGAAACCCTAATTCCTTTGATATGGGCCGTGCCATGGCTCAGGCGGTTAGTCGCCGGCCTTCCACCGCTGAGTCCCGGGTTCGATCCCGGGTCAGTTAATGTGGGATTTGTGGTGGACAAAGTAGCACTGTGACAGATTTTTCCCCGAGTACTTCGGTTTTCCCCTGTCAATTTCATTCCACCGGTGCTCCATTACACGAAAAAACAAAAAACTAATTATCTTCATCACAGGGTTGCACAATAAGGCTTAAGGCTGCGGTGCGTCCGTAGCTTCTGCTGCGGGGCCCTTCACTACAAAACAATCCCTTTGATATGTGTTACTGGATTTGGAGATGGACCTTGCCACAGTTGAGCCTGTGTAAACTTACTAACACAGCGAGATCACGCACGCACGCACACACACATTTGAACATCAAACGCAGGATATTGTCCGAGCAAGGTGAACCGCAAATTGAAACTGCACAGTGAAAACGAATATGGTCACGTTTATATTGTTCATTGCCGTGCAACAAAATGCACTCCATTGTTTTCAGATATTCTGTATTACAATATCTCATAAATCAATCCAACATGTTTCGATCCCTCATGGGATCATCATCAGGGTACGAAAGTAACAACAGAACTAGCGATGTATATATACATGTTAAATAGATATAAAAGGACAATACGTTATGATGTGAGATTTGATATCAGAAAACCACCGAAACGTCGCCTTATGCACCGTAAATAAGAGCAGAAAATTGTACTGTAATGAGGTTATGATATGCTTGTGTAGATGTAAAGATGGGCGGAACGTTCAGACCTTAGACCAGTGGTTCTTAACGTGGGCGGTACCGCCCCCTGGGGGGCGGTGGGATTACCGAGGTGGACGCTAATAGGTACGAGAGGTGGAAGGGAGCGCTGTTATTATCACAGGGGGCGCTAGTAGACAGTAGTGCATTTATTTTTGTAATAAAATTGAAATAAAGTAATTTTTGTGTTAAAAATACAAAATGAACTAAATTTGTTAGTATTTTAATTTATGAATCGTATTCAAGCACATATTTTTAAATAAACTATTGCTAGATGAATTATTGTTAATCATAAAAATATAATACATTTTAATTTATTAATTAACACATAAAACATTAAGTTTAAATCTTATAATTTTATTTAAACAATTTTTTAAATATAAAATAAAAGTGGAAACAAAAGCGCATTTATGTTTTTTAAAAAAGGTAGGGGGGCGCTGTGAGTGTGTATATGGAACGGAGGGGGCGTGGACCGAAAAAGTTTGGGAACCGCTGCCTTAGACCATCGGTATGATTGAAGTCACGTGACATAATGACTGCATTTGATGTCTCCTGAAGATTTTACTGTGGTGTGGCAATAGTCTTCGGAAGTATATTCCGCTAACATGATGTGCTTGGGATTTGGCTACGAGATTAAATCTACAGTAGTGACGAAACACAATAAGCTGTGTAACTTCTTTATGTATGTTCACAAAATTCCATGGAAGTTTAAAAAATTGTTTATCCGTATAAATGCGATTCATTTACTGCGATATCTACACGTAAGTTTTCACTTACTGCGATATCTACACGTAAGTTTTCATTTACTGCGATATCTACACGTAAGTTTTCACTTACTGCGATATCTACACGTAAGTTTTCATTTACTGCAATATCTACACGTAAGTTTTCATTTACTGCGATATCTACACGTAAGTTTTCACTTACTGCGATATCTACACGTAAGTTTTCATTTACTGCAATATCTACACGTAAGTTTTCATTTACTGCGATATCTACACGTAAGTTTTCACTTACTGCAATATCTACACGTAAGTTTTCACTTACTGCGATATCTACACGTAAGTTTTCATTTACTGCGATATCTACACGTAAGTTTTCACTTACTGCGATATCTACACGTAAGTTTTCATTTACTGCAATATCTACACGTAAGTTTTCATTTACTGCGATATCTACACGTAAGTTTTCACTTACTGCGATATCTACACGTAAGTTTTCACTTACTGCGATATCTACACGTAAGTTTTCATTTGCTGCGATATCTACACGTAAGTTTTCATTTACTGCGATATCTACACGTAAGTTTTCATTTACTGCGATATCTACACGTAAGTTTTCATTTACTGCGATATCTACACGTAAGTTTTCACTTACTGCGATATCTACACGTAAGTTTTCATTTACTGCGATATCTACACGTAAGTTTTCATTTACTGCGATATCTACACGTAAGTTTTCATTTACTGCGGTATCTACACGTAAGTTTTCACTTACTGCGATATCTACACGTAAGTTTTCACTTACTGCGATATCTACACGTAAGTTTTCATTTACTGCGATATCTACACGTAAGTTTTCACTTACTGCGATATCTACACGTAAGTTTTCACTTACTGCGATATCTACACGTAAGTTTTCACTTACTGCGATATCTACACGTAACTTTTCACTTACTGCGATATCTACACGTAAGTTTTCACTTACTGTGATATCTACACGTAAGTTTTCACTTACTGTGATATCTACACGTAAGTTTTCATTTACTGCGATATCTACACGTAAGTTTTCATTTACTGCGATATCTACACGTAAGTTTTCATTTGCTGCGATATCTACACGTAAGTTTTCATTTACTGCGATATCTACACGTAAGTTTTCATTTAGCGTCAAAACAACTTCGTATTTCCTGTCACACATAACATCCTCATTGAGGGTTACTTTTTTCCGTCAGTGCAAGGAACGCATAACAAATGGTGTGCGTTGTTTGTAATGCACAAAGCGGCTGACACAGTACCGAAACGTCAGTCCTTATTGATAACCGTTGTGGGCTTCATAAAGGCTTCTGACAGTTTGACCTACATATTCAGATAGCGAATGCATTTATCATGTATCTTGTTACAGTACGTCTGTCTGTCTGTCTATCTATCTATACAGGGGTAGGTGAGAAGGTCGTGACGCACACAGCGGGTCGATAGGCACCGAAACTAAATGCAGATACAATATAAACTTAATGAATACAATTTATTAACAGAGGAAGAGTTAAAATCATGAACAATGCAAGAAATGTCATTGTCACTAGTTTAGCAAAAGAGCCTCTTTCTGGCCTAGACTCGCTTCAAACGAACCGTATGAAAGCACTGACGTTTTTTCTTATTATGCGAACCTTACTGAACCAAATTTATGTGTCTAAGCAAACTGAAAGTCGTGATAGCTCAGTCAGTATAGTGTCTGTTCTACGTTCTCAGTGTTACGGATTGAGACAAGACCCGCTCTGGTGTGCACACAACCAACTTTTCGTTGCATACTCCGCCATCTATACCCGGGGTAAAGCGGCCAGGGCGTGAAGTTGACAACTAACCTCTAAATAATGACGTGATAAAAGTGAGTGTAGCTATACCTCTATTTCCTCTATACGCCTTTATGACATTGAGAGAGACAGTTTACAGTGCGTACTGGAGTGAATGAACAACATGGCGAAGCTGCGAAAATATTTGTCATACGATATATTATTATACACCTACACGCTCTTTGTCACAGTAATCGCTTTATGCATTAAACGGAGCGTAACCAACGAAATGCCTTTGGAAAACAATATGTGTTCAGTACAAGCACGCGGTGGCCCAGTTGGTCGAGGCACTGCGCTACAAGCCGGAAGGTCGCGGGTTCGATTCCCGATGGTGTGATTGACATAATCCTTCCGGTCGCACCATGGCCCTGGGGTCGACATAGCCTCTAACAGAAATGAGTACCAGGAATATTTCCTAAGGGGTAAAGGCGGCCGGTGCGTAGGGCTGACAACCTTACCACATTCATGTGTCATTGTGTATAAATCCGGTAGCCTCAACCTCCTGGAACCCTCAGGGCCTGTCCTGGCCTGTAATGGGATTGCTTTACCTTTACAAGCACGCGGAGGACTGAAGAAAAACTCTGCAAGAAGAAATAATTTTCCGTATAAGATTAAGAAAGTAAATTTGCTGACATTCTTCAGAGAGGTGAAACGTAACTCATTGCAACAGATTATCAGTGGTCACCAGATCGGCGCTGTAGGCATTGCGGTCGATAACCTGGCAGCCATCGTTCTGTAACGAGTGACAAGTCCGGCTGGCGGTATTGGCCCAGAGATCTCGGTATTTCGAACCCTTAAGAAGCACCTGGCTGGCAAGAGAATTGCAACAGACGCCGACGTAAAGCAAGCCGTCACCTCTTGGCTACATACGCTTGGTACAGATTTATTTTACGTCAGGCTACAAGTCTCTGTCACACGATGAGATAAATGTTTGTATGTTAATGATTACAGCGCTGAAGTGTGATGTGCACCATCTGCTACACGTGTGTCGTGATACAGCGAAGTGTGATGTGCACCGTCTGCTACACGTGTGTCGTGATACAGCGAAGTGTGATGTGCACCATCTGCTACACGTGTGTCGTGATACAGCGAAGTCACGATAAGGTTCTCGGCATGATAGCGTCTGTAACTTTGTTAATTGAAATGTCCTTGTACTAGCGTCTGTAGACGGAGGCCGAGGTTCGATCCCAGGTCAGTGCGTGTAGGATTTTGGGTGGACAAAGTGGTATTGTGGTAAGTTTTTCTCCGAATAATTTGGTTTTCCCCTGACAGTATAATTCCACTAATGCTCCATACTCATCTTTATCTATCGCCAACGCTATACAGTGTCGTTAAATTACGCATTTAAACAAGATAGGCAATGTTCGGATAAGGTAACATCGCAGCGCCTTCGACTCTCTTCACCCTCAAGAATTTACAAATAGTCGTACCGTTAAATCCGCTGGGGTCACAAATTTTCTGTTGTTTTTCAGAATAGTACACCTATTATAGACTTATTACTAGTATTGCGGCCTGTTGTTATATTTTTTGAAGAGTTCAATGGTTATCTGACTGTATTTATTCTTTTTCTGTGGCGCAACATACCAACTAGGGCCTAGGTCACTTCACTGTTGAAGTTTCTAGATCACACACAATTAGACACACACAGCAGGTAAGACTCCTCTGGACGAATGATCAGCCCGTCGCAGAGACAATCTACCTGACAACACACAACACTCACAACAGACAGACATCCATATGCTCGGCGGAATTCGCACCCGCGATCCCAGCAATCTAAGGTCCGCAGATCTACGCCTTAGACCGCGCGGCCACTGGGGCCGTCCTATGTTTATTGTCTGTTAAATGTATCGGTCGGACATGACGTCAGATCTTTGTCTGTTCGAAACACTTTGTGCTTGCCGAATTATAGACAGTGTTTGTACACAAGATGTAGGCATGTTTGTTGTTAGTCTACGTACCAACTGTTGAGCTTCCAAGACATACGAATAATTATAAATTGGTAATATTGTACTTTTGATTATTATGCATCACAGAACACTTATGTTTAAAGAAGGCACATTAGTACTGATTATTGCCGACGGCAGCCGTCGTGACGCTAGTGACCAAAGTTGTCATAAATGTTCGCAGGTCTTCGTACAAAGTGTCTGTTATTTGTGTCAGATGTTAATGGAACTTGACTCTTCTCGACAGATGTCAGTAAAACCCTCAAATATCAAATTTCATGAAGATCCATCCAGTTGGAGCCGAGGAGTACAGTGCCTATCGACGGACAGACGGACGGACGTAACGAAGATAATAGTCTGGTGTTGTCAGCTTTTCTAAAGCGGCTAAAAGCATCTGTAGAACTAGAAATAAATGTAATAGGGGAGCAGGTCTTAGGACTGTTGTTGGCAACTGCTTATGTTTGTGACGCTAAAAGGTAAAGGTCTCCCTAGAACGGGCCATGAAGACCCAGAGAGGAGTAGAAGTATACCTCTACTCTTTCTTTAACCCTGGCACTAGATGAGGATTGGTGATCAACTCCACACCCCGGCCGCTTTACCCCCGGGAAAGAGACACGGTACCCGTTGTACAGGTGGCTGGGTCTGGATTCGATCCCGGACCGTCCAGCCATACCGACTGAGCTATTCCGGCCCCCTTTGTAGCGTGTAGCAAACTGGTTTTGTCATGGCATTAACATTGTGCTGGGCTGATCTGTAACCGGTGATCCGTTGCAGTGTCTGGTGACCTGAATGTAAAGCTCTGCGGCCTGGTGATATTAGGATGATTTGCGAAATTCGCTTTGTAACCTTGTTTGGTTGGAGTGGTTCGTGGAGGTCTTTCTGCGAGGGCTGTGTCTGCGACTAACCTGACTTTGGTGTTTCGTAATCAGATTGTCAAAGCTTTTAGAAGTTGTCGGCCAACTGAGAACATTCATTTATACCACTTAAAGTCTAATGTTTTAGCGCCGTATGAATAATGCAAAGCGAAGTCAGGGGAGAGAGACGAGTGTTAGCAGAGATGAAGTCGCGAATGTGGCAGCTTTGTTACTCTCACCGGATAAAGTTCACCCTAGAACAGGCTATTAAGGCCCAGAGGGGAGCAGACGTACAGCTCTACTCTTTCTTTAACCTCGCCGCTAGATGGTGGTGGGTGTTCAACACCACGCTCTGGCCGCTTTACCCCAGCAAGAGACCCGGTATCCATTGTGCAGGAGGCTGGGTGTGTTCCAGGTACGGTCTGGACGGCTGCGGAAAATCTTGTCGCCACGGGATTCGATCCCAGGACCGTCCAGCCCACAGCCAGTTGCAATGCCGACTGAGCTATCGTGGCCCGCACACCCACCGGACGTGTCAGTTACACAGGCACACGAGTACAGTTGTACAGGCTTTGTGTCTCGACTGTCGGAGTGGGCGTCACTGTTCAGAAACGTCGAACACATTGGCTGTAGGTGTGGTGCTTCTGCTCTGTATTTGGAACGTACAGGGTTCGAAACTCGGTCGAGACCTTCACTTTTGATTGATGTTTGTCGGGAATATCCTAAGTTCTTGCACTAAAGTGGCACGACGTCACCTGAGCCTCTTCCTTTCACACTCTCCAGTTCATTACTAATTAATCATCCTATCACTAGTCGTTGCATAGTCTAAGCTGAGACAGCGTCATTAAATAGGTCACAGACTTTCTCACTTGAAAGTAGTGCACCACGTGTCGACGTGTGAAGAAAGTAGTGAACCACGTGTCGACGTGTGAAGAAAGTAGTGCACCACGTGTCGACGTGTGAAGAAAGTAGTGCACCACGTGTCGACGTGTGAAGAAAGTAGTGCACCACGTGTCGACGTGTGAAGAAAGTAGTGCACCACGTGTCGACGTGTGAAGAAAGTCTTCGTCAGTAACGAGCTGACAACATGAAAGGGATTTGATAATGTCGAGAGACAAAGGCGAGAGTGGAATGGCGACGTCACTAGAGCACGTGACCTGAATGTCAGCAGGTGGACACACATGGCGTTGACGTGCTGGATGTCAGCAGGTGGACACACATGGCTTTGACGTGCTGGATGTCAGCAGGTGGACACACATGGCTTTGACGTGCTGGATGTCAGCAGGTGGACACACATGGCTTTGACGTGCTGGATGTCAGCAGGTGGACACACATGGCTTTGACGTGCTGGATGTCAGCAGGTGGACACACATGGCTTTGACGTGCTGGATGTCAGCAGGTGGACACACATGGCTTTGACGTGCTGGATGTCAGCAGGTGGACACACATGGCTTTGACGTGCTGGATGTCAGCAAAACATTTTGGAGAGACGTGTTGATAATTGGAAATCTAATGATGTTTTACTTAACTTCGGTTTAGTGACGTAGTTCTGACGTAATTTGTAGTCGATCGGACTGTGTGCAGTCGACTGGAGGGGAAGGCGAAAGTGTTGTACTGCACGTGTAAGAGCTAGAGGACTGTTGAATTGGGCAAATGGCACAGTGGAGATGTGGCGCAAGGGGAAACTGGCGAACTGGAGAACAGGTGCACTTGTGCACTGTTTAACTGCAGGACTGTAAAACTGCTGAAATTGAGAACTGCAGGACTGTAGAACTGATTACATTGACAACTGCAGGACAGTAGAACTGCTGAAATTGAGAACTGCATGACTGTAGAACTGATTACATTGACAACTGCAGGACTGTAGAACTGATTACATTGACAATTACAGGACTTTAGAACATGAATTTGAGAACTGCAGGACTGTAGAAGCTTTTACTCACAAAAACTTTGTATTCATTTCTCTTCTTCCACATAAGTGCCACGTTCCCCGATCGTCCCATTCTCCTGCATTTTTCACCCTAATAATAACTGGTGAAGTCACGAAGCTCGTCACTCTGCAGTGTCTGCAGTGTCCTGTTGCTTTCTCACAGGTCCAAGCACCCTATTGTCGCCCTACGTCGTTTCCCTAATGCTAAAAAGACAATTTTGCCACGCACATAAATAACACAAAAGGTAATAATAGCTTCTTATTGTGATCTCAGGCAGAAAAAATCAGGAGTTTCTGTACCGAAAGTTAGCAAGGGTTCCCTGAATTTTATCTGGTCTTATTTTCTTCATGCTTGAACTTTTGATTTGTTAATGTCATTTGTTAGTGTCGTTTGCTAGTGTCATTTGTTAGTGTCGTTTGCTAGTGTCATTTGTTAGTGTCGTTTGTTAGTGTCGTTTGTTAGTGTCGTTTGTTAGTGTCGTTTGCTAGTGTCATTTGTTAGTGTCGTTTGTTAGTGTCGTTTGTTAGTGTCGTTTGTTAGTGTCGTTTGTTAGTGTCGTTTGTTAGTGTCATTTGTTAGTGTCGTTTGTTAGTGTCATTTGTTTGTGTCGTTTGTTAGTGTCGTTTGTTAGTGTTATTTGTTAATGTAATTTGTTAGTGTCATTTGTTAGTGGCGTTTGTTAGTGTCTTTTAGTGTCATTTGTTAGTGTCGTTTGTTAGTGTCATTTGTTAGTGTCGTTTGTTAGTGTCGTTTGTTAGTGTTGTTTGTTAGTGTTATTTGTTAGTGTCGTTTGTTAGTGTCTTTTGTTTGTGTTATTTGTTAATGTCATTTGTTAGTGTCGATTGTTAGTGTCATTCCTACATATTTGACTAGTGGAGATTTATTTAGAAAAATAAGTAACATGTTGTTTATCTTATTGACAGTTTTGTGCAATTAAACTGTCTGAAATACGAATTAACGCTGTGTACAGTCTGTTCGAAAGTGCTTGTTAATTATTGAGTCAATCGTAGGGTAATTCAGCGCTCTTGTCACGCAGTGTAACATTTCTGCTTGCCAGAATTGTCTTGCATAATTTACGTTCTCCATTTAATTGCAATGCTGTGCGAGAGGCGGTTAGCGATGTGGCCTGTCTACCAGGGGCATGCATGTGGTCACATGTGCTGCCCCTGGTGGCAGGCAGACGAGAAAACATTTCGGTTGGCTGCTTCGTGAAGCGAGCCTGTGCGTGGGGACTGCGAGGTGCTGTCACTGGCGGCTCCGTGCACAGTGTTCGTGATTAATTGGGACCGACGGAACGCTCAACAGCCGGAGTAATTAACAGTCGAATACATTTCAATGCAAAACGTCTGTTTGGTTGTAAGAACTGCTTAAGTGCCAATACTGAGCATGTAAAGTAGCCGGAAATACACAACAAGTATGAAAGTTCAGTTTTAATGAAATACAAACACTTGGCAGCTTATAAGCATTTATAATATTAGACAGTGACAGTTTCTACTGAGCTACCGGACGGATCTTTTCAAGACACATTTTTAGAAGCCTATAATTTGTCATTGATGGCAATCTCTTTTGTTTTTATTAATTTCTACTCAAAAATTATTTTTAACATAAAGCTAAAGTTAAAAATTGACAGTGCTGCCTAACCGGAGGCCAAAGGAAGCTAACATATTTCATGTACTTCCCTTGACCTCCGCTTGAAGCAGCACTGTCGAGTTCAACGCTTTGTTCCTTATTTACACGTTGCTTATGATCCGTTGATCTCCGAAATAAATTACCCATCACCAAGCAGTGGGGAGTAAAATTTCTAATGTTTATATAATATTAATATGCTGCAGTGTTTAATGACTAAGTATTGTGCCGTTTTACGTGCTAAATATTGGCATTGGTACAACTAATGGTACTTTAAAATATCAGGGATTTGCATTCCACGAAGCAGGAAAGCAATCAGCCTCACTAAATGAAAGGCACAGCTTGACTGAGCTGACAGTGATCTGTGCAATAGTAAGAGAGTAGAGAGGCTGACTGGGTAGCGGCACGGCCTCATCCCGATTTCTCGGAAGCAGTCACGGAACATCGAAATAATTATACAGGGTGGGTGGAAAGTAAGTAGACATTAAATAACTGTCGAGGCACACGAAATAATTATACAGGGTGGGTGGGAAGTAAGTAGGCATTAAATAACTGTCGAGGCACACGAATATTTTACAGGGTGGTGGGAAGTAAGTAGGCATTAAATAACTGTCGAGGCACACGAAATAATTATACAGGATGGGTGGGAAGTAAGTAGGCATTAAATAACTGTCGAGGCACACGAAATAATTATACAGGGTGGGTGGGAAGTAAGTAGGCATTAAATAACTGTCGAGGCACACGAAATAATTTTACAGGGTGGGTGGGAAGTAAGTAGGCATTAAATAACTGTCGAGGCACACGAAATAATTATACAGGATGGGTGGGAAGTAAGTAGGCATTAAATAACTGTCGAGGCACACGAAATAATTATACAGGGTGGGTGGAAAGTAAGTAGACATTAAATAACTGTCGAGGCACACGAAATAATTATACAGGGTGGGTGGAAAGTAAGTAGACATAAATATGTCGAGCACACGAAATAATATAAGGGTGGGTGGAAAGTAAGTAGACATTAAATAACTGTCGAGGCACACGAAATAATTATACAGGGTGGGTGGAAAGTAAGTAGACATTAAATAACTGTCGAGGCACACGAAATAATTATACAGGGTGGGTGGAAAGTAAGTAGACATTAAATAACTGTCGAGGCACACGAAATAATTATACAGGGTGGGTGGGAAGTAAGTAGGCATTAAATAACTGTCGAGGCACACGAAATAATTATACAGGGTGGGTGGGAAGTAAGTAGGCATTAAATAACTGTCGAGGCACACGATATAATTATACAGGGTGGGTGGGAAGTAAGTAGGCATTAAATAACTGTCGAGGCACACGAAATAATTATACAGGGTGGGTGGGAAGTAAGTAGGCATTAAATAACTGTCGAGGCACACGAAATAATTTTACAGGGTGGGTGGGAAGTAAGTAGGCATTAAATAACTGTCGAGGCACACGAAATAATTATACAGGGTGGGTGGAAAGTAAGTAGACATTAAATAACTGTCGAGGCACACGAAATAATTATACAGGGTGGGTGGAAAGTAAGTAGACATGAAATAACTGTCGAGGCACACGATACGTACGGTGTTAGAGAAAGACTTGAATTTTCGGCCGTGGAAACCCCATTAAGTGCAGGAGCTGACACCTGAAGACTGTGACCGCAGAATGGAATATGGGGAGTTGATGGTGGGTTGGCACCAGGATTGGCCACAACTGTTATAAAACATTCTCTGGAGCGACGAGGCCGTTTTCCATATCGGCGGTTTCGTCAATCGACATAATTGCCATTACTGGCGGTACACGATCCCGAAGTGACGGTGGAGAAGATGCAAAATCGTCCAAAAGTGACCGTGTGGTGCGGAATGACGGCCACTATGGTCATCGGCCCATATCTTCTGCATGACACCATGAATGCCGACCGCTACCTTCAGATGCCGCCGGTGTCTACATTGAATTTTAAGCTATGCATCCATATTGCCATTTAAAAAGGTACATGTAACAATTATTTTCATTATCTTTGCATTGGAAATATAGAGGTTATAACCATTTCTCAATGCCTACTTACTTCCCACCCACCCTGTACATATTAACATGTGTGCCAAGCAGAGGGCCTGTGTAGCTTACTAACATTTCTCAGTCATTTTGGTACAGCGTGCAGCGAACCGCTGACTTAGTCTCACTAACAAAGCAGACCCCCCCTCCCCAAAACTATCTCACTCGCGGACCCGAAAAGCACAACGCGCGGTGACATTCAAATTTGAATATTCACAAACAGGAGACATGCTTAAACTGTGAAGAGACTTCAGTAAGTCAATTTGCTAGCAGTAATGGCGGCAAAACTAAGATTGGTAGAACCTAGAGGGCAAAACATTATGTTATAGTGAGCAGCGTCTGTTGAACACACAAACATCTGGTTGATAAACTCTCTATTAGGCCTGTACCATTATTCAAGATGAGTTCTTTACAATATTAAAATTATTTTATGTAATATTTTATTTATTATAATTTAAACAGAAAGACAAACACAACCTTGTGGATCGCTAGGGTTCCGCGGACAACACATTGATAACCACTGCTATATACGTTAAATATATCCATTATAATATATAATTTTCGCAGCGTGGCCATGTTTGTGATTTTGACTTGCAAATAATATTTTTAGTAGCCAATATGTGTAGGTATATTTATGTCCCAAGTTTGACCTCCTTAGCTCCATATAACCTTTAGACCTGCCCTCATATCGAAAGCAAAAGGAATGTTTCCACCAGCTTTCTTCTATTTGCACAAGTTTGTGTGCTGACGGCTGGAGATCCACCGCTGCTTCGTAACGACTGATAACACGTGACACGTCACAATATACTGGCGTAACGACTGATAACACGTGACACGTCACAATATACTGGCGTAACGACTGATAACACGTGACACGTCACAATATACTGGTGTAACGACTGATAACACGTGACACGTCACAATATACTGGCGTAACGACTGATAACACGTGACACGTCACAATATACTGGCGTAACGACTGATAACACGTGACACGTCACAATATAGTAGCGTAACGACTGATAACACGTGACACGTCACAATATACTGGCGTAACGACTGATAACACGTGACACGTCACAATATACTGGCGTAACGACTGATAACACGTGACACGTCACAATATACATAATGCACTTGGTGATACAAATTGCAGTGAACAGCGGATGCTTATTTTATCTGACAAATACCGTTTGTCACTTCCGTCGCTCCTCCGACGCGCGTGTCAGGGCTATGTTAATGCTATGAGCGAGGCGACAGGAAGTGACAAACGATATTTGTCACATAAAATAATGACGCTTATATTTCATTGGTAATAGAGCGGGCACATCTTGCTGCTCGTCGTCGCAAGTGGCGTCTTGACACAGTACGTAACCGAAGACGACGCCAGCTTGCCGGCCAGTTTTATGGTTGACTGGTGGCTGATGAAGCGTGGCCGATACACGTACCGTTGTGTGAGCCCTTCGCGGTACGGGCAGGATCGCTGTGCTGACAGTACAGTGGGCGGTACTGGGCAGGACCGCTGTGCTGACAGTACAGTGGGCGGTACTGGGCAGGACCGCTGTGCTGACAGTACAGTGGGCGGTACGGGCAGGACCGCTGTGCTGACAGTACAGTGGGCGGTACTGGGCAGGACCGCTGTGCTGACAGTACAGTGGGCGGTACTGGGCAGGACCGCTGTGCTGACAGTACAGTGGGCGGTACTGGAAGGATCGCTGTGCTGACAGTACAGTGGGCGGTACTGGGCAGGACCGCTGTGCTGACAGTACAGTGAGCGGTACTGGCAGGATCGCTGTGCTGACAGTACAGTGGGCGGTACTGGGCAGGACCGCTGTGTTGACAGTACAGTGGGCGGTACTGGCAGGATCGCTGTGCTGACAGTACAGTGGGCGGTACTGGCAGGACCGCTGTGCTGACAGTACAGTGGGCGGTACTGGGCAGGACCGCTGTGCTGACAGTACAGTGGGCGGTACTGGGCAGGACCGCTGTGCTGACAGTACAGTGGGCGGTACTGGGCAGGACCGCTGTGCTGACAGTACAGTGGGCGGTACTGGGCAGGACCGCTGTGCTGACAGTACAGTGGGCGGTACTGGGCAGGACCGCTGTGCTGACAGTACAGTGGGCGGTACTGGGCAGGACCGCTGTGCTGACAGTACAGTGGGCGGTACTGGGCAGGACCGCTGTGCTGACAGTACAGTGGGCGGTACTGGCAGGACCGCTGTGCTGACAGTACAGTGGGCGGTACTGGCAGGAGTGTTGCCACCACTTTTTAAATTTATTTTTTCTTGTTGCAGTAACAAGTGACAAGCGATAGTTGTTAGATAAAATAAGGGCCACGGATTGATATTTCTTCGTGACAGCGTGCTGCGGTGTCTTCTTGGGGCTGTAGTTCTTTTGACCAAAAAAGGATGGAATTCGGAGTACATGTGTATGACGTCACGCAACAAGCATGAAGGTGCAGCGCGAATATGGCAGGTGTGCGCAGTGACAGGGACTGAGGCAGAACAATATGGCAGGTGTGCGCAGTGACAGGGACTGAGGCAGAACAATATGGCAGGTGTGCGCAGTGACAGGGACTGAGGCAGAACAATATGGCAGGTGTGCGCAGTGACAGGGACTGAGGCAGAACAATATGGCAGGTGTGCGCAGTGACAGGGACTGAGGCAGAACAATATGGTAGGTGTGCGCAGTGACCGGGACTGAGGCAGAACAATATGGCAGGTGTGCGCAGTGACAGGGACTGAGGCAGAACAATATGGCAGGTGTGCGCAGTGACAGGGACTGAGCGAACAATATGGTAGGTGTGCGCAGTGACGGGACTGAGGCAGAACAATATGGCAGGTGTGCGCAGTGACAGGGACTGAGGCAGAACAATATGGTAGGGTGCGCAGTGACCGGGACTGAGGCAGAACAATATGGCAGGTGTGCGCAGTGACAGGGACTGAGGCAGAACAATATGGCAGGTGTGCGCAGTGACAGGGACTGAGGCAGAACAATATGGCAGGTGTGCGCAGTGACAGGGACTGAGGCAGAACAATATGGCAGGTGTGCGCAGTGACAGGGACTGAGGCAGAACAATATGGCAGGTGTGCGCAGTGACCGGGACTGAGGCAGAACAATATGGCAGGTGTGCGCAGTGACAGGGACTGAGGCAGAACAATATGGTAGGTGTGCGCAGTGACGGGACTGAGGCAGAACAATATGGCAGGTGTGCGCAGTGACGGGACTGAGGCAGAACAATATGGCAGGTGTGCGCAGTGACAGGGACTGAGGCAGAACAATATGGCAGGTGTGCGCAGTGACCGGGACTGAGGCAGAACAATATGGCAGGTGTGCGCAGTGACAGGGACTGAGGCAGAACAATATGGCAGGTGTGCGCAGTGACGGGACTGAGGCAGAACAATATGGCAGGTGTGCGCATGTGACCGGGACTGAGGCAGAACAATATGGAGGTGTGCGCAGTGACAGGGACTGAGGCAGAACAATATGGTAGGTGTGCGCAGTGACAGGGACTGAGGCAGAACAATATGGTAGGTGTGCCGCAGTGACAGGGACTGAGAGGCAGAACAATATGGCAGGTGTGCGCAGTGACCGGGACTGAGGCAGAACAATATGGCAGGTGTGCGCAGTGACAGGGACTGAGGCAGAACAATATGGCAGGTGTGCGCAGTGACCGGGACTGAGGCAGAACAATATGGCAGGTTGTGCGCAGTGACAGGGACTGAGGCAGAACAATATGGCAGGTGTGCGCAGTGACAGGGACTGAGGCAGAACAATATGGCAGGTGTGCGCAGTGACAGGGACTGAGGCAGAACAATATGGCAGGTGTGCGCAGTGACAGGGACTGAGGCAGAACAATATGGCAGGTGTGCGCAGTGACCGGGACTGAGGCAGAACAATATGGCAGGTGTGCGCAGTGACAGGGACTGAGGCAGAACAATATGGCAGTGTGTGCGCAGTGACCGGGACTGAGGCAGAACAATATGGCAGGTGTGCGCAGTGACCGGGACTGAGGCAGAACAATATGGCAGGTGTGCGCAGTGACCGGGACTGAGGCAGAACAATATGGCAGGTGTGCGCAGTGACAGGGACTGAGGCAGAACAATATGGCAGGTGTGCGCAGTGACAGGGACTGAGGCAGAACAATATGGCAGGTGTGCGCAGTGACAGGGACTGAGGCAGAACAATATGGCAGGTGTACGCAGTGACCGGGACTGAGGCAGAACAATATGGCAGGTGTGCGCAGTGACAGGGACTGAGGCAGAACAATATGGCAGGTGTGCGCAGTGACCGGGACTGAGGCAGAACAATTATTGTGGCACTTTGGATGTCAACTGAGAAACAATATTGAACACTAAGCTAGGACAGCTCAGTCAATATAGTGACTGCGCTACGGGCTGGGCTATCCGGGGTTGGAATCCCGGTAGGCGTAATAGATTTTTCGCTTGTCCAAATCGTCTAGACCTGCTCTGGGGTCCACCCAGACTTCTGTTCAATTGGTACCGGGGTTATTTTCCCGGGGTAAAGCGGCTGGGACATGAAGCTGAACACTCATCTCAATGTAGTGCCGAGGTTAAGAATGAATGGAGCTGTACGTCTACTCCCCCTATATACCTTCACGCCGTGAACAAGTACAACTTCACCTTCTTACCAAGCTTGACAATACAGCCGTAAATGACTGGCCATTAAAATTTGTCAGCAAGCTTTTGTTTCGTAACTAGTATTTTTCGCAAGTCCTCTCCATACGCCCTTCCAGACACATTAATTTGTGAACCTGCACACTCTGAGCTATCTCAACCTAAAGGATTTTCAGGAGTGCCTTTTTGTTCGCAGATCGTGGCGCAGGAGAGGCGGCTAAGCACAAACGCCTCGCGGACTATGGCGGCCATATCCCTCGGCTTCATCGTGATGGTGACGCCGTGGACCATCCAGGAGGTTGTGGCGGCCTGCACTGGAACTAAGGTAAGGGAACAGCTACTGTTGTCGACTCAGAACAAAATATTTGACCTTGATGGTGGGGGTCTGGTGGGACATTAAACCGTTATGTGTTTATGCCCAGTAACCTATGTATTCCAAACATAGATACACTGGGCTGAAGTACAGCTGTGTCTTTTGCGTGCGAGTTATATAAACCGTTTATGTTGTGTTTGTCTTGTTAGAGCTGCACACAAATTTGTCTTAAATTTGTTACAAACTGAACACGTAGCAGACGAAGACACGTGGAAAGCGATAGACGCAGCAGTATACACAGATGTTTTTAATGTTACCTGTATTTACACTGTCATTCGTAATTACCGACGTTTCGAAAGGTCGTAATTCTTCTTCAGTGTCCAGCAGTCTGAATTTCTAAACCCTTGGTTCACATTCTTCTTTATTTGCTGTGTACAGTTTGGTGCTATAAATGTAGACCTAACTTAAAGATTAATGTTTTTATTCGCTGTATTTCTTCCTTCAGGTTCCCCCGTTCATCGACTTCATGGTCACGTGGTTAGCCCTCAGTAACAGCTTCTGGAACCCTTTCCTCTACTGGCTACTCAACAATCACTTCCGTCGGGTCAGCAAGGAGCTGATATTGTGCAAGGTTTGTGTCAGTGACATATGGAACTGTAATAGTGCCTGTTGTAATGCAAGGTGTGTGTCAGTGACATATGGAACTGTAATAGTGCCTGTTGTAATGCAAGGTGTGTGTCAGTGACATATGGAACTGTAATAGTGCCTGTTGTAATGCAAGGTGTGTGTCAGTGACATATGGAACTGTAATAGTTCCTGTTGTAATGCAAGGTGTGTGTCAGTGACATATGGAACTGTAATAGTGCCTGTTGTAATGCAAGGTGTGTGTCAGTGACATATGGAACTGTAATAGTGTCTGTTGTAATGCAAGGTGTGTGTCAGTGACATATGGAACTGTAATAGTTCCTGTTGTAATGCAAGGTGTGTGTCAGTGACATATGGAACTGTAATAGTGCCTGTTGTAATGCAAGGTGTGTGTCAGTGACATATGGAACTGTAATAGTTCCTGTTGTAATGCAAGTGTGTGTCAGTGACATATGGAACTGTAATAGTGCCTGTTGTAATGCAAGGTGTGTGTCAGTGACATATGGAACTGTAATAGTGCCTGTTGTAATGCAAGGTGTGTGTCAGTGACATATGGAACTGTAATAGTGCCTGTTGTAATGCAAGGTGTGTGTCAGTGACATATGGAACTGTAATAGTGCCTGTTGTAATGCAAGGTGTGTGTCAGTGACATATGGAACTGTAATAGTGCCTGTTGTAATGCAAGTGTGTGTGTCAGTGACATATGGAACTGTAATAGTTCCTGTTGTAATGCAAGTGTGTGTGTCAGTGACATATGGAACTGTAATAGTGCCTGTTGTAATGCAAGGTGTGTGTCAGTGACATATGGAACTGTAATAGTGCCTGTTGTAATGCAAGGTGTGTGTCAGTGACATATGGAACTGTAATAGTGCCTGTTGTAATGCAAGGTGTGTGTCAGTGACATATGGAACTGTAATAGTGCCTGTTGTAATGCAAGGTGTGTGTCAGTGACATATGGAACTGTAATAGTGCCTGTTGTAATGCAAGGTGTGTGTCAGTGACATATGGAACTGTAATAGTGCCTGTTGTAATGCAAGGTGTGTGTCAGTGACATATGGAACTGTAATAGTGCCTGTTGTAATGCAAGGTGTGTGTCAGTGACATATGGAACTGTAATATGCCTGTTGTAATGCAAGGTGTGTGTCAGTGACATATGGAACTGTAATAGTGCCTGTTGTAATGCAAGGTGTGTGTCAGTGACATATGGAACTGTAATAGTGCCTGTTGTAATGCAAGGTGTGTGTCAGTGACATATGGAACTGTAATAGTGCCTGTTGTAATGCAAGGTGTGTGTCAGTGACAATATGAACTGTAATAGTGCCTGTTGTAATGCAAGGTGTGTGTCAGTGACATATGGAACTGTAATAGTGCCTGTTGTAATGCAAGGTGTGTGTCAGTGACATATGAACTGTAATAGTGCCTGTTGTAATGCAAGGTGTGTGTCAGTGACATATGGAACTGTAATAGTGCCTGTTGTAATGCAAGGTGTGTGTCAGTGACATATGGGAACTGTAATAGTGCTGTTGTAATGCAAGGTGTGTGTCAGTGACATATGGAACTGTAATAGTGCCTGTTGTAATGCAAGGTGTGTGTCAGTGACATATGGAACTGTAATAGTGCCTGTTGTAATGCAAGGTGTGTGTCAGTGACATATGGAACTGTAATAGTGCCTGTTGTAATGCAAGGTGTGTGTCAGTGACATATGGAACTGTAATAGTGCCTGTTGTAATGCAAGGTGTGTGTCAGTGACATATGGAACTGTAATAGTGCTGTTGTAATGCAAGGTGTGTGTCAGTGACATGTGGAACTGTAATAGTTCCTGTTGTAATGCAAGTGCATTGTGTAAGACAGATGTTAGACTGAGGGTGTACGTAGGGGGGTGGGACTGGGAGGAGACTGGACATGGGGGAGCGACTTGATTGGAATTTTCACAGAGTACTCAATCATTGATTGGGAGAGGCTTGTTGTAGGCGTATAGCGTAGAGCGTTTAGGCGTGGAAACCTGAAGGAAAGAGCCACGTGGAAGACCAAGATGTAGATGGGAGAGTGATATTGAAATGGATATTAAGCCAATAGGATAGAATGTGTGTAGTGAATTAATCTGGCTGAGGTTAGGAGCAAGTGGCCCGGTGTGAAGACGGTAGTGAGGCATCGAGTTTCTTAAACTGCTCCGAATTTCTTGACTGGCTGAGGAACTGTTAGCTTCTCAGGCGGGAAATGTTTTGTTTGTACCTTACGTCATTCTGCTGTGTTATGAAGTCGGGTGGCTTTGTCAGACGATTAGTCCGTGTGAGACTTGAAGTCTCCACTTGCTAAAAACTGACAGTGTGGTCATTCGGGTTACGAAACTGTGTGGGACTGAGTTGGCAGTGTGTTCCTCCGAAATGTCGGAACGTGTTACTACCACATGATGCAGAAATCAAAACAAGACTGTCACGTGATTAATAATCGCATGAAGACCTTAAAACAATGACGTCTTGTGATTTACAGTACGCTTGCTACATGCTTCAACTGTAAAAAATCCGTCTTCAGGCAGTCCTTTAAGTACCTGTAAATTCCCATCTTTCACAAGCCAGTCCTGTAGTCGTTTGTACATAATTTAACAAGTTGCCTGAAGACGCTTGCCTACAACCGAAGCATTCATCCGAAATGCCGCAGATATGTGTAAGTTGTGCAGACGGAATGTGTGTTTGTGTGCATAGTTGTGCAGACGGAATGTGTGTTTGTGTGCATAGTTGTGCAGACGGAATGTGTGTTTGTGTGCATAGTTGTGCAGACGGAATGTGTTGTTATTGTGCATAGTTTGTGCAGACGGAATGTGTGTTTGTGTGCATAGTTGTGCAGACGAAATGTGTGTTTGTGTGCATAGTTGTGCAGACGGAATGTGTGTTTTGTGTGCATAGTTGTGCAGACGGAATGTGTGTTTGTGTGCATAGTTGTGCAGACGGAATGTGTGTTTGTGTGCATAGTTGTGCAGACGGAATATGTGTTTGTGTGCATAGTTGTGCAGACGGAATGTTTGTTTGTGTGCATAGTTGTGCAGACGGAATGTGTGTTTGTGTGCATAGTTGTGCAGACGGAATGTGTGTTTGTGTGCATAGTTTTGCAGACGGAATGTTTGTTTGTGTGCATAGTTGTGCAGACGGAATGTGTGTTTGTGTGCATAGTTGTGCAGACGGAATGTTTGTTTGTGTGCATAGTTGTGCAGACGGAATGTTGTGTTTGTGTGCATAGTTGTGCGACGGAATGTGTTTGTGTGCATAGTTGTGCAGACGGAATGTGTGTTTGTGTGCATAGTTGTGCAGACGGAATGTTTGTTTGTGTGCATAGTTGTGCAGACGGAATGTGTTTGTGTGCATAGTTGTGCAGACGAATGTGTGTTTGTGTGCATAGTTGTGCAGACGGAATGTGTTTGTGTGCATAGTTGTGCAGACGGAATGTGTTTGTGTGCATAGTTGTGCAGACGGAATGTGTTTGTGTGCTTAGTTGTGCAGACGGAATGTTGTTTGTGTGCATAGTTGTGCAGACGGAATGTTTGTTTGTGTGCATAGTTGTGCAGACGGAATGTGTTTGTGTGCATAGTTGTGCAGACGGAATGTGTTTGTGTGCATAGTTGTGCAGACGGAATGTGTTTGTGTGCATAGTTGTGCAGACGGAATGTGTTTGTGTGCATAGTTGTGCAGACGGAATGTGTGTTTGTGTGCTTAGTTAGTGCAGTACGGAATGTTTGTTTGTGTGCATAGTTGTGCAGACGGAATGTTTGTTTGTGTGCATAGTTGTGCAGACGGAATGTGTTTGTGTGCATAGTTGTGCAGACAGAATGTGTTTGTGTGCATAGTTGTGCAGACGGAATGTGTTTGTGTGCATAGTTGTGCAGACGGAATGTTGTTTGTGTGCATAGTTGTGCAGACGGAATGTTTGTTTGTGTGCATAGTTGTGCAGACGGAATGTGTTTGTGTGCATAGTTGTGCAGACGGAATGTGTTTGTGTGCATAGTTGTGCAGACGGAATGTGTTTGTGTGCTTAGTTATGCAACGGAATGTTTTTGTTTGTGTGCATAGTTGTGCAGACGGAAGTTTGTTTGTGTGCTATATTAGTGTTGTTGGCAGTGGCAACGGAATGTTTGTTTGTGTGCATAGTTGTGCAGACGGAATGTGTTTGTGTATGTCAGGAGTTTGTTATGTTGGCAGACGGAATGTGTTTGTGTGCATAGTTGTGCAGACGGAATGTGTTTGTGATTCCCGATGGTGTCTTTGGAATTTTTCATTGACATAATCCCTCCGGTCGCACTATGGCCCTGGGGTCGACTCAGCCTCTAACAGAATTGAGTACCAGGAATATTTTCTGAGGGTAAAGGCGGCAGGTGCGCAGGGCTAACAATCTTACCACCTTCATGTGCCGATTGTCTTGAAATCTGGGAGCCTCAACCTGCTGTAACCCTAAGGGCCTGTCCAGGGCTGTAATGGGGTTGCTTTACGTTTAGAAGCATTTGTATTCAAAATAGAAATTTTTGTACCACAGTTGTTTAAATTAATATTTTATAGTATTCCTTCCTTTTTTAATTTTGGTTATTTAGTTTAGGAATGAAAATGCAGACGCTTAGAGTTGCTGGGTCTGTTTTACAAGCGCTTCGAATCTGCCAAAATTATGTTGATTTAAATTCTGAAATTCTTGTCAATCAACAGATATGCGCTTCCTTCTTCCTTCGACAACATTACTGCCGTGCTCTTAATGCAGCACTGTACACTGCGTTCTGCAACAGTTTGAATGCTCAAATTAAATGGCAACAAGACGTCTTTCCGCTCTCTACTGCTCTGCAATCTCGCACAGGTCTTAAGCCTGCTAATTCCTTTACAATATGATCGTCAGTGTTTTGCTGTCTTTAATCTCGCAAGCAGAGCTTCATTTGTTAAGCATGTACGCATGTCAATAGGCCTTTTCAAATTGAATTGGATGATTACTGAAGCTGAGCGAGCGGGAGCGAGTCTCTGCCTTCAATGCGGAATTTCGTTATTCTCTTGTTCTTTACTCCGTCGTCTGGGTGCTGCTATCCTCTAGGTCACTAGATGTCTCTGCGTGTTCAGTAGACAGTGCGTTTCGTAGTTGTTTTCAGTTTAGTTATTACGTCAACAGTCATAGAAATTTGAGAGGTGACTCAAGGCCTTTAGGTACATCACATTAAACTCTTTAAGTCCCAGTGGTTACCATATACTCGTGTACCTATACACCAAGAAACAATAATTTTAAATTCCCAGTGCTTACTTTACGTACCACCAGTTTTAACACTCAGCAATTCTACGCTCTCCCCACACAGTGAATTTATGTGTTTTGTGTGGATCTCAGAACAAACCGCGATTATTTCACTGTACAGCATTAACTGACTGGTTTGTGTAACTGAGACGGAGTGTGTTTACTGCGCGGTAAGGACTGTATTTATGTGTTTTGTGTGGATCTCAGAACAAACAGCGATTATTTCACTGTACAACATTAACTGACTGGTTTGTATAACTGAGACGGAGTGTGTTTACTGCGCGGTACGGACTGTATTTATGTGTTTTGTGTGGATCTCAGAACAAACAGCGATTATTTCACTGTACAACATTAACTGACTGGTTTGTATAACTGAGACGGAGTGTGTTTACTGCGCGGTACGGACTGTATTTATGTGTTTTGTGTGGATCTCAGAACAAACAGCGATTATTTCACTGTACAACATTAACTGACTGGTTTGTATAACTGAGACGGAGTGTGTTTACTGCGCGGTACGGACTGTATTTATGTGTTTTGTGTGGATCTGAGAACAAACAGCGATTATTTCACTGTACAACATTAACTGACTGGTTTGTATAACTGAGACGGAGTGTGTTTACTGCGCGGTACGGACTGTATTTATGTGTTTTGTGTGGATCTCAGAACAAACAGCGATTATTTCACTGTACAACATTAACTGACTGGTTTGTATAACTGAGACGGAGTGTGTTTACTGCGCGGTACGGACTGTATTTATGTGTTTTGTGTGGATCTGAGAACAAACAGCGATTATTTCACTGTACAACATTAACTGACTGGTTTGTATAACTGAGACGGAGTGTGTTTACTGCGCGGTACGGACTGTATTTATGTGTTTTGTGTGGATCTGAGAACAAACAGCGATTATTTCACTGTACAACATTAACTGACTGGTTTGTATAACTGAGACGGAGTGTGTTTACTGCGCGGTACGGACTGTATTTATGTGTTTTGTGTGGATCTCAGAACAAACAGCGATTATTTCACTGTACAACATTAACTGACTGGTTTGTATAACTGAGACGGAGTGTGTTTACTGCGCGGTACGGACTGTATTTATGTGTTTTGTGTGGATCTCAGAACAAACAGCGATTATTTCACTGTACAACATTAACTGACTGGTTTGTATAACTGAGACGGAGTGTGTTTACTGCGCGGTACGGACTGTATTTATGTGTTTTGTGTGGATCTGAGAACAAACAGCGATTATTTCACTGTACAACATTAACTGACTGGTTTGTATAACTGAGACGGAGTGTGTTTACTGCGCGGTACGGACTGTATTTATGTGTTTTGTGTGGATCTCAGAACAAACAGCGATTATTTCACTGTACAACATTAACTGACTGGTTTGTATAACTGAGACGGAGTGTGTTTACTGCGCGGTACGGACTGTATTTATGTGTTTTGTGTGGATCTGAGAACAAACAGCGATTATTTCACTGTACAACATTAACTGACTGGTTTGTATAACTGAGACGGAGTGTGTTTACTGCGCGGTACGGACTGAGTCTTTAAATGTAGCATACGTTAATTTTATTCCTCAAAGTGGAATATTTAAATTATTTAGGCAGCATGATAACAAATGATGCAAGATATACACGTGAAATTAAATCCAGAATTGCCATGGCTAAAGCAGCATTCAACAAGAAGAAGAATCTTTTCACCAGCAAACTGGACTTAAATTTAAGTAAGAACCTAGTTAAGTGCTACGTTTGGAGCATAGCTTTGTGTGGTGCTGAAACGTGGACACTTCGGAAAGTAGATCAGAAGTATCTGGAAAGTTTTGAAGTGTGGTGCTGGAGAAGAATGGAGAAGATCAGTTGGACCGTTCGTGTGAGAAATGAAGAAGATTACACAGAGTGAAGGAGGAGAGGAATATCGTACATACAATAAAAAGAAGAAAGGCTAACTGGATTGGTCACATCTGGCGTAGAAACTGCCTTCTGAAACACGTGATTGAAGGAAAGTTAGAGGGAAGGATAGAAATGACGGGACGACGAGGGTGAAGACGTAAGCAGCTACTGGATGACCTTAAGGAAAAGAGAAGATAGTGGAAATTGAAAGAGGAAGCACTAGATCGCACTGTGTGGAGAATTCGCTGTGGAAGTGGCTACGGACCTGTCGTAAAACAGACTGCAGAATGAATGAATGAATGAATGAAAGTGTTAATGGGCGTGCACAGAGACATCGTCGACAACCCTGTCTGTCTTGTACAGGATGTTGTAGTGACAGTGGCTACAGTTATATGTTGTTACCTTTCTGTCCCACAACACATTATCATCAGACTCTTGTAGTGCCAGTCCCGCCCCGTGTTTTGGTAGTCTGGCCTGCGTTTGTGCGTTCTGCTACACAAGACGCACAAACGCATTTTAGACTCCGTGACGTCAGTCCATATCCGTACCGCGCACTCCCAGCAGTCCGTCACACGAATAATTTATTATATTTCTTATTCCATTCATAACTTCCGTTGTCATTTGAACACACAACACGTGACCAACAGATGCACACTTATTATACGTTTTTGTATTTACTATGCAGACGCTGCGAACTAGTTCGACTTATTTCGATCCCTTGTTGGGACCATCGTCAGGGACATTCTGTTAAAATCATAATTTACACATTGCAACCTAACAATATACTAGGTAAGGTAAAGCAATCCCATTATAGGCCTGGACAGGCCCTTAGGGTTCCAGGAGGTTGAGGCTGTCAGATTTATAGACAATCGGCGCATGAAGGTGGTAAGGTTGTCAGTCCTACGCACTGGCCGCCTTTACTCACCAGGAAATACTCCTGGTACTCATTTCTGTTAGAGGCTGAGTCGACCCGAAGACCATAGTACGGCCGAAAGGATTGTCATTGAAAAATTCCCGTGACGCCATCGGGAATCGAACCCGCGACCTTCAGATTAAAAATACAAAATTTACGAAGTTTAAAGCTATAGGCTATCTCTCTGTTGAGCCCTCGATCCACTGTGTATCGGAGGTTGTCTGTTTACATGTGGGAGGTTAAGACGGTACTGGCTCAGATCCACAGTTTGTCGCTGTGTAGTGTGACTTAGTGACGTCATGTATAAACAAATTACAACTAAGTTACAAATAAGGTCGTTTCCAAAGGCGTTTTTCTCAGAGTTTTCGCTCACCATTGCTGAGGCCAGAGAGATTGAAAGATCGTGATGCGAGACATTCCAGAATGCGCCACAGACAACAGTAAGAGAAACAAGGAATACAACACACAAAAAAGAGATAAAGATATAACAATGACCTCATCACTTCCTAGCTAAGCCCCCTAACACTGTACACAGCTGCAGTAGTAACCACATCACTTGCTAGCTAAGCTCTCTGACACTGTACACAGCTGCAGTAGTGACCACATAACTTGCTAGCTAAGCTCCCTAACACTGTACACAGCTGCAGTAATGACCACATCACTTGCTAGCTAAGCTCCCTAACACTGTACACAGCTGCAGTAATGACCACATCACTTCCTAGCTAAGCTCTCTGACACTGTACACAGCTGCAGTAGTGACCACATCACTTGCTAGCTAAGCTCTCTGACACTGTACACAGCTGCAGTAGTGACCACATCACTTGCTAGCTAAGCTCCCTAACACTGTACACAGCTGCAGTAATGACCACGTAACTTGCTAGCTAAGCTCCCTAACACTGTACATAGCTGCAGTAGTGACCACATCACTTACTAGCTAAGCTCTCTGACACTGTACACAGCTGCAGTAATGACCACATAACTTGCTAGCTAAGCTCTCTGACACTGTACACAGCTGCAGTAGTGACCACTAACTTGCTAGCTAAGCTCCCTAACACTGTACACAGCTGCAGTAGTGACCACATCACTTGCTAGCTAAGCTCTCTGACACTGTACACAGCTGCAGTAGTGACCACATCACTTGCTAGCTAAGCTCCCTAACACTGTACACAGCTGCAGTAATGACCACGTAACTTGCTAGCTAAGCTCCCTAACACTGTACACAGCTGCAGTAATGACCACATCACTTGCTAGCTAAGCTCTCTGACACTGTACACAGCTGCAGTAGTGACCACATCACTTGCTAGCTAAGCTCTCTGACACTGTACACAGCTGCAGTAGTGACCACATACTTGCTAGCTAAGCTCCCTAACACTGTACACAGCTGCAGTAGTGACCACATACTTGCTAGCTAAGCTCCCTAACACTGTACACAGCTGCAGTAGTGACCACATCACTTGCTAGCTAAGCTCCTGACACTGTACACAGCTGCAGTAGTGACCACATCACTTGCTAGCTAAGCTCCCTAACACTGTACACAGCTGCAGTAGTGACCACATCACTTGCTAGCTAAGCTCTCTGACACTGTACACAGCTGCAGTAGTGACCACATCACTTGCTAGCTAAGCTCTCTGACTACTGTACACAGCTGCAGTAGTGACCACATCACTTGCTAGCTAAGCTCTCTGACACTGTACACAGCTGCAGTAGTGACACGTAACTTGCTAGCTAAGCCTCTGATACTGTACATACTGCAGTAGTGACCACGTACTTGCTAGCTAAGCTCCCTAACACTGTACACAGCTGAGTAGTGACCACATAACTTGCTAGCTAAGCTCCCTAACACTGTACACAGCTGCAGTAGTGACCACGTAACTTGCTAGCTAAGCCCCTAACATGTGCACAGCTGCAGTCGGCACGACGTGGTCGCTGCTAGGCTCACCTCGGAACGGCCAGGCAGCGTTATACCTGTTTCAAAAACATTTACCGTGTTGGCAGTACATTGATATTCAGTTACTGTGGACGTTTTTGAACGGATATAAAACGTTTGGTGGCGCATGCGCAGTGGTTCACTTATATCTTACCCCTTCACCCTCGGGCTAGCAACACACGTAACGTGGTCACTACTGTGCAAAGAACGTGTGAGAACGAAAACTGAAAAATGAAAGAGATAAAGAGGAAGCAAAGAGATGAGTGAGGGAGATGGTAAGAAGTGAAGAAACACGATAAATGAAAGGGCGACGATGTTAATGCGGTTACAGTGGTAATGGCTTTGCTGTGACGTAATGTTGGGCCGAGATAGATTTTCAGTCGTGTGTAAATTTTGGTAACATGATGATTGTTGTTATTACTGTGGATGTATTGTGGTTCTAGATGCTGTGCCGGCGTCAGGCGCCGCTCAACTCGAAGACGCGCTGTTGTGGTTCCAGCAGCAATGGCGCCAGCGCCACCCCTGCACCGCACCCGATGTCTTCTGGCACCAAGTGCGATCTGGAGGGTCTCAGCGAGAAGTACTGGGGCGAGATCCTCGAGCGCACTGTGTCCTCGAACAGTCTGCAGAGGCTGCAGAAGGTGTACGGTCACTCGTACGCACTGCCGGCCAGGCCCAACGGCAATGTGATCACCGAAATGCGACTTTTCGAAACAGGACAAATCGAGATTTGAATTACTGCGTTATACTGCGAGACTTGCAGTGCGTCTGTAATGCTGCACTTAAAAATAAACTTTCAATTTTTTGTCTGCAGGTTATGGAGTGACACGTGAGACCTTCCAGACAACATGTGCATGGCAGGAGAACCTTCATGATTGACTATGTGTGTATGTTATTCATTCACAGATGACTACTTACCATGACAACCTTTATCTTCCGGCCTTTGAATCCCAAAGCAGCTGTTGACGGTCAGAGTTAACCTTCATTTTAAATGCCCATCACTGCACCTGAGTGGGACAGCGTTTTGCATTTCGTCCATGAAGCGTTTCATTAAACTTGACGTGGCGGCCCGTTTGGCCGATGTAGGTTAATCATCAGGCGACCTTGAGATGTAAAAATTTTCTTCTACGCAATATCTCCCGTGGAACTTCCAACGGAACTTCTTCTCTAATCACACCGAACGAGACGCGAACATTTCTCCAGAGATGGCCATGTATGGAGCTGGAGTGTTTTGAGCGAAGTTTATGTTATACCACAACAAGATCTGTCGATGTTAAATAAAATTATTCACTTCGTACTAATAAAGATGTATTTGAAGTGCAGATATCTGCCAAGACTCTTTATGAAGTTAACTGTACTGATATTCCGGGAGACATCTTTCATTACTAAGGTGTTTCCTTTGTCGTGTCCCCGACCACGGTACCTTTATCCCATAAAAAGCCTGTATCAGCCGGCATATTTCGTGACAGCTGCCGCGCTTACGTGAACGAAAAAACAGAGGTTGTATTTTTAATAATTTTTAATTCTACCACTCTGTTCTTTCATTGTGTAAGGTTTTTGTTTGCTGTTTGTTGCAGATTCGGTTTCAGGTGCTATTTTGTTGTAAGTTCGGCCCTTAGACAACGAACACTGCTGCGACTGGACAGTAAATTAGGGTTTCTGATAACCAGGCAGAAAAAAGTGCAGTTCGGTTTGTTAGATGTTTCTTCCTTACGTTGTCTGGTTTAACGTAGAGACAATTCAGTTTGGTCAGCGTACTAATGGCCGTGCAACGGACGAGAATGAATTGGGCGCGAAGACTCGGAAGATTCAAACACTTTGATTTCAGACTTCAGACACGATGTTGATGAAATCTGCGGTCTTCTGTGGTATTACGCGGTGTCGTGTGGTAATTGTTTACCGACGTTTCGGGACAACGTATCGGTCCCATCTTCATATGTCAAGTGTCCGAGTAGGAAAGAAAGCAAGCCTATACCGTAGATCATGGAAAGTGCGGCGGGGTAGCAAACTGTGTGATGTGATGACAGCCAATGGGGTAGAACAGGGTGAGAGAAGGGTGGATACAAACAACGTAAAACTGCTGGGGGTACCGAAAATGCAAACAGATAAGACAGTTGGAAAACATATATGGAATAGAGTAACAGTGAAGGAGGAAAATATAGGGATAAAGCTAGATAAATAAAATACAAATAAACCGACAGTAAAAATAAAATGGAACACTTGATCAGGTTCTAAAAATATTAAGCTACATACCTACGACTGCCATAGTTGGGAATTCCACCCGTAATTATTTTTTTTTACAAAGATGTAACTCAATATTTGTCATACTGCCTCCACGACTGGTTTATGTCGCTGGAAGTGTCTTTCGTGTACACTTGCCAAATGTTTGCCTGGTCATTCAGACTGCGTTCCCACGGCTCGTAAACTTGGCCATATGTCTCATCGATTGGTACTGATTGTCCATACACATTATTTCTCTGCTTGTCAAGTATAAACCAGTCGTGGGAATACCAAAACATGTTTTAGACTTGATAAGTGAACAGACATTGGTATTGTTCGGGCTTGTGTCGCTTTTACCGAGAGTGGGTAGGAATCGGAGAGTTGAACAGTATTTTTACAAGTTATGTGTTCCAATGAAGCGAGAAATATGCACAAGTAAAGAGTTTTGTCGTGGGAACGTCACTTAGATCCATGTCAGAAAGTTCGCCTAAGTCTAGGATTCGATTTAGATGTCCTTCACTTAAGGCAAAGTCACATCTGTCACTTACACTAGTCGCCATTATTAAATGTTAGTTTGTAACTAGTCTAAACAAAAATTATGCAGCGTTCTGATCAGATGGAACGTAACAGAAAGTGACAGTGTTAAGTCGCAAGCACAAGACACAACTGCTCTTCAGCCCAATGTGTTTTTAACTGGAATACATCGCTTACTGGTCGTAAATATCTAACAGGCTGTCTTAACCCCACGCCACCAGTGCTAAGGTCAGAGATGTTCTCTTAAGTCGACGACTGTACCTGTATTCCACACAATATAGGCACACGGGTCTTTAATTAACATTGCATGTGGAACTGCGTGGATTTACACTGCATTAAATCCTTTTGATTTCCGTTGTGTTGATATGAAGCATTTATTGGTTGAGGGTGGAAATTGATAATCGTGCAATGAAGTAATTTAATGGACATTTCCGATTCGTTGCTAATTAGCATGATAATGCAACTGCAGCTGCACGGACTGCTACACACGATCAAAACTCTAAATTTCGCGTGCAGAAAATAAAGTAGAGAGCAAACAGTTTTATATATAATTAATTTTATTTTAGTCCAACAAATGCACTAAACTTTCTTTCAGTGATTTCTTGTCTGTACATATGTTTCGGCACAACTTGTGCCATCCTCAGGGGGGTCGTCCAGAGTTCACAGTCTTCATTACATCCAATTGTTTTTCACTCACTTTCACAACACACAATTATTGTAAGCTTACAACGGAGAAGTGTCGCAGTAAATACATTAGTTAAGGTGAAGTTCCCGGGTTCGATCCCGGGTCAGTCAATGTGGGATTTGTGGTGGACAAAGTCACATTGGGACAGGTCTTTCTCCGAGTACTCTGTTTTCCCCTGTCAATTTTATTCCACCGGTGCTCCGTTAAATTGGAAAAGCAGAAAAACCTAATTTTCATCACAGAGTTGCACAATAAGCCTTAAGGCTGCGTTGCGGCCGTAACATCTGCTGCGGGGCACTTCAATAAATAAATAGTAATGTCAAGTTCAGCCTAGCACAGGTCAGGAAGGCCCAGAGGGGAGTACGGATATATCTCTACTCTTTCTTTAACCTCGGCGCTAGATGGAGGTGGGTGGATAACGCTTCACCGCCTGCAAAGAGACCCCGTACCAATTGGACAGGGGCCTAGGTGGGTCCTAAGGCCGGTCTGGACGGGTGCTGAAAATCTCGCCCCCACCGGGATTCGATCCCCGGACCGTCCAGCTCGTAGCGAGTTGCTATACCGACTGAGCTATCGCGGCCCACTTATACGAATTAACACACAGTGATTGCTTTAAACAGTGCATCGGCCAGAGGGGAGACAAAACTTAGCAGCTTGCGAAGAACATGTCTACGTTTTCGAAACTGTAATGTTCTTTGAAAATTTTCCCAACAACTGTTATACAACGAACATTCTACTGGAACACTGAGACATTCACAGCAGTACTGTATGTCACAGGAATGCTGTACAGGCCGATCACAGTGACCGCGCGGTCTAAAGCTTAGTCTGCGGCCGCTTGGTTGCTGGGATTGCGGGTTCGAATCCTGCTGGGGTATGAAAGTTTGTCCCTTGTGAGTGTTGTATGTTGCCAGGCCGATCCCTTGTCCTGGGCAGACATACCGAATATATGTGTGTCATTGTTGTGTGATCAGGTGGAAGAATCACCTTCGACACCTACACTAAGTAGGTGGAAGAAGTCAGTATAAGGAAGAACGAATAATGTAGAGAACTATTGTATTTACAGCTGATACATATGTGGTACACATGTAAATTAAGACTGTACAGTTGGCGACACTGCACTGTTTGTATATAGTGTAGATCATAACACCACTTAGTACACTTTTTCTTCAGCAGCGCTCTCCGTGTACAGTCAGTCTTTATAGAGGGCCTCCGGTACATTCACAGCCAAAATTTACTAACAATAAATTATAAATGTTCTTCAAACACAACAATTTGTATATTCAGTTAATAATGCATGCTACGTATTTCGACCACTTCAGGCGCTAATGTACAACATAAAGTTAGTTGGACTTGGTCAGCCATTTTTAACTGGGGCACACCATGTGCCCCAATTCACTGCCATGTGTCCGAACTGATTTTTATTGGCCACGAAGAACTTCCGGACACAGAGCGCTAGTACCTTCCGTCTGCCCGCAACTGGAGCGTCAAGAGCTGTAAATCAGCGCCCGTCGGCGTCCCTAGAGGCAAAACTTGCAGAACCAGCGTCTGTTCAGAAATCGATGCCCGCAGAGAGACGCTTCAACATACGACGTTGCGGAATGTGAAGATTTGTGTTACGTCAGATGCTTCTGCTCTGAAAATGTGGGCGACGTGCTCCACCGCTTGCTGGCAAACATCCGCCGGACTGAGCGGGAGTTCCAGTACTGTCCGTCTTATTGTGTTTCGTGTTTCTGTCGTTCTGTGCAGACAGACTAGGCGTATTGCCTTAAATGACGTCACGACCGCCTTCTACGTCCTTCTCAGCTTGTTCAACTGCTAAACTATTCTGAGTTATTAACTAACAACTACTAACTAACTAACTACACCCATAAGCACAGTCCTTCCTGAGAAGCTAACAGGTCGTCAGCTAGTCAAGAAATTCCCCGCGTTTTATGAACCCGAAGGTTCATTACCGCGATTCACAACAGCCCGCCACCTGTCCCTATCCTCAGCCAGATTAATCCAGTCATGCCCCATCCACTTCTTGAAGATCCATTTTAATATTATCCTCCCATCTAGCCTGGGTCTTCCAAGTGGTCTCCTTCCCTCAGGTCTCCCCACCAAAACCTGTATGCACCTCCACCCATACGTGCTACATGCCCCGCCCACCTCATTCTTCTCGATTTGATCACCCAAATAATATTTGGTGATCATACAGATCATTAAACAAACTGTAAAGAAATTGAGGATTTTGTCTTTTGTGGCGAGTGTGTGTCGCTGGTTAGTTGTTTCCGACGTTTGGAATGACCGTAATTCTTTCGAAACATCGAAACCATTGAGCCAATAACGCAGCGTGACTTCATAGAAGACTATTCCTCCGAAACGTCGCTATGAATATGTCGAAACTAGCACTGCAGACAAGTAAATATTTTTAACAGCGTCGCACAACGGAATTATGAATTGGAATGTATTTGTTAAGAAGCGGACATGGTACAGTCTGGTACAGTCAGATACAGTCAGGTACAATCAGTTACTACCCTAGCCTATACCGCGACACACGTACGAAATCACAAAATCTTATAATTTTCAGTGTTCGTCAAAAGTGTAGCGTGTCACCTACCCAAGACAAGCCCAGAACGGTACCGCTGCGTTTAATTGCTCATTGGTTATTTCGTTAAAAAAAAACCCGCCCTGTGGCTGAAATGCCTCGTATATTGTCTTCACCAAATAACGGTTTAATTTTGTACTTGGGTGTAACAACAACAGATGTCAGCCCTGTCTGGGCCACCTAAACTGGCAACGGTAACGTGTGAAACCGCGCCAAGCGGAAGAATAAGATATACGAGCTTCAGAAAGAATCGCTTTGTTCTAACACGTGACCCCCCCCCCCCCCAATGTGCCATCATATCTCACGACGCCAAGACTTATTGCTGCCATATATCTGGACTTGGTGTCCCAACGTAAAGTGCTAGGTGAAGAAATTTGAATGAAGGATTCATTCGAGTCTGTACAGGGTGTCTATTTTATCGTGTCCGTATGTAAGGCAGCTTTATCGCAAGAAAGGCCTGCATCAGCCAAGATACCGTGTCAGCAGCCATGTTTAGGGGCAAGATAAAGAGATGCGCTGTGTTTTATAATTGACATGACACTATTTGCAATTTGATCAACAGAAGTGCAAAATGTGTTAGAAGGAATGCGGCTGGAATTAGTAGAAAATGTTTGAAATGCTACCGTGTGCTGAAACTATGACGGAGTTTTGTTTTTGTCTTATCCAGTTCTTTCAAGGAAAATTAACAGTAAATAAAAAAAATCTCCATCATCTAACATAGTAACCCAGCCTTCTTTTGCGCCCTATTTTACGCCTTTTTGCTTTAACGCCCCTTGCAAATCTACACCTCTTCTTAATTTGCGCCCTCTCATTTTTGGTTTAACGTCCTTTGTCTCGTTTTTTTTGCATTCGTTTGTTTTCTTTGTTACGGAAATAGCTTTTCTTGATTTACGCCCACTTTTTTAGGAACGCAACTAGGGAGAAAAACAGTCCTGGGCGTTATTGCAAAATAAGCTATTCGTATGTATAGAGTGTCCATTTTATCGTGTCTCTGCGCACAGGAGCTCTATTTCATAGGAAGTCTGCTTTCGGCGCTGATTCAGATGACTTCGAGAATCCACTCGGAAAATAAACTAAGCTGAACTGCAGGTGATAAGCGGAAGTCAGATTGTCGGCGGATGCTGACTTCGTATGCCATAAAGCTCCCTAACAGCACGCAAATCATCCTATCCTGAGCCAGTTTAATCCAGCCCACGCACTCCTATCCAACTCGTTTATGATTTCCAAGTTGTTTTCTTCCATTAAGTTTCTTTACCACTCTTCCTCCCCTACGTGCTATATGCCCCGCCCATCTCATCCTCCTTAATCTGCTCACCGGTTAATACTCGCTGAGCAGCACAGATCATAAAGCTCTTACACAACTTTCTTCAGTCTCACGTTACTTCCTCCCTCATAGACCCAAATACCCTTTTATCCAAATACCCTTTTACCCAAATACCCCCCTCAGCACCCCATTCTTAGCCACCCTCAGTCCCTGTTCCTCCTTCCCTGCGAGAGACCAAGCTTCACACCCTTTCAAAGCAGGAGGGAAAAATTATACTTTTGCTAACTTTATTGTTTGTGCTTTGGATCTTAGACGTAACTTGTGGGGGTGGGGACTATGGGGAAAACGCCCCCTAGTCCCCAATATTTTTTCTATCTAAGAAAATTTTATTGGCTACTGATTTAAAGAGGGGCAATTAAATAAATTGTGGTGAGCGTTGGGGAAAGTTGTGTGTGTATATTAAGGACTGGTTCAAACCAATATTCCACCTCTTTCCAACTTGACCCATTCGTAATGCTCCTAATACCCACGGTCGATTTTGCCCAACAATGTTTATTAGCCAAGTTACGCTTCCTGATTAGCAAACTAAGTTGCAGACTGTCCACCTGACTCTAGCAAACTCGAAGATTGCAGACTGTCCACCTGACTCTAGCAAACTCGAAGATTGCAGACTGTCCACCTGACTCTAGCAACTCGAAGATTGCAGACTGTCACCGACCTAGAAAACTCGAAGATTGCAGACTGTCCACCTGACTCTAGCAAACTCGAAGATTGCAGACTGTCCACCTGACTCTAGCAAACTCGAAGATTGCAGACTGTCCACCTGACTCTAGCAAACTCGAAGATTGCAGACTGTCCACCTGACTCTAGCAAACTCGAAGATTGCAGACTGTCCACCTGACTCTAGCAAACTCGAAGATTGCAGACTGTCCACCTGACTCTAGCAAACTCGAAGATTGCAGACTGTCCACCTGACTCTAGCAAACTCGAAGATTGCAGACTGTCACCTGACTCTAGCAACTCGAAGATGCGATGTCCACCTGACTCTAGCAAACTCGAAGATTGCAGACTGTCCACACTGACTTCTAGCAAACTCGAAGATTGCAGACTGTCCACCTGACTCTAGCAAACTCGAAGATTGCAGACTGTCCACCTGACTCTAGCAAACTCGAAGATTGCAGACTGTCCACCTGACTCTAGCAAACTCGAAGATTGCAGACTGTCCACCTGACTTTAGCAAACTCGAAGATTGCAGACTGTCCACCTGACTCAGCAAACTCGAAGATTGCAGACTGTCCACCTGACTCTAGCAAACTCGAAGATTGCAGACTGTCCACCTGACTCTAGCAAACTCGAAGATTGCAGACTGTCCACCTGACTCTAGCAAGCATTCCCTGAGTTCAAGCTGTTCATAATTGCTTCATGAATGCAAGTTGGTTTTAATTTTCTCTGCTTCGTTTTGCAGTACTGTCTGTGTGTTCCTCTCAATAAGTTAACAACACCAACACAGACCAAGCTGACGCGCCGCATTGACCCACCTTTGCTGCAGTCTTCCTGATGGCGTCTTTAAGATGTCAATGCTTGTGCATTAAAGTACTACGGCTTGTTGAACTCGGGCTCTCGCAGTATCTTGTGTTTCGTGACGTAGCAGCGTTTGTTACAGCCGCAGTCAGAAGGACAGTGGCTGTAGAGCAGTAAGTGACTCACTTCCTATCACTTAGCACAGAAAGTGATACATGACTGTGCATGTGAATGTCTGCTAGTTACACGTACAGCACTGTCAGGCCGTGTGGTTTAGCGATTTGCAACACGATAGTTGCTTAGCGGGACTTGGGCTTTACTTCCATCGCGAAGGTCAAGCACTAAGCTCACAAAACCTACTAATCAACTCTGTGCTGAGCCAGCTGAGTCCATTACAAACTCGATATGCAATTTCTGTGGCCAATACGTTCGCAATTCAGTTGCCAAGAGCAATACTAACCTCATCGTGTCCTTCGTCTGTCTGTCTGTCTGTCCGTCTGTCTATCTGGATGGAACAACGCGAATCCCACTGATCAGATTTTGGTGAAATTTTCCATACTTGGGATTTTCACGAAAGTTTTTGATACATTCGGACTTTGGTCAAATCGGACAAAAATTAGTCAAAATCGGGCAAAAATTGCCGACATTTAACATCAAGAGCCATCTACAGTTATGTGAATGTCGTTTATGATGCACGAACTGAGGCTTCATAAACGTCTGACGATAGAAACGTCTTGCTTTTTACGAGAAAGTACAATGATATACGATATCTCGCCACTTGCGAGATTAGTGTAAGAAACGAGATACGTGCAAGCGACAGAAACTGTTGGACGGTCTGAAAACAACACGACATATCGCACGCGAGATGCAACAGAAAGCAGTTATCGAGCATAACGACGAATAATAGGAACAGTAGGAATAAATGTGACAATACAGTGGTGTAGGATCATATGGTACATTGTGGACAGTTCCTAACTTGTTGTGCAATGTTATAGTCACAAAATGTGACAATACAGTGGTGTAGGATCATATGGTACATTGTGGACAGTTCCTAACTTGTTGTGCAATGTTATAGTCACAAAATGTGACAATACAGTGGTGTAGGATCATATGGTACATTGTGGACAGTTCCTAACTTGTTGTGCAATGTTATAGTCACAAAATGTGACAATAACAGTGGTGTAGGATCATATGGTACATTGTGGACAGTTCCTAACTTGTTGTGCAATGTTATAGTCACAAAATGTGACAATACAGTGGTGTAGGATCATATGGTACATTGTGGACAGTTCCTAACTTGTTGTGCAATGTTATAGTCACAAAATGTGACAATACAGTGGTGTAGGATCATATGGTACATTGTGGACAGTTCCTAACTTGTTGTGCAATGTTATAGTCACAAAATGTGACAATACAGTGGTGTAGGATCATATGGTACATTGTGGACAGTTCCTAACTTGTTGTGCAATGTTATAGTCACAAAATGTGACAATACAGTGGTGTAGGATCATATGGTACATTGTGGACAGTTCCTAACTTGTTGTGCAATGTTATAGTCACAAAATGTGACAATAACAGTGGTGTAGGATCATATGGTACATTGTGGACAGTTCCTAACTTGTTGTGCAATGTTATAGTCACAAACTGTTACAATAACAGTGGTGTAGGATCATATGGTACAATGCGGACAGTTCCTAACTTGTTGTGCAATGTTGTAGTCACAAAATGTGACAATAACAGTGGTGTAGGATCATATGGTACATTGTGGACAGTTCCTAACTTGTTGTGCAATGTTATAGTCACAAAATGTGACAATACAGTGGTGTAGGATCATATGGTACATTGTGGACAGTTCCTAACTTGTTGTGCAATGTTATAGTCACAAAATGTGACAATAACAGTGGTGTAGGATCATATGGTACATTGTGGACAGTTCCTAACTTGTTGTGCAATGTTATAGTCACAAAATGTGACAATACAGTGGTGTAGGATCATATGGTACATTGTGGACAGTTCCTAACTTGTTGTGCAATGTTATAGTCACAAAATGTGACAATAACAGTGGTGTAGGATCATATGGTACATTGTGGACAGTTCCTAACTTGTTGTGCAATGTTATAGTCACAAAATGTGACAATACAGTGGTGTAGGATCATATGGTACATTGTGGACAGTTCCTAACTTGTTGTGCAATGTTATAGTCACAAAATGTGACAATACAGTGGTGTAGGATCATATGGTACATTGTGGACAGTTCCTAACTTGTTGTGCAATGTTATAGTCACAAAATGTGACAATACAGTGGTGTAGGATCATATGGTACATTGTGGACAGTTCCTAACTTGTTGTGCAATGTTATAGTCACAAAATGTGACAATACAGTGGTGTAGGATCATATGGTACATTGTGGACAGTTCCTAACTTGTTGTGCAATGTTATAGTCACAAAATGTGACAATAACAGTGGTGTAGGATCATATGGTACATTGTGGACAGTTCCTAACTTGTTGTGCAATGTTATAGTCACAAAATGTGACAATACAGTGGTGTAGGATCATATGGTACATTGTGGACAGTTCCTAACTTGTTGTGCAATGTTATAGTCACAAAATGTGACAATAACAGTGGTGTAGGATCATATGGTACATTGTGGACAGTTCCTAACTTGTTGTGCAATGTTATAGTCACAAAATGTGACAATACAGTGGTGTAGGATCATATGGTACATTGTGGACAGTTCCTAACTTGTTGTGCAATGTTATAGTCACAAAATGTGACAATACAGTGGTGTAGGATCATATGGTACATTGTGGACAGTTCCTAACTTGTTGTGCAATGTTATAGTCACAAAATGTGACAATAACAGTGGTGTAGGATCATATGGTACATTGTGGACAGTTCCTAACTTGTTGTGCAATGTTATAGTCACAAAATGTGACAATACAGTGGTGTAGGATCATATGGTACATTGTGGACAGTTCCTAACTTGTTGTGCAATGTTATAGTCACAAAATGTGACAATAACAGTGGTGTAGGATCATATGGTACACTGCGGACAGTTCCTAACTTGTTGTGCAATGTTATAGTCACAAACGCCTACACCTTTCTTAGAGTTTTGTGAATAAATTTTTTTAATAATCTAAATTTAAATATATGTGACATAACACAAGGTGTTTTTGACATTTCAGACGGTAATGTCCATGACGTTGATCATTACGTTTTTGGATATTACGCCGTGTAGCCTACTGATGTTGCAAGTCTTAGAGAAAGTGCTGCCTCTAACATCGGAGTAGATTACCTGCTAATAGCCGCAGCTGGCTCTTCTAAGCCGGTACATATCTACTGCACTACACATTGTCACGTACCAGAAAGCAGTAATATGCATGGCGTATAAACTGTGACTTATTGTCCTGCGACAAATTAAAGCTACTGAGTAGCCAGGTATAAATTTGTTTCGTGATCAGCTTTGTGTACTCTTCTAAACGTGAAGAAATGGGGGCAGTTTGCAATATGGATATGAGAGTAATTTGTAAATGTGTCTAAACTATCTTTACGCCGTGCGAATGTGAATGAAGGCGTGTGGATTTGACTGTTACAAGTAATACATTGTTAAAAATGTCAGGATAGTAACACACGACTGTTTAGCTGTGACGTTTAGACGAACTGCAAGCATGTGAAGGTGTCTGAAGGATGCTATATTCGTGTTTAGTCAGAAGCAATGTGACATTTGAGAAAATTACAAGCGTAGAAACATTTGACGCTGGAAAATGACACAGGCTTAAATTCGTGCTTTATATAACTGTACCTCAAGCACTGCACATGAAGGATCCGCTTGACAGCAAGCATATCAGTTTTAAGTAAAGTCGAACTCGGTTATGACGTCATGAAAAGGACTGAATATTTTGTGTCGTTATAAACGAGTGTTGTTATAACCGTGGTGTATAATGTTATGTTTAACAGTGAGGGATTAATTGGTACCACAGAATATCTGACGCTATAGATGAGGCGACGTTTAAACCGATGTTGTTATAACCGGGTCCGGCAGTGTTTAATAAAGATTCAACAAGTTCCAATGAACACAAATAATGTTCAGTGAATATTTATTGGTGAAAGTTGTACTATATGGGCGTGCCTATGTGTATACTTTACACATTTTAACTGTAACAATCTGACAGTAATAAACACACGAAAAGTTTTAAATATCTAACATTAACAATAAACAAAATACATACTTCGCTGAATAATAACATAATGTTGTATATGCGTACTGTATTGTGTGCGAATTATTTGATCAAGTATCCTTTGTCGCTACAGTTTATCGTCTGCAGCACAAATGTTGGCACTCCTGGCACTGAAACTTCCGGCCAATAGACACATTCTGCACGTCCGGCCAATAGACACATTCTTAACTATCTGCACTGATTGAAATATTTTGCAGGTGTATTAAAAATATTAGACCTGGCACGTGCAGCGCGATGGTGCTACCTCGTGTATCGATATATCGATATACCGATATTTATAGTACTTGCAGACAAAACGGTGACATTTATGATAGGTAGATTCTGAGTTCGAGGGTACGTCACGTTACATGTCTGATATTGCATTAAGTTACGATAACAGATTGTCAATAAAACAATAAAACAATTGCTTATCTGGATTTTGTGTTTCATCTGTTTGACAGTGTTGCATAACCTTCTGGCGTTTCTGTGAAATCTGTTTTCGTTCTGATTTTCTGAGTGTTCAATAATTTTGAAAATTATTCCGTGCATAATTTCAAATATAATGAATCTCACTTTATACAGAGAAGATTTTGAGGCAGGAGTTAGTTAATTAGATTTCACCTCCGAGAAATCTGTCAGCACGAAAGCTTGTTAACAGCTGTGACGTCACGAAGGTTCTTAAGCTGTGGTTCGGGAAACATATCTGACTTAATTAAAACTTGATCCCCGAAAGGAGAGCAGTTGTCGCCGACAGAATGATAAAAGACGAAGGTTTAGAGTTTTCCTCAGTCACTCCAGGTGACTGCAAGAACAATTGATTAGCAACATGCAGCGAAGTCCTTCTTGAGAAGAGAAAGACGTCTAAGCTAGCCAAGAAATCCCAGCCACTTCATGGAAAACACACTTCCGTCTTCTTGTTCAGGACAGCTTGCCACTTTCTGTCCGAACCCACACATTTCGCTTCACGCCCCCCATACTCTTCCTTAAAGATCCACTTTAATATTATCCTCTCATTTACGCTTATTTTTTCAAGTAGTCTTTTTTTCCAGGTTCTTTTGTAATTTAATATTTATCGTCGTGGCGACGATAAATATATTTTTGTTACTTCTCACAATGTAACAAATAAATAAGTACTGAGCAATTATATCGTAAAGACAACAAATTAATATAATTTTAATATTAACAAATGTGTAGATTTATAAATATTTGACACAAAAAGTAGGTTTTAAGTCTTTCCAATATTATTTATTTATTTATGTGTCTACATATTCATTATTTGTGATACATTTATAGACGCTAATGGCAGCTGAGGCATTACTAAGGAATAATGAATTGGACGGATTTAGGAAGGAAACGGCTGTTGCCCCATTTGTGGTACTTCCCGGCCTGTGGCTGAAGGGACCCAAAAACACAAGTACCTCAGTGGTACTGTCGGTGTCCTGACCGAACTACGAAACATAAATTGCCCGAATGCAAGTCTCATACGTCTCTAAGGCGAAATATTTTCCTGTCTAGCGATTGATAAAATTACATCCATACTGTCCAAAGGCGAAAGAAATGAATTCTGAGGAAATTAGATTTTCGTGAAAAACAAATTTTCATAATTTTTCCTTCTCAGTGCAACAAACCTCAGAGCACGTAGCTCAAGACACTATCAATTTCTTTATGCATAAAATATGAGTAATATGCATGTATGTTACATTAAAAGCAATTTTGTGACAAAATTTACAAGAAATGTCTTCTGTAGCGGTTTGTTCTTCCTGTTGTAACTCAGCGCAGAACTGAAGCACAAAAACACACGATTTACTGTGGGAGCAGCAGAACAATCACAGTTCCGGACGCTTTGTGCCTTAGACACATCAGTCGGTATATAAGCATGACACATTAGGATAGCAGCATCTATAGGCCATATACTCTGAACAAGTAATAGAACAATTGAATGCTCTCCGATTTCCGAAAGAACATTGCGTTTTGGATGGTTCCCAGGTTTCGCTCCTTTGTCATTATGGTAACAGCAACATGTAGATAAATATGAGTATAGAGCAATGGTAAAATGATACTGACAGGGGAAAACTGAAGTACTGGGTGACAGACCTGTCCCAGTGCCACTTATTCCACCACAAATCTCATACAAACTGACCGGGAATCGAATGATTCCTATCGCAGTAAGAGGTCGAATACTAAGCGCCTGAGTCATGGAAATGAGTGTAACCTGAATTATATATAAAGACTCAGCCCGTACGCGCAGTAAAACACTCCGTCTCAGTTATACAAACCAGTCAGTTAATGTTGTACAGTGAAATAATGGCTGTTTGTTCTGAGATCCACACAAAACACATAAATACAGTCCGTACCGCGCAGTAAACACACTCCGTCTCAGTTATACAAACCAGTCAGTTAATGTTGTACAGTGAAATAATCGCTGTTTGTTCTCAGATCCACACAAAACACATAAATACAGTCCGTACGCGCAGTAAACACACTCCGTCTCAGTTATACAAACCAGTCAGTTAATGTTGTACAGTGAAATAATCGCTGTTTGTTCTGAGATCTACACAAAAACATAAATACAGTCCGTACCGCGTAGTAAACACACTCCGTCTCAGTTATACAAACCAGTCAGTTAATGTTGTACAGTGAAATAATCGCTGTTTGTTCTGAGATCCACACAAAACACATAAATACAGACCGTACCGCGCAGTAAACACACACCCGTCTCAGTTATACAAACCAGTCAGTTAATGTTGTACAGTGAAATAATCGCTGTTTGTTCTGAGATCCACACAAAACACATAAATACAGTCCGTACCGCGCAGTAAACACACTCCGTCTCAGTTATACAAACCAGTCAGTTAATGTTGTACAGTGAAATAATCGCTGTTTGTTCTGAGATCCACACAAAACACATAAATACAGTCCGTACCGCGCAGTAAACACACTCCGTCTCAGTTATACAAACCAGTCAGTTAATGTTGTACAGTGAAATAATCGCTGTTTGTTCTCAGATCCACACAAAACACATAAATACAGTCCGTACCGCGCAGTAAAACACACTACGTCTCAGTTATACAAACCAGTCAGTTAATGTTGTACAGTGAAATAATCGCTGTTTGTTCTGAGATCCACACAAAACACATAAATACAGTCCGTACCGCGCAGTAAACACACTCCGTCTCAGTTATACAAACCAGTCAGTTAATGTTGTACAGTGAAATAATCGCTGTTTGTTCTGAGATCCACACAAACACATAAATACACTGTGTGGGCAGAACGTAGAATTTTGTAAAATGTTTTAGGCGTATGTATAGCAAGCACTGGAATTTGAAGGGATAATTAACAAATTTACTCTTATAAAATTTGCATATATCATGTCAAGTATTTAGTTTGAGCGCTGTTGTGCGGAATAAAAAATTACTTGACTATTACGAATGGAGAAACAGAAAGAATCCGTAGCCTAATTTGAGGTAAAGTCTAGCTTTTCTATCGATGCACGGAGTAAGGGGAGGAACTGGTAAGAATGTTCAGTTAAGTCTCAAAGCTGTGATCTGTCAATCACAGAAGCGCTGTGCATTAACAGACACGTGATAATTGAGTCTGTTTGAAAGTTGCGAACACTTTACCCTAAGGTAGTGTAGGGTACAGACTCATGGTCTGTGCTTGCTGGAGCGACTGGTTTGCGAATATTCACGTAAACCCTCCGTCAGCTTATTCGCCCGCTAGAGTGCTTGTTCTTTCGAACAGGGTAATTGCTGTTCCTTGGAAACAAGAACTGAAATTAACCAACGATGCTTTCATGTCACACAGATAATGAAGCTTTATGTGTAAAATAATAGAAGCAAATTAGCTTCGTTATTATGAGGATAACTCGCTCCAGTCTTTCGTATAAGCAATACAGACACAGCTGCAACGTATGAGTTACGTTTCATAAAGAATCTTTAAAACAGTAAATATCCCCAATTAATGGCAGTGGAAAACTTTCAGCGATTGTCGTAATAACGAATGACGTCATAACCAACAAACTAAAAATAATCATAAACTTAACACTTAAAGGGTGAAAGGGTTATCTTCATCACCGTGTGCCTTAATTACATTTATTACACAGGGTGTTCCGCCTAAGATGTGCCAAATTTCACGATGTTATTACACGAGTCATTTTGAGTAACAAATGGTACAGCAATGTATGCTTATTATCGAATGCTGTATCTGTACGAACGTTTACCTGTACGTAAGTGGCTGCAAGTGATACTTTTACAATACTTAAGTGATTTCATTCTATTTACCTAACCAGGAATGTTACGTGTAAAGTAACACCACAACAAAATATGTCCATTAAGTCCTAACATACTGCACAAACTGTGCTATGTGACAAAGACAGCAATTACGTCTTACCCCACTCTATGTACATCAGTATATAACTATGTACATCAGTATATAACTATGTACATCAGTATATAACTATGTACATCAGTATATAACTATGTACATCAGTATATAATTATGTACATCAGTATATAACTATGTACATCAGTATATAACTATGTACATCAGTATATAACTATGTACATCAGTATTATAACTATGTACATCAGTATATAACTATGTACATCAGTATATAACTATGTACATCAGTATATAACTATGTACATCAGTATATAATATGTACATCAGTATATAACTATGTACATCAGTATATAACTATGCACATCAGTATATAATTATGTACATCAGTATATAACTATGTACATCAGTATATAACTATTGTACATCAGTATATAACTATGCACATCAGTATATAACTATGTACATCAGTATATAACTATGTACATCAGTATATAATATGTACATCAGTATATAACTATGTACATCAGTATATAACTATGCACATCAGTATATAATATGTACATCAGTATATAACTATGTACATCAGTATATAACTATGTACATCAGTATATAACTATGCACATCAGTATATATAACTATGTACATCAGTATATAACTATGCACATCAGTATATAACTATGCACATCAGTATATAACTATGTACATCAGTATATAACTATGCACATCAGTATATAACTATGTACATCAGTATATAACTATGTACATCAGTATATAACTATGTACATCAGTATATAACTATGTACATCAGTATATAACTATGACATCAGTATATAACTATGTACATCAGTATATAACTATGCTCACATCAGTATATAACTATGTACATCAGTATATAACTATGTACATCAGTATATAACTATGTACATCAGTATATAACTATGTACATCAGTATATAACTATGTACATCAGTATATAACTATGTACATCAGTATATAACTATGTACATCAGTATATAACTATGTACATCAGTATATAACTATGTACATCAGTATATAACTATGTACATCAGTATATAACTATGTACATCAGTATATAACTATGTACATCAGTATATAACTATGTACATCAGTATATAACTATGTACATCAGTATATAACTATGTACATCAGTATATAACTATGTACATCAGTATATAACTATGTACATCAGTATATAACTATGTACATCAGTATATAACTATGTACATCAGTATATAAACTATGTACATCAGTATATAACTATGTACATCAGTATATACTATGTACATCAGTATATAACTATGTACATCAGTATATAACTATGTACATCAGTATATAACTATGTACATCAGTATATAACTATGTACATCAGTATATAACTATGCATACATCAGTATATAACTATGACATCAGTATATAACTATGCACATCAGTATATAACTATGCACATCAGTATATAACTATGTACATCAGTATATAACTATGTACATCAGTATATAACTATGTACATCAGTATATAACTATGTACATCAGTATATAACTATGTACATCAGTATATAACTATGTACATCAGTATATAACTATGTACTATCAGTATATAACTATGTACATCAGTTTATAACTATGTACATCAGTATATTAAACTATGTACATCAGTATATAACTATGTACATCAGTATATAACTATGTACATCAGTATATAACTATGTACATCAGTATATAACTATGTACATCAGTATATAACTATGTACATCAGTATATAACTATGACATCAGTATATAACTATGACATCATATTAACTAGTATCGTATATACTATGGACATCAGTATATAACTATGTACATCAGTATATAACTATGTACATCAGTATATAACTATGTACATCAGTATATAACTATGTACATCAGTATATAACTATGTACATCAGTATATAACTATGTACATCAGTATATAACTATGTAAATCAGTATATAACTATGTACATCAGTATATAACTATGTACATCAGTATATAACTATGTACATCAGTATATAACTATGTACATCAGTATATAACTATGTACATCAGTATATAACTATGCACATCAGTATATAAACTATGCACATCAGTATATAACTATGTACATCAGTATATAACTATGTACATCAGTATATAACTATGTACATCAGTATATAACTATGTACATCAGTATATAACTATGTACATCAGTATATAACTATGTACATCAGTATATAACTATGTACATCAGTATATAACTATGTACATCAGTATATAACTATGCACATCAGTATATAACTATGTACATCAGTATTATAACTATGTACATCAGTATATAACTATGCACATCGGTATATAACTATGTACATCAGTATATAACTATGTACATCATATATAACTATGCACATCAGTATACAACTATGTACATCAGTATATAACTATGTACATCAGTATATAAACTATGCACATCAGTATATAACTATGTACATCAGTATATAACTATGTACATCAGTATATAACTATGTATCAGAAAATACCACAAAAATATAACAATTTTACTTATGTTACAAAGTGAGTTACGTTAAACTTTACAATGTTCACACCGTGCATTTTCATCTCATCACACATTTCTCAAACCAACAAAATGCACACTTCTTATTTATTGTACAATACAATTTCTTTTGACAATAAAAAGTTAGTTAGCGTACTTATGTTACAACATGGCACAAACAAGGTCTGTTTTGATTATATACTCTCAAAGACTGTCACTCTTCAGTTATGGAATCGAACCCGCGACCGCGCAGATAATGCATGTAAGACGACTCATGTTGTTAGGACAGGACGTAGTGTAAAGTTTCCTTCGCCCCCCCCAGACGTCTCATCTTGTGGCCAGAGCAGTTTCTCTTTCGGCACAGTTCAGAACTTGCTTCAGTTTTAGCCAAGTTCTTGTAGATCTGGGCTGTGGTCGTCTTGGCCTACTTGCGAGAGTGAATTGGCTCAACAAGACGAAAATGCTGAAGATATTTTGTGAATGAAAACTAACCGCTCTGTCGCTCGACATGTAAGCCTCTCCGGTTCTTCTTCTACGGAAGTGACGCTCTTCACTTGTATGTAACAGAACTCAACATCACTGATGAATTCAAAACGTTTTGTAGATATGTTTGAGACTTTCGGTGACAACACTTCAATTAATTTTAAAATCTTGTTAAGAAGCGTTAATTAGTAGTAAACAGATTGACGGTCTGTTGGAGGAAGGATGAAGGGACCAGACGGTTAGAGGGGGGGAACATCTGCGCATGCGCCACCAAACGTTTTACATCCGTTCCAAAAACGTACACAGTAACTGAAGCTACAAATGTACTGCCAACACAGTAAATGTTTTTGAAACAGGTATAACGTTGCCTGGCCGTTCCGAGGTGAGCCTAGCAGCGACCGTGCCGTGCCGACTGCAGCTGTGCACAGTGTTAGGGAGCTTAGCTAACAAGTTACGTGGTCAGTGGTATACTTAAGAGAGCTTAGCTAGCAAGTTATGCGGTCAGTGGTATACTTAAGAGAGCTTAGCTAGCAAGTTATGCGCTCAGTGGTATACTTAAGAGAGCTTAGCTAGCAAGTTATGCGGTCAGTGCCATACTTAAGAGAGCTTAGCTAGCAACTTATGCGGTCAGTGCCATACTTAAGAGAGCTTAGCTAGCAAGTTATGCTGTCAGTGCCATACTTAAGAGAGCTTAGCTAGCAAGATATGCGGTCAGTATCATACTTAAGAGAGCTTAGCTAGCAAGATATGCGGTCAGTATCATACTTAAGAGAGCTTAGCTAGCAAGATATGCGGTCAGTGCCATACTTAAGAGAGCTTAGCTAGCAAGATATGCGGTCAGTGCCATACTTAAGAGAGCTTAGCTAGCAAGATATGCCGTCAGTGCCATACTTAAGAGAGCTTAGCTAGCAAGATATGCGGTCAGTGCCATACTTAAGAGAGCTTAGCTAGCAAGATATGCGGTCAGTGCCATACTTAAGAGAGCTTAGCTAGCAAGATATACGGTCAGTGCCATACTTAAGAGAGCTTAGCTAGCAAGATATGCGGTCAGTGCCATACTTAAGAGAGCTTAGCTAGCAAGATATGAGGTCAGTATTATACTTAAGAGGGCTTAGCTAGCAAGATATGCGGTCAGTGCCATACTTAAGAGAGCTTAGCTAGCAAGATATGCGGTCAGTGCCATACTTAAGAGAGCTTAGCTAGCAAGATATGCGGTCAGTGCCATACTTAAGAGAGCTTAGCTAGCAAGATATACGGTCAGTGCCATACTTAAGAGAGCTTAGCTAGCAAGTTATGCGCGTCAGTGCACAACTTAAGAGAGCTTAGCTAGCAAGTTATGCGGTCAGTGCAATACTTAAGAGAGCTTAGCTAGCAAGATATGCGGTCAGTGCCATACTTAAGAGAGCTTAGCTAGCAAGATATGCGGTCAGTGCCATACTTAAGAGAGCTTAGCTAGCAAGATATGCGGTCAGTGCCATACTTAAGAGAGCTTAGCTAGCAAGATATGCGGTCAGTGCCATACTTAAGAGAGCTTAGCTAGCAAGATATGCGGTCAGTGCCATACTTAAGAGAGCTTAGCTAGCAAGATATGCGGTCAGTGCCATACTTAAGAGAGCTTAGCTAGCAAGATATGCCGTCAGTGCCATACTTAAGAGAGCTTAGCTAGCAAGATATGCGGTCAGTGCCATACTTAAGAGAGCTTAGCTAGCAAGATATGCGGTCAGTGCCATACTTAAGAGAGCTTAGCTAGCAAGATATACGGTCAGTGCCATACTTAAGAGAGCTTAGCTAGCAAGATATGCGGTCAGTGCCATACTTAAGAGAGCTTAGCTAGCAAGATATACGGTCAGTGCCATACTTAAGAGAGCTTAGCTAGCAAGTTATGCGCGTCAGTGCCATACTTAAGAGAGCTTAGCTAGCAAGATATGCGGTCAGTGCAATACTTAAGAGAGCTTAGCTAGCAAGTTATGCGGTCAGTGCTATACTTAAGAGAGCTTAGCTAGCAAGTTATGCGGTCAGTGCTATACTTAAGAGATCTTAGCTAGCAAGTTATGCGGTCAGTGCCATACTTAAGAGAGCTTAGCTAGCAAGTTATGCGGTCAGTGTCATACTTAAGAGATCTTAGCTAGCAAGTTATGCGGTCAGTGCCATACTTAAGAGAACTTATCTAGCAAGTTATGCGGTCAGTGCCATACTTAAGAGAGCTTAACTAGCAAGTTATGCGGTCAGTGCCATACTTAAGAGAGCTTAGCTAGCAAGTCATGCGGTCAGTGCCATACTTAAGAGAGCTTAGCTAGCAAGTTATGCTGTCAGTGCCATACTTAAGAGAGCTTAACTAGCAAGATATGCGGTCAGTGCCATAATTAAGAGAGCTTAGCTAGCAAGTTATGCGGTCAGTGCCATACTTAAGAGAGCTTAGCTAGCAAGTTATGCGGTCAGTGTCATACTTAAGAGATCTTAGCTAGCAAGTTATGCGGTCAGTGTCATACTTAAGAGATCTTAGCTAGCAAGTTATGCGGTCAGTGCATACTTAAGAGAGCTTAGCTAGCAAGTATGCGGTCAGTGCCATACTTAAGAGAGCTTAGCTAGCAAGATATGCGGTCAGTGCCATACTTAAGAGAGCTTAGCTAGCAAGATATGCGGTCAGTGCCATACTTAAGAGAGCTTAGCTAGCAAGATATGCGGTCAGTGCCATACTTAAGAGAGCTTAGCTAGCAAGATATGCGGTCAGTGCCATACTTAAGAGAGCTTAGCTAGCAAGATATACGGTCAGTGCCATACTTAAGAGAGCTTAGCTAGCAAGTTATGCGCGTCAGTGCCATACTTAAGAGAGCTTAGCTAGCAAGTTATGCGGTCAGTGCAATACTTAAGAGAGCTTAGCTAGCAAGTTATGCGGTCAGTGCTATACTTAAGAGAGCTTAGCTAGCAAGTTATGCGGTCAGTGCTATACTTAAGAGATCTTAGCTAGCAAGTTATGCGGTCAGTGCCATACTTAAGAGAGCTTAGCTAGCAAGTTATGCGGTCAGTGTCATACTTAAGAGATCTTAGCTAGCAAGTTATGCGGTCAGTGCCATACTTAAGAGAACTTACTAGCAAGTTATGCGGTCAGTGCCATACTTAAGAGAGCTTAACTAGCAAGTTATGCGGTCAGTGCCATACTTAAGAGAGCTTAGCTAGCAAGTCATGCGGTCAGTGCCATACTTAAGAGAGCTTAGCTAGCAAGTTATGCTGTCAGTGCCATACTTAAGAGAGCTTAACTAGCAAGATATGCGGTCAGTGCCATAATTAAGAGAGCTTAGCTAGCAAGTTATGCGGTCAGTGCCATACTTAAGAGAGCTTAGCTAGCAAGTTATGCGGTCAGTGTCATACTTAAGAGATCTTAGCTAGCAAGTTATGCGGTCAGTGCCATACTTAAGAGATCTTAGCTAGCAAGTTATGGGTCAGTGCCATACTTAAGAGAGCTTAGCTAGCAAGTTATGCGGTCAGTGCATACTTAAGAGAGCTTAGCTAGCAAGTATGCGGTCAGTGCCATATTAAGAGAGCTTAGCTAGCAAGTTATGCGGTCAGTGCCATATTAAGAGAGCTTAACTAGCAAGATATGCGGTCAGTGCCATATTAAGAGAGCTTAGCTAGCAAGTTATGCGGTCAGTGCCATACTTAAGAGAGCTTAGCTAGCAAGTTATGCGGTCAGTGTCATACTTAAGAGACTTAGCTAGCAAGTTATGCGGTCAGTGTCATACTTAAGAGATCTTAGCTAGCAAGTTATGCGGTCAGTGTCATACTTAAGAGAGCTTAGCTAGCAAGATATGCGGTCAGTGCATACTTAAGAAGCTTAGCTAGCAAGTATGCGGTCAGTGCTACTTAAGAGAGCTTACTAGCAAGTTATGCGGTCAGTGCCATACTTAAGAGAGCTTAGCTAGCAAGTATGCGGTCAGTGTCATACTTAAGAGAGCTTAGCTAGCAAGATATGCGGTCAGTGCCATACTTAAGAGAGCTTAGCTAGCAGATTATGCGGTCAGTGCCATACTTAAGAGAGCTTAGACTAGCAAGATATGCGGTCAGTGCCATACTTAAGAGAGCTTAGCTAGCAAGTTATGCGGTCAGTGCCATACTTAAGAGAGCTTAGCTAGCAAGTTATGCGGTCAGTGCATACTTAAGAGAGCTTAGCTAGCAAGTTATGCGGTCAGTGCATATACTTAAGAGAGCTTAGCTAGCAAGTTATGCGGTCAGTGCCATACTTAAGAGAGCTTAGCTAGCAAGTTATGCGGTCAGTGCCATACTTAAGAGAGCTTAGCTAGCAAGTTATGCGGTCAGTGTCATACTTAAGAGATCTTAGCTAGCAAGTTATGCGGTCAGTGCCATACTTAAGAGAACTTAGCTAGCAAGTTATGCGGTCAGTGCCATACTTAAGAGAGCTTAGCTAGCAAGTTATGCGGTCAGTGCCATACTTAAGAGAGCTTAGCTAGCAAGTATGCGGTCAGTGCCATACTTAAGAGAGCTTAGCTAGCAAGATATGCGGTCAGTGCCATACTTAAGAGAGCTTACTAGCAAGATATGCGGTCAGTGCCATACTTAAGAGAGCTTAGCTAGCAAGTTATGCGGTCAGTGCCATACTTAAGAGAGCTTAGCTAGCAAGTTATACGGTCAGTGTCCATACTTAAGAGATCTTAGCTAGCAAGTTATGCGGTCAGTGATCAACTTAAGAGATCTTAGCTAGCAAGTTATCGGTCAGTGCATACTTAAGAACTTAGCTAGCAAATAGCGGTCGTGCCATACTTAGAGCTTACTAGCAGTATGCGGTCAGTGCCATACTTAAGAGAGCTTAGCTAGCAAGATATGCGGTCAGTGCCATACTTAAGAGAGCTTAGCTAGCAAGATATGCGGTCAGTGCCATACTTAAGAGAGCTTAGCTAGCAAGATATGCGGTCAGTGCCATACTTAAGAGAGCTTAGCTAGCAAGATATGCGGTCAGTGCCATACTTAAGAGAGCTTAGCTAGCAAGTTATGCGGTCAGTGCCATACTTAAGAGAGCTTAGCTAGCAAGTTATGCGGTCAGTGCATACTTAAGAGAGCTTAGCTAGCAAGTTATGCGGTCAGTGCATACTTAAGAGAGCTTAGCTAGCAGATATGCGGTCAGTGCCATACTTAAGAGAGCTTAGCTAGCAAGTATGCGGTCAGTGCCATACTTAAGAGAGCTTAGCTAGCAAGATATGCGGTCAGTGCCATACTTAAGAGAGCTTAGCTAGCAAGATATGCGGTCAGTGCCATACTTAAGAGAGCTTACTAGCAAGATATGCGGTCAGTGCCATACTTAAGAGAGCTTAGCTAGCAAGATATCGGTCAGTGCCATACTTAAGAGAGCTTAGCTAGCAAGTTATGCGGTCAGTGCCATACTTAAGAGAGCTTAGCTAGCAAGATATGCGGTCAGTGCATACTTAAGAGAGCTTAGCTAGCAAGTTATGCGGTCAGTGCATACTTAAGAGAGCTTAGCTAGCAAGTTATGCGGTCAGTGCTATACTTAAGAGATCTTAGCTAGCAAGTTATGCGGTCAGTGCCATACTTAAGAGAGCTTAGCTAGCAAGTATGCGGTCAGTGCATACTTAAGAGAGCTTAGCTAGCAAGTTATGCGGTCAGTGCCATACTTAAGAGACTTACTAGCAAGTTATGCGGTCAGTGCCATACTTAAGAGAGCTTACTAGCAAGTTATGCGGTCAGTGCCATACTTAAGAGAGCTTAGCTAGCAAGTATGCGGTCAGTGCCATACTTAAGAGAGCTTAGCTAGCAAGTTATGCGTCAGTGCCATACTTAAGAGAGCTTAACTAGCAAGATATGCGGTCAGTGCCATAATTAAGAGAGCTTAGCTAGCAAGTTATGCGGTCAGTGCCATACTTAAGAGAGCTTAGCTAGCAGTTAGCGGTCAGTGCATACTTAAGAGACTTAGCTAGCAAGTTATGCGGTCAGTGTCATACTTAAGAGACTTAGCTAGCAAGTTATGCGGTCAGTGCATACTTAAGAGAGCTTAGCTAGCAAGATATGCGGTCAGTGCCATACTTAAGAGAGCTTAGCTAGCAAGATATGCGGTCAGTGCCATACTTAAGAGAGCTTAGCTAGCAAGATATGCGGTCAGTGCCATACTTAAGAGAGCTTAGCTAGCAAGATATGCGGTCAGTGCCATACTTAAGAGAGCTTAGCTAGCAAGATATGCGGTCAGTGCCATACTTAAGAGAGCTTAGCTAGCAAGATATACGGTCAGTGCCATACTTAAGAGAGCTTAGCTAGCAAGTTATGCGTCAGTGCCATACTTAAGAGAGCTTAGCTAGCAAGTTATGCGGTCAGTGCAATACTTAAGAGAGCTTAGCTAGCAAGTTATGCGGTCAGTGCATACTTAAGAGAGCTTAGCTAGCAAGTTATGCGGTCAGTGCTATACTTAAGAGATCTTAGCTAGCAAGTTATGCGGTCAGTGCCATACTTAAGAGAGCTTAGCTAGCAGTTATGCGGTCAGTGCTATTAAATCTTAGCTAGAGTAGCGTCTGCATACTAGGACTATAGATTATGCGGTCAGTGCCATACTTAAGAGAGCTTAACTAGCAAGTTATGCGGTCAGTGCCATACTTAAGAGAGCTTAGCTAGCAAGTCATGCGGTCAGTGCCATACTTAAGAGAGCTTAGCTAGCAAGTTATGCTGTCAGTGCCATACTTAAGAGAGCTTAACTAGCAAGATATGCGGTCAGTGCCTAATTAAGAGAGCTTAGCTAGCAAGTTATGCGGTCAGTGCCATACTTAAGAGAGCTTAGCTAGCAAGTTATGCGGTCAGTGTCATACTTAAGAGATCTTAGCTAGCAAGTTATGCGGTCAGTGTCATACTTAAGAGATCTTAGCTAGCAAGTTATGCGGTCAGTGCCATACTTAAGAGATCTTAGCTAGCAAGTTATGCGGTCAGTGTCATACTTAAGAGAGCTTAGCTAGCAAGTTATGCGGTCAGTGCCATAATTAAGAGAGCTTAGCTAGCAAGTATATGCGGTCAGTGCCATACTTAAGAGAGCTTAGCTAGCAAGTATATGCGGTCAGTGCCATAATTAAGAGAGCTTAGCTAGCAAGTATGCGGTCAGTGCCATACTTAAGAGAGCTTAGCTAGCAAGTTATGCGGTCAGTGTCATACTTAAGAGATCTTAGCTAGCAAGTTATGCGGTCAGTGCCATACTTAAGAGAGCTTAGCTAGCAAGTTATGCGGTCAGTGTCATACTTAAGAGATCTTAGCTAGCAAGTTATGCGGTCAGTGCCATACTTAAGAGAGCTTAGCTAGCAAGTCATGCGGTCAGTGCCATACTTAAGAGAGCTTAGCTAGCAAGTTATGCTGTCAGTGCCATACTTAAGAGAGCTTAACTAGCAAGATATGCGGTCAGTGCCATAATTAAGAGAGCTTAGCTAGCAAGTCATGCGGTCAGTGCCATACTTAAGAGAGCTTAGCTAGCAAGTTATGCGGTCAGTGCCATACTTAAGAGAGCTTAGCTAGCAAGTCATGCGGTCAGTGCCATACTTAAGAGAGCTTAGCTAGCAAGTTATGCGGTCAGTGCCATACTTAAGAGAGCTTAGCTAGCAAGTTATGCGGTCAGTGCCATACTTAAGAGAGCTTAGCTAGCAAGATATACGGTCAGTGCATACTTAAGAGAGCTTAGCTAGCAAGTCATGCGGTCAGTGCCATACTTAAGAGAGCTTAGCTAGCAAGTTATGCGGTCAGTGCCATACTTAAGAGAGCTTAGCTAGCAAGATATACGGTCAGTGCCATACTTAAGAGAGCTTAGCTAGCAAGTCATGCGGTCAGTGCCATACTTAAGAGAGCTTAGCTAGCAAGATATACGGTCAGTGCCATACTTAAGAGAGCTTAGCTAGCAAGTTATGCTGTCAGTGCCATACTTAAGAGAGCTTAGCTAGCAAGTCATGCAGTCAGTGCCATACTTAAGAGAGCTTAGCTAGCAAGATATACGGTCAGTGCCATACTTAAGAGAGCTTAGCTAGCAAGTTATGCTGTCAGTGCCATACTTAAGAGAGCTTAGCTAGCAAGTTATGCGGTCAGAGCCATACTTAAGAGAGCTTAGCTAGCAAGATATGCGGTCAGTGCCATACTTAAGAGAGCTTAGCTAGCAAGTCATGCGGTCAGTGCCATACTTAAGAGAGCTTAGCTAGCAAGTTATGCGGTCAGTGCCATACTTAAGAGAGCTTAGCTAGCAAGATATGCGGTCAGTGCCATACTTAAGAGAGCTTAGCTAGCAAGTTATGCGGTCAGTGCCATACTTAAGAGAGCTTAGCTAGCAAGTCATGCGGTCAGTGCCATACTTAAGAGAGCTTAGCTAGCAAGTCATGCGGTCAGTGCCATACTTAAGAGAGCTTAGCTAGCAAGATATACGGTCAGTGCCATACTTAAGAGAGCTTAGCTAGCAAGTCATGCGGTCAGTGCCATACTTAAGAGAGCTTAGCTAGCAAGATATACGGTCAGTGCCATACTTAAGAGAGCTTAGCTAGCAAGTTATGCTGTCAGTGCCATACTTAAGAGAGCTTAGCTAGCAAGATATACGGTCAGTGCCATAATTAAGAGAGCTTAGCTAGCAAGATATACGGTCAGTGCCATACTTAAGAGAGCTTAGCTAGCAAGTTATGCTGTCAGTGCCATACTTAAGAGAGCTTAGCTAGCAAGATATACGGTCAGTGCCATACTTAAGAGAGCTTAGCTAGCAAGATATACGGTCAGTGCCATACTTAAGAGAGCTTAGCTAGCAAGTCATGCGGTCAGTGCCATACTTAAGAGAGCTTAGCTAGCAAGATATACGGTCAGTGCCATACTTAAGAGAGCTTAGCTAGCAAGTTATGCTGTCAGTGCCATACTTAAGAGAGCTTAGCTAGCAAGATATACGGTCAGTGCCATAATTAAGAGAGCTTAGCTAGCAAGTTATGCGGTCAGTGCCATACTTAAGAGAGCTTAACTAGCAAGATATACGGTCAGTGCCATACTTAAGAGAGCTTAGCTAGCAAGATATACGGTCAGTGCCTATACTTAAGAGAGCTTAGCTAGCAAGTTATGCGGTCATTGCCATACTTAAGAGAGCTTAGCTAGCAAGTTATGCGGTCAGTGCCATACTTAAGAGAACTTATCTAGCAAGATATGCGGTCAGTGCCATACTTAAGAGAGCTTAGCTAGCAAGTTATGCGTTCAGTGCCATACTTAAGAGAACTTATCTAGCAAGATATGCGGTCAGTGCCATACTTAAGAGAGCTTAGCTAGCAAGTTATGCGGTCAGTGCCATACTTAAGAGAGCTTAGCTAGCAAGATATGCGGTCAGTCCCATACTTAAGAGAGCTTAGCTAGCAAGTTATGCGGTCAGTGCCATACTTAAGAGAGCTTAGCTAGCAAGATATACGGTCAGTGCCATACATAAGAGAGCTTAGCTAGCAAGATATGCGGTCAGTGCCATACTTAAGAGAGCTTAGCTAGCAAGATATGAGGTCAGTATTATACTTAAGAGGGCTTAGCTAGCAAGATATGCGGTCAGTGCCATACTTAAGAGAGCTTAGCTAGCAAGATATGCGGTCAGTGCCATACTTAAGAGAGCTTAGCTAGCAAGATATGCCGTCAGTGCCATACTTAAGAGAGCTTAACTAGCAAGATATGCGGTCAGTGCCATACTTAAGAGAGCTTAGCTAGCAAGATATGCGGTCAGTGCCATACTTAAGAGAGCTTAGCTAGCAAGATATACGGTCAGTGCCATACTTAAGAGAGCTTAGCTAGCAAGATATGCGGTCAGTGCCATACTTAAGAGAGCTTAGCTAGCAAGATATACGGTCAGTGCCATACTTAAGAGAGCTTAGCTAGCAAGTTATGCGCGTCAGTGCCATACTTAAGAGAGCTTAGCTAGCAAGTTATGCGGTCAGTGCAATACTTAAGAGAGCTTAGCTAGCAAGTTATGCGGTCAGTGCTATACTTAAGAGAGCTTAGCTAGCAAGTTATGCGGTCAGTGCTATACTTAAGAGATCTTAGCTAGCAAGTTATGCGGTCAGTGCCATACTTAAGAGAGCTTAGCTAGCAAGTTATGCGGTCAGTGTCATACTTAAGAGATCTTAGCTAGCAAGTTATGCGGTCAGTGCCATACTTAAGAGAACTTATCTAGCAAGTTATGCGGTCAGTGCCATACTTAAGAGAGCTTAACTAGCAAGTTATGCGGTCAGTGCCATACTTAAGAGAGCTTAGCTAGCAAGTCATGCGGTCAGTGCCATACTTAAGAGAGCTTAGCTAGCAAGTTATGCTGTCAGTGCCATACTTAAGAGAGCTTAACTAGCAAGATATGCGGTCAGTGCCATATTAAGAGAGCTTAGCTAGCAAGTTATGCGGTCAGTGCCATACTTAAGAGAGCTTAGCTAGCAAGTTATGCGGTCAGTGTCATACTTAAGAGATCTTAGCTAGCAAGATATGCGGTCAGTGTCATACTTAAGAGATCTTAGCTAGCAAGTTATGCGGTCAGTGCCATACTTAAGAGACTTAGCTAGCAAGTTATGCGGTCAGTGTCATACTTAAGAGATCTTAGCTAGCAAGTATAGCGGTCAGTGCCATAATTAAGAGAGCTTAGCTAGCAAGTTATGCGGTCAGTGCCATACTTAAGAGAGCTTAACTAGCAATGATATGCGGTCAGTGCATAATTAAGAGAGCTTAGCTAGCAAGTTATGCGGTCAGTGCCATACTTAAGAGAGCTTAGCTAGCAAGTTATGCGGTCAGTGTCATACTTAAGAGATCTTAGCTAGCAAGTGATGCGGTCAGTGCATACTTAAGAGATCTTAGCTAGCAAGTTATGCGGTCATGTCATACTTAAGAGACTTAGCTAGCAAGATTATCGGTCAGTGCCATACTTAAGAGAGCTTAGCTAGCAAGTATGCGGTCAGTGCCATACTTAAGAGAGCTTAGCTAGCAAGTTATGCGGTCAGTGCCATACTTAAGAGAGCTTAGCTAGCAAGTATGCGGTCAGTGCCATACTTAAGAGAGCTTAGCTAGCAAGTTATGCTGTCAGTGCCATACTTAAGAGAGCTTAACTAGCAAGTATGCGGTCAGTGCCATATTAAGAGAGCTTAGCTAGCAAGTTATGCGGTCAGTGCCATACTTAAGAGAGCTTAGCTAGCAAGTTATGCGGTCAGTGTCATACTTAAGAGATCTTAGCTAGCAAGTTATGCGGTCAGTGTCATACTTAAGAGATCTTAGCTAGCAAGTTATGAGGTCAGTGCCATACTTAAGAGATCTTAGCTAGCAAGTTATGCGGTCAGTGCATACTTAAGAGATCTTAGCTAGCAAGTTATGCGGTCAGTGCCATATTAAGAGAGCTTAGCTAGCAAGTTATGCGGTCAGTGCCATACTTAAGAGAGCTTAACTAGCAAGATATGCGGTCAGTGCCATAATTAAGAGAGCTTAGCTAGCAAGTTATGCGGTCAGTGCCATACTTAAGAGAGCTTAGCTAGCAAGTTATGCGGTCAGTGTCATACTTAAGAGATCTTAGCTAGCAAGTTATGCGGTCAGTGTCATACTTAAGAGATCTTAGCTAGCAAGTTATGCGGTCAGTGTCATACTTAAGAGATCTTAGCTAGCAAGTTATACGGTCAGTGCCATACTTAAGAGAGCTTAGCTAGCAAGTCATGCGGTCAGTGCCATACTTAAGAGAGCTTAGCTAGCAAGTTATGCTGTCAGTGCCATACTTAAGAGAGCTTAACTAGCAAGATATGCGGTCAGTGCCATAATTAAGAGAGCTTAGCTAGCAAGTCATGCGGTCAGTGCCATACTTAAGAGAGCTTAGCTAGCAAGTTATGCGGTCAGTGCCATACTTAAGAGAGCTTAGCTAGCAAGTCATGCGGTCAGTGCCATACTTAAGAGAGCTTAGCTAGCAAGTTATGCGGTCAGTGCCATACTTAAGAGAGCTTAGCTAGCAAGTTATGCGGTCAGTGCCATACTTAAGAGAGCTTAGCTAGCAAGATATACGGTCAGTGCCATACTTAAGAGAGCTTAGCTAGCAAGTCATGCGGTCAGTGCCATACTTAAGAGAGCTTAGCTAGCAAGTTATGCGGTCAGTGCCATACTTAAGATAGCTTAGCTAGCAAGATATACGGTCAGTGCCATACTTAAGAGAGCTTAGCTAGCAAGTCATGCGGTCAGTGCCATACTTAAGAGAGCTTAGCTAGCAGATATACGGTCAGTGCCATACTTAAGAGAGCTTAGCTAGCAAGTTATGCTGTCAGTGCCATACTAAGAGAGCTTAGCTAGCAAGTCATGCAGTCAGTGCCATACTTAAGAGAGCTTAGCTAGCAAGATATACGGTCAGTGCCATACTTAAGAGAGCTTAGCTAGCAAGTTATGCTGTCAGTGCCATACTTAAGAGAGCTTAGCTAGCAAGTTATGCGGTCAGAGCCATACTTAAGAGAGCTTAGCTAGCAAGATATGCGGTCAGTGCCATACTTAAGAGAGCTTAGCTAGCAAGTCATGCGGTCAGTGCCATACTTAAGAGAGCTTAGCTAGCAAGTTATGCGGTCAGTGCCATACTTAAGAGAGCTTAGCTAGCAAGATATGCGGTCAGTGCCATACTTAAGAGAGCTTAGCTAGCAAGTTATGCGGTCAGTGCCATACTTAAGAGAGCTTAGCTAGCAAGTCATGCGGTCAGTGCCATACTTAAGAGAGCTTAGCTAGCAAGTCATGCGGTCAGTGCCATACTTAAGAGAGCTTAGCTAGCAAGATATACGGTCAGTGCCATACTTAAGAGAGCTTAGCTAGCAAGTCATGCGGTCAGTGCCATACTTAAGAGAGCTTAGCTAGCAAGATATACGGTCAGTGCCATACTTAAGAGAGCTTAGCTAGCAAGTAATGCTGTCAGTGCCATACTTAAGAGAGCTTAGCTAGCAAGATATACGGTCAGTGCCATAATTAAGAGAGCTTAGCTAGCAAGATATACGGTCAGTGCCATACTTAAGAGAGCTTAGCTAGCAAGTTATGCTGTCAGTGCCATACTTAAGAGAGCTTAGCTAGCAAGATATACGGTCAGTGCCATACTTAAGAGAGCTTAGCTAGCAAGATATACGGTCAGTGCCATACTTAAGAGAGCTTAGCTAGCAAGTCATGCGGTCAGTGCCATACTTAAGAGAGCTTAGCTAGCAAGATATACGGTCAGTGCCATACTTAAGAGAGCTTAGCTAGCAAGTTATGCTGTCAGTGCCATACTTAAGAGAGCTTAGCTAGCAAGATATACGGTCAGTGCCATAATTAAGAGAGCTTAGCTAGCAAGTTATGCGGTCAGTGCCATACTTAAGAGAGCTTAACTAGCAAGATATACGGTCAGTGCCATACTTAAGAGAGCTTAGCTAGCAAGATATACGGTCAGTGCCATACTTAAGAGAGCTTAGCTAGCAAGTTATGCGGTCATTGCCATACTTAAGAGAGCTTAGCTAGCAAGTTATGCGGTCAGTGCCATACTTAAGAGAACTTATCTAGCAAGTGATGCGGTCAGTGTCATACTTAAGAGATCTTAGCAGCAAGTTATGCGTCAGTGTCATACTTAAGAGATCTAGCTAGCAAGAATACGGTCAGTGCCATACTTAAGAGAGCTTAGCTAGCAAGTGATGCGGTCATGCCATACTTAAGAGAGCTTAACTAGCAAGTTATGCGGTCAGTGCCATACTTAAGAGAGCTTAGCTAGCAAGTCATGCGGTCAGTGTCATACTTAAGAGAGCTTAGCTAGCAAGATATACGGTCAGTGCCATACTTAAGAGAGCTTACTAGCAAGTTATGCGGTCGTGCCATACTTAAGAGAGCTTAACTAGCAAGTTATGCGGTCAGTGCCATACTTAAGAGAGCTTAACTAGCAAGTTATGCGGTCAGTGCCATACTTAAGAGAGCTTAACTAGCAAGTTATGCGGTCAGTGCCATACTTAAGAGAGCTTAGCTAGCAAGTTATGCGGTCAGTGTCATACTTAAGAGATCTTAGCTAGCAAGATATACGGTCAGTGCCATACTTAAGAGAGCTTAGCTAGCAAGTTTTGCGGTCAGTGCCATACTTAAGAGAGCTTAACTAGCAAGTTATGCGGTCAGTGCCATACTTAAGAGAGCTTAGCTAGCAAGTCATGCGGTCAGTGCCATACTTAAGAGAGCTTAGCTAGCAAGTTATGCTGTCAGTGCCATACTTAAGAGAGCTTAACTAGCAAGATATGCGGTCAGTGCCATAATTAAGAGAGCTTAGCTAGCAAGTCATGCGGTCAGTGCCATACTTAAGAGAGCTTAGCTAGCAAGTTATGCGGTCAGTGCCATACTTAAGAGAGCTTAGCTAGCAAGTCATGCGGTCAGTGCCATACTTAAGAGAGCTTAGCTAGCAAGTTATGCGGTCAGTGCCATACTTAAGAGAGCTTAGCTAGCAAGTTATGCGGTCAGTGCCATACTTAAGAGAGCTTAGCTAGCAAGATATACGGTCAGTGCCATACTTAAGAGAGCTTAGCTAGCAAGTCATGCGGTCAGTGCCATACTTAAGAGAGCTTAGCTAGCAAGTTATGCGGTCAGTGCCATACTTAAGAGAGCTTAGCTAGCAAGTTATGCGGTCAGTGCCATACTTAAGAGAGCTTAGCTAGCAAGTTATGCGGTCAGTGCCATACTTAAGAGAGCTTAGCTAGCAAGTCATGCGGTCAGTGCCATACTTAAGAGAGCTTAGCTAGCAAGACGGTCAGTGCCATACTAGAGAGCTTAGCTAGCAAGCATGCGGCAGTGCCATACTTAAGAGAGCTTAGCTAGCAAGATATACGGTCAGTGCCATACTTAAGAGAGCTTAGCTAGCAAGTATGCGGTCAGTGCCATACTTAAGAGAGCTTAGCTAGCAAGATATACTGTCAGTGCCATACTTAAGAGAGCTTAGCTAGCAAGTTATGCTGTCAGTGCCATACTTAAGAGAGCTTAGCTAGCAAGATATACGGTCAGTGCCATACTTAAGAGAGCTTAGCTAGCAAGATATACGGTCAGTGCCATACTTAAGAGAGCTTAGCTAGCAAGTTATGCGGTCAGTGCCATACTTAAGAGAGCTTAGCTAGCAAGATATACGGTCAGTGCCATACTTAAGAGAAGCTTAGCTAGCAAGATATGCGGTCAGTGCCATACTTAAGAGAGCTTAGCTAGCAAGTATGCGGTCAGTGCCATACTTAAGAGAGCTTAGCTAGCAAGATATGCGGTCAGTGCCATACTTAAGAGAGCTTAGCTAGCAAGTTATGCGGTCAGTGCCATACTTAAGAGAGCTTAGCTAGCAAGATATGCGTCAGTGCCATAATTAAGAGAGCTTAGCTAGCAAGTTATGCGGTCAGTGCCATACTTAAGAGAGCTTACTAGCAAGTATGCGGTCAGTGCCATACTTAAGAGAGCTTAGCTAGCAAGATATCGGTCAGTGCCATACTTAAGAGAGCTTAGCTAGCAAGTTATGCGGTCATTGCCATACTTAAGAAGTGTGCAATGCTTAGTGCATAAGAGAGTTAGTAGCAAGTATGCGGTCAGTGCCATACTTAAGAGAGCTTAGCTAGCAAGTAATGCGGTCAGTGCCATACTTAAGAGAGCTTAGCTAGCAAGTTATACGGTCAGTGCCATACTTAAGAGAGCTTAGCTAGCAAGTTACGGTCAGTGCCATACTTAGAAAGCTTAGCTAGCAAATATCGGTCAGTGCCATACTTAAGAGAGCTTACTAGCAAGTTATGCGGTCATGCCATACTTAAGAGAGCTTAGCTAGCAGTATGCGTCAGTGCATACTTAAGAGAGCTTACTAGCAAGTATGCGTCAGTGCCATACTTAAGAGAGCTTAAGCAAATGCGTCATGCCATACTTAAGAGAGCTTAGCTAGCAAGATACGGTCATGCATACTTAAAGACTTAGCTAGCAGTATCGTCAGTGCCATACTTAAGAGGCTTAGCTAGCAGTTTGCGGTCATGCCATACTTAAGAAGCTTAGCTAGCAAGTATGCGTCATGCCATACTTAAGAGAGCTTAGCTAGCAAGTATGCGGTCGTGCCATACTTAAGAGAGCTAGCTAGCAAGTTTGCGTCATGCCATACTTAAAGAGCTAGCAGCAAATATCGTCAGTGCCACTTAAAGAGCTAGCTAGCAAGTATGCGGTCATGCCATACTTAAGAAGCTTAGCTAGCAAGTATGCGGTCATGCCATACTTAAAGAGCTAGCTACATTAGCGGTCATGCCATACTTAAGAGAGCTTAGCTAGCAGTTATGCGTCATGCCATACTTAAGAAGCTTAGCAGCAAGTATGCGTCAGGCCAACTAAGAGAGCTTAGCTAGAAGTTATGCGGTCATGCCATACTTAAGAGAGCTTAGCTAGCAAGTTATGCGTCATGCCATACTTAAAGAGCTAGCTAGCAATACGTCAGTGCAACTTAAGAAGCTTAGCACAATATGCGTCATGCCATACTAAGAAGCTAGCTAGCAATGCGTCTGCCAATAAAGCTTACTAGCAGACGGTCATGCATACTTAAAGAGCTTACTAGCATATGCGCATGAACTTAAGAACTTAGCTCAATATCGTCATGCCTACTAAGACTAACAAGTTGCGGTCATGCCATACTAAAGACTTAGCTACAAGATATGCGGTCGTGCCATCTTAAAGAGTAGCTGCAATATCGTCATGCCATACTTAAGAAGCTACTAGCAGATCGGTCAGTGCCATACTTAGAAGCTTAGCACAATATGCGTCAGTGCCTTTAAGAGCTTCTAGCATATGGTCTGCATACTTAAGAGGCTAGCAGCATAAGCGCATAACTAAAGATAGCTAGCAGTATGCGGTCATGCCAATTAAGAAGCTTATACATACGGTCAGTGCCATATAAGAGAGCTTAGTAGAAGTACGGTCATCCATACTTAAGAGGCTACTACAGTACGTCAGTGCCAACTTAAGAGAGCTTAGCTACATTGGTCATGCCATACAAAGCTAGCTACAAGAATGCGGCAGTGCATACTTAGAGAGCTAGCAGAATATGCGCAGTGCATACTTAGAGAGCTTACTAGCAATATCGTCAGTGCCTATTAAGGAGCTAGCACAGTACGGTCATGCAACTTAGAGAGCTAGCTAGCAATTGGGTCAGTGCCATACTAAGAGCTGCAGAAGATACGTCAGTGCAACTAAGAAGCTAACAATATGGTCAGTGCAACTAAGAAGCTACTAGCAGAATCGTCATGCATACTAGAGAGCTAGCTAGCAGATCGTCAGTGCCATACTTAAGAGCTTAGAGCAAGATGCGCATGCCATACTTAAGAGAATAAAAGCTAGCTAGCAAGATATGCGGTCAGTGCCATACTTAAGAGAGCTTAGCTAGCAAGATATACGGTCAGTGCCATACTTAAGAGAGCTTAGCTAGCAAGATATACGGTCAGTGCCATACTTAAGAGAGCTTAGCTAGCTAGATATGCGGTCAGTGCTATACTTACACACTGAACAAGCCTGTTTGCGATTTGCCTTACTTGTCCTACATATTACAAACCGTTTATTTAGTATTCGCAACTCTAAATTCCATTATTCAGGATTATAACTGAGGCAGTTTGGCAACCCTGTGAGACATTGTTTTCAACGCTGTTCATTTGTAGCACCTTACATTTCGAACTTATTGCCAAAGCAACCAATATTTAGCAGCAGTTTCCTCTATGTAACTCCAGGCAGGAATTTCACATTGAAGACTTCCTGGTTCGATTTCATGGAAGTCATCTGGCTTCAGAAGTGTGCACTGAGTGCACATTTGATGATCTGCTTCGGCCGGAGGATAAATTGCTTTATTTTGTCTTCTCGCTAATTTGACATGTTTTGCTTACAAGCTAAAGCAGTGCAGACGTACCTGTAAAACATGGCATTTTATAGCGTGACGCCATATTTAGGCGCGTTCCCAAAATTGCGAAAAGAGACTATTAGCTCCTTCATGTCTCTCAGTCCGTCTGTCTGTCCGCAAGGAAAATCTCTTCGCTCACTTCACGGATTTTCAGAAAATTTGAAATTTAAGAATTTTTCGAAATTCTGTTGAGAAAATTCAAGTTTCATTAAAATCTGACAACAATAACGGTACTTTACACGAAGACCTACGTACATTTATGATAATATCTCGCTGAATTCTTCTTAGAATGAGAAATGTTTCAGACAAAAGTTGTACAGATAATCAAAACACACATTTTATGTTCAATAACTTTTTCCCGAAAATCGTGCCGTTTATGAGATAATGTGGAAAATTATGGTACAGCCAGACAGGCCACAGATGACGATATAATACGGCGCATGCGCTTTGCGTGCTGGATAACTAAGGCTGCAGACACACACTCAGTATATGTAATACTTATTGCTTTCTCACGGCCACAATCGTTACGCGAACGCGCCTCAATGTCACGTTATACGTGCATTGCATGTCTTGTTCTATCACTTGTCTCTACTTCGGCTACTTCAACTTGAACGCCGAGCTGCACTACAGTACCATAATACATACAGATATAGACATGTCAGTAACATTTGTCATTTTATCCGTGGTGTCATGTGACGTAACCACTAGCCTTAAAAGCGCTAATTGTTATGCTGATTGACGACGTACTTGCTGACACGATAGTCAGTGCTATCTGCTCAGCCGTAGACAGAAGGGATTAACAAGTATGTTTTGAGCAGGGTTGAAGCTTAGGCTTGAGATCGCGACTGCAGCAGAATAGCTACAGTCGTGATCTGCAAACTGTGGTGCGCGGCCGGCTAGCGGTCCGCGAGGTCTGCCCAAGGAGTCCGCGAGTTTCCTTCAGTCTTCTTGCTATAATTTTTTGAATATAACAAATATTGTACAAAATCTGTTTATTTTGAATGACAAATTTACAACGTGTTAACTTTTTAAGTATATATTTTTTTTGTAATTTTTCGAAATTTAAATGTGAAACGGCCTTGTGCCTTAGGGGTCCGAGAATTGAAATAATTTTTAAAAAGGGGTCCGCAGAATTAGTGAGATTTGGTAAGCGGTCCGAAATAACAGAAGGCTGATAAATACTGGCTTATGATTTACGTTGGTCAATTAAGGGTGCTAATTTCTGCCCACAAAATTTTGTGATGATTTCAAACAGAAGTTTGGAAACAGATTTATGTTTCATATTTATATATTTTATATTTAAAAGAACTTTTTTTATCAAAATATTGATTTTATGATAAGCAAACTGTAAACAAATCAGTGATTACTACTGTATTATATGCACATTATACTATTCTGTGACACGCTACACGCTGCTTTTGTCTGTAGAGGATGACTCGCTGATGACGGCTAAGTGGTTCAGCCGAAACATGTAGTAGCTGGTAACACACTTTTACATATATCGGTTACTGGTCAAGCACACTTAACGGTCTGACTTCCCTGACAAATCACTGCCAGTGTCAAAGTCCTCTTCCTAATTAGAAGACAGTATAAGTCTGTTAATGAGAGCTGTCTGTGGCCATTTGTGCTAAAGGACATTGGACTTACGCACAATGTCACCGCAACCCGCTAATCCGGTCAGCGAGACGCTTGTCATAGAATAGTGACGTCAGCATCAGCACATCTCTGTACGTACTTGCAGCGAGCTGAAGAATATATCAACGTCGAAAGTCATAATTAATTCTGCAAAACTCTGTTTATATTTCGACATGTAGAACTTGCAGCCCGACTTACGGCACCTGACGTACAAACGTGTTAGGGGCCTTAGTGTGCGTTGCTTGAATGTGACTTGTTAGGGACCTTAGTGTGCATTGCTTGAATGTGACTTGTTAGGGACCTTAGTGTGCATTGCTTGAATGTGACTTGTTAGGGGCCTTAGTGTGCATTGCTTGAATGTGACTTGTTAGGGGCCTTAGTGTGCGTTGCTTGAATGTGACTTGTTAGGGACCTTAGTGTGCATTGCTTGAATGTGACTTGTTAGGGACCTTAGTGTGCCTTGCTTGAATGTGACTTGTTAGGGGCCTTAGTGTGCATTGCTTGAATGTGACTTGTTAGGGACCTTAGTGTGCATTGCTTGAATGTGACTTGTTAGGGACCTTAGTGTGCATTGCTTGAATGTGACTTGTTAGGGGCCTTAGTGTGCATTGCTTGAATGTGACTTGTTAGGGACCTTAGTGTGCATTGCTTGAATGTGACTTGTTAGGGACCTTAGTGTGCATTGCTTGAATGTGACTTGTTAGGGACCTTAGTGTGCATTGCTTGAATGTGACTTGTTAGGGGCCTTAGTGTGCATTGCTTGAATGTGACTTGTTCGGGGCCTTAGTGTGTATTGCTTGAATGTGACTTGTTAGGGGCCTTAGTGTGCATTGCTTGAATGTGACTTGTTAGGGGCCTTAGTGTGCATTGCTTGAATATGACTTGTTAGGGGCCTTAGTGTGCATTGCTTGAATATGACTTGTTAGGGGCCTTAGTGTGCATTGCTTGAATGTGACTTGTTAGGGGCCTTAGTGTGCATTGCTTGAATGTGACTTGTTAGGGGCCTTAGTGTGCATCGCTTGAATGTGACTTGTTAGGGGCCTTAGTGTGCATTGCTTGAATATGACTTGTTAGGGGCCTTAGTGTGCATTGCTTGAATATGACTTGTTAGGGGCCTTAGTGTGCATTGCTTGAATATGACTTGTTAGGGCCTTAGTGTGCTTTGCTTGAATATGACTTGTTAGGGGCCTTAGTGTGCATTGCTTGAATATGACTTGTTAGGGGCCTTAGTGTGCATTGTTTGAATATGACTTGTTAGGGGCCTTAGTGTGCATTGCTTGAATATGACTTCTTAGGGCCTTAGTGTACATCGCTTGAATATGACTTGTTAGGGGCCTTAGTGTACATCGCTTGAATATGACTTGTTAGGGGCCTTAGTGTGCATTGTTTGAATATGACTTGTTAGGGGCCTTAGTGTGCATCGCTTGAATGTGACTTGTTAGGGGCCTTAGTGTGCATTGCTTGAATATGACTTGTTAGGGGCCTTAGTGTGCATTGCTTGAATATGACTTGTTAGGGGCCTTAGTGTGCATTGCTTGAATGTGACTTGTTAGGGGCCTTAGTGTGCTTTGCTTGAATATGACTTGTTAGGGGCCTTAGTGTGCATTGCTTGAATATGACTTGTTAGGGGCCTTAGTGTGCATTGTTTGAATATGACTTGTTAGGGGCCTTAGTGTGCATTGCTTGAATATGACTTGTTAGGGGCCTTAGTGTACATCGCTTGAATATGACTTGTTAGGGTCCTTAGTGTACATCGCTTGAATATGACTTGTTAGGGGCCTTAGTGTGCATTGCTTGAATATGACTTGTTAGGGGCCTTAGTGTGCATCGCTTGAATATGACTTGTTAGGGGCCTTAGTGTGCATTGTTTGAATATGACTTGTTAGGGGCCTTAGTGTGCATTGCTTGAATATGACTTGTTAGGGCCTTAGTGTACATCGCTTGAATATGACTTGTTAGGGGCCTTAGTGTGCATTGCTTGAGTATGACTTGTTAGGGGCCTTATGTGTGCATTGCTTGAATATGACTTGTTAGGGGCCTTAGTGTGCATCGCTTGAATATGACTTGTTAGGGGCCTTAGTGTGCATTGCTTGAGTATGACTTGTTAGGGGCCTTAGTGTGCATTGCTTGAATATGACTTGTTAGGGGCCTTAGTGTGCATTGCTTGAATATGACTTGTTAGGGGCCTAGTGTGCATTGCTTGAATATGACTTGTTAGGGGCCTTAGTGTGCATTGCTTGAATATGACTTGTTAGGGCCTTAGTGTGCATTGCTTGAATATGACTTGTTAGGGGCCTTAGTGTGCATTGCTTGAGTATGACTTGTTAGGGCCTTAGTGTGCATTGCTTGAGTATGACTTGTTAGGGGCCTTAGTGTTCAATGCTTGAGTATGACTTGTTAGGGGCCTTAGTGTGCATTGCTTGAATATGACTTGTTAGGGGCCTTAGTGTGCATTGCTTGAATATGACTTGTTAGGGGCCTTAGTGTGCATTGCTTGAATATGACTTGTTAGGGCCTTAGTGTGCATTGCTTCAATATGAATTTAAGGCTTGATTTATTACTCATTTATTCCTTTTTTACATTTCATTCATTACAACAAGAACAACAACAAAAAATCATCATCACCCACTTCTCTCACTCCACAGCAGTTCAGCCAGTTCTCACAACAGTTCAGCCAGTTCTCACAACTGTTCAGCCAGTTCTCACAACTGTTCAGACAGTTCTCACAACAGTTCAGCCAGTTCTCACAACAGTTCAGACAGTTCTCACAACAGTTCAGACAGTTCTCACAACAGTTCAGCCAGTTCTCACAGTTCAGACAGTTCTCACAACAGTTCAGACAGTTCTCACAACAGTTCAGACAGTTCTCCACAACAGTTCAGCCAGTTCTCTCAACAGTTCAGACAGTTCTCACAACAGTTCAGCCAGTTCTCACAACAGTTCAGACAGTTCTCACAACAGTTCAGTTCTCACAACAGTTCAGACAGTTCTCACAACAGTTCAGACAGTTCTCACAACAGTTCAGACAGTTCTCACAACAGTTCAGACAGTTCTCACAACAGTTCAGACAGTTTTCACAACAGTTCAGCCAGTTCTCACTACAGTTCAGACAGTTCTCACAACAGTTCAGCCAGTTCTCACAACAGTTCAGACAGTTCTCACAACAGTTTCAGACAGTTTCTCACAACAGTTCAGACAGCCTTACAACAGTTCAGACAGTTCTCACAACAGTTCAGACAGTTCTCACAACAAGTTCCAGACAGTTTCTCACAACAGTTCAGACAGTTCTCACACAGACAGTTCTCAACACAGACAGTTCTCACAACAGTTCAGACAGTTCTCACAACAGTTCAGACAGTTCTCACAACAGTTCAGACAGTTCTCACAACAGTTCAGACAGTTCTCACAACAGTTCAGCCAGTTCTCACAACAGTTCAGACAGTTCTCACAACAGTTCAGCCAGTTCTCACAACAGTTCAGATAGTTCTCACAACAGTTCAGCCAGTTCTCACAACAGTTCAGACAGTTCTCACAACAGTTCAGCCAGTTCTCACAACAGTTCAGACAGTTCTCACAACAGTTCAGCCAGTTCTCACAACAGTTCAGACAGTTCTCACACAGTTCAGCCAGTTCTCACAACAGTTCAGACAGTTCTCACAACAGTTCAGACAGTTCTCACAACAGTTCAGACAGTTCTCACAACAGTTCAGACAGTTCTCACTCACCAAGCACTTCATACTCACAGTTCTGCCAAAACTTTCTGACTGTAACGACATGTGTTAATTGTTACTGCTTTGTGCGTTACAATACATAGAGCAGGCGGAGATTAAGCAGTTTTCCTGGCAACGTGTCCGTGCATCTCTGTACAGCTCGTCTCTACATGCCTTGAAGTCAGTTTGTGTTTTTGTAATCCCATAAAACCCCGCATGATAAATATGTTAATTTGATCCGTCCATTTCACGAGTCTCCGCTGCCTGTCCGCGTGCAGCGTTCATTGTTATTTGTTATTATTATTATTATTAAGTGGAAACCAAACGGTGGCTGGAGAAGCGAGAATATTTGCAAAATATGTACATTTTTGGTGCCCTTCTCTAAGATTGCAGCCCCCCCCCCCAGTGTGCAGCCCATAGTTTAGGAACAGCACCGTGTAACGTGTCCAGTTCCTTTAACCAATTTTAGCCGCCTTCCCTAACATCAAAATCGTCTGCCTGTACAACACACCGTCTTCAGCACATCACACCGACCACCCTGTATCAAAATCGTCTGCTTGTACAATACACCGTCTTCAGCACATCACACCGACCATCCTGTATCAAAATCGTCTGCTTGTACAATACACCGTCTTCAGCACATCACAACGACCATCCTGTATCAAAATCGTCTGCTTGTACAATACACCGTCTTCAGCACATCACACCGACCACCCTGTATCAAAATCGTCTGCTTGTACAATACACCGTCTTCAGCACATCACAACGACCATCCTGTATCAAAATCGTCTGCTTGTACAATACACCGTCTTCAGCACATCACAACGACCATCCTGTATCAAAATCGTCTGCTTGTACAATACACCGTCTTCAGCACATCACAACGACCATCCTGTATCAAAATCGTCTGCTTGTACAATACACCGTCTTCAGCACATCACACCGACCACCCTGTATCAAAATCGTCTGCTTGTACAATACACCGTCTTCAGCACATCACACCGACCACCCTGTATCAAAATCGTCTGCTTGTACAATACACCGTCTTCAGCACATCACAACGACCATCCTGTATCAAAATCGTCTGCTTGTACAATACACCGTCTTCAGCACATCACAACGACCACCCTGTATCAAAATCGTCTGCTTGTACAATACACCGTCTTCAGCACATCACAACGACCACCCTGTATCAAAATCGTCTGCTTGTACAATACACCGTCTTCAGCACATCACACCGACCATCCTGTATCAAAATCGTCTGCTTGTACAATACACCGTCTTCAGCACATCACAACGACCACCCTGTATCTGGATCTCTTCAATCACATCCCCCATCAACTGCTCTATGATCGATTCATCAAATCGCAACACAAACCGTTTACTGTGCGGTAGATCAGTGTTAGTTGTTGCTATTTCTGCGCTGGTAATGTGACTTTAAAACGGAAAGGGCGTGTTTATTGGTATTGTACAGTGCGTGAAAAAGATACAAGGTCGTGTTTATTGGTATTGTACAGTGCGTGAAAAAGATACAAGGTCATCTTTATTGACAAGATAATGTTGATCGATATAATATCACAACTTGCGAATTGTCTTATAACGCGACTGTACCATACATGTGGCAGTATGTGCACGTGTACACGCACTAAGCTGGTGCTCTAGGCGCCACGTGTCTCAAGGTAGTCTTCACCTTCTACAACGTGAAGTCATCAAGTCATCAAGTCATCAAGTCTCTCACACATGAGTTCTTCATGCTGCATGAGAAATGCTTCATAGCGGTACAAGACAGCTGAAGGTGTGTCTGTGTGCCGAACATACCGTGCTACAGGTGTGTCTGTGTGCCGAACATACCGTGCTACAGGATGTGTCTGTGTGCCGAACATACAGTGCTACAGGATGTGTCTGTGTGCCGAACATACCGTGCTACAGGGTGTGTCTGTGTGCCGAACATACCGTGCTACAGGGTGTGTCTGTGTGCCGAACATACCGTGCTACAGGGTGTGTCTGTGTGCCGAACATACCGTGCTACAGGGTGTGTCTGTGTGCCGAACATACCGTGCTACAGGGTGTGTCTGTGTGCCGAAAATACCGTGCTACAGGGTGTGTCTGTGTGCCGAACATACCGTGCTACATGGTGTGTCTGTGTGCCGAACATACCGTGCTACAGGGTGTGTCTGTGTGCAGAACATACCGTGCTACATGGTGTGTCTGTGTGCCGAACATACCGTGCTACAGGTGTGTCTGTGTGCCGAACATACCGTGCTACAGGTGTGTCTGTGTGCCGAACATACCGTGCTACATGGTGTGTCTGTGTGCCGAACATACCGTGCTACAGGTGTGTCTGTGTGCCGAACATACCGTGCTACAGGTGTGTCTGTGTGCCGAACATACCGTGCTACAGGATGTGTCTGTGTGCCGAACATACCGTGCTAGAGGATGTGTCTGTGTGCCGAACATACCGTGCTACAGGGTGTGTCTGTGTGCCGAACATACCGTGCTACAGGGTGTGTCTGTGTGCCGAACATACCGTGCTACAGGATGTGTCTGTGTGCCGAACGTACCGTGCTACAGGGTGTGTCTGTGTGCCGAACATACCGTGCTACAGGATGTGTCTGTGTGCCGAACATACCGTGCTACAGGATGTGTCTATGTGCCGAACATACCGTGCTACAGAGTGTGTCTGTGTGCCGAACATACCGTGCTACAGGTGTCTGTGTGCCGAACATACCGTGCTACAGGGTGTGTCTGTGTGCCGAACACACCGTGCTACAGGGTGTCTGTGTGCCGAACATACCGTGCTACAGGGTGTGTCTGTGTGCCGAACATACCAAGCTACAGAGTGTCTGTGTGCTGAACATACCGTGCTACAGGGTGTGTCTGTGTGCCGAACATACCAAGCTACAGAGTGTGTCTGTGTGCCGAACATACCGTGCTACAGGGTGTGTCTGTGTGCCGAACATACCGTGCTACAGGGTGTGTCTGTGTGCCGAACATACCAAGCTACAGAGTGTGTCTGTGTGCCGAACATACCGTGCTACAGGGTGTGTCTGTGTGCCGAACATACCAAGCTACAGAGTGTGTCTGTGTGCCGAACATACCGTGCTACAGGGTGTCTGTGTGCCGAACATACCGTGCTACAGGGTGTGTCTGTGTGCCGAACACACCGTGCTACAGGGTGTCTGTGTGCCGAACATACCGTGCTACAGGGTGTGTCTATGTGCCGAACATACCGTGCTACAGGGTGTGTCTGTGTGCCGAACACACCGTGCTACAGGTGTCTGTGTGCCGAACATACCAAGCTACAGATTGTGTCTGTGTGCCGAACATACCGTGCTACATGGTGTGTCTGTGTGCCGAACATACCGTGCTACAGGGTGTGTCTGTGTGCCGAACATACTGTGCTACATTGTGTGTCTGTGTGCTGAACATACCGTGCTACAGGGTGTGCCTGTGTGCCGAACATACTGTGCTACATGGTGTGTCTGTGTGCCGAACATACCGTGCTACAGGTGTGTCTGTGTGCCGAACATACCGTGCTACAGGGTGTGTCTGTGTGCCGAACATACTGTGCTACATTGTGTGTCTGTGTGCTGAACACACTGTGCTACAGAGCATGGTTGGTGGACTGACTGAAACTGGAAGATGTTATAGAATGGAAATGAATGTGGGAAAAACTAAGGTAATGAGAATCTCAAGGCAACTGTCCTCAATGAAAATTATGATAGATCAAAAACAATTGGAGAATGTGGAATATTTCAATTATTTGGATAGCATGATAACAAATGATGCCAGATGTACACGTGAAATTGAATCCAGAATTGCCATGGCAAAAGCAGCATTCAACAAGAAGAAGAATCTTTTTATCAGCAAACTGGACTTAAATTTAAGTAAGAAACTAGTAAAGTGCTACATTTGGAGCATAGCTTTGTGTGGTGCTGAAACGTGGACACTTGGGAAAGTAGATCAGAAGTATCTGGAAAGTTTTGAAATGTGGTGCTGGAGAAGAATGGAGAAGATCAGTTGGACCGATCGTGTGAGAAATGAAGAAGTATTACACAGAGCGAAGGAGGAGAGGAATATCGTACATACAATAAAAAGAAGAAAGGTTAACTGGATTGGTCACATGTTGCGTAGGAACTGCCTTCTGAAACATGTGATTGAAGGAAAGTTAGAGGGAAGGATAGAAATGACGGGACGACGAGGGAGAAGACGTAAGCAGCTACTGGATGACCTTAAGGAAAAGAGAAGATAGTGGAAATTGAAAGAGGAAGCACTAGATCGCACTGTGTGGAGAACTCGCTTTGGAAGAGGCTACGGACCTGTCGTAAGACAGAATACGCAGTGAAAAAAACCAAGCACAGTACACTATTAGCGTGTAGGGAGAACGGAGGTAATGCCCCATGTATTCTTAACCTTTAAACTCATACAGAGATAAATGTTAAGGGACCGACTGTATTCTCTTTATTCCCAGGATGCAGTGCTTCAGAAATGGTGGACTGGCCGTGCGTCAGGCTTCGTCTGCAAAATTGCTGCTGTAGATACGGCTTGTGTTTTAGTTTTAGGCACGTCGATACACAAACTGCAGAAGGCAACTCTTTGTCTTGTCGTGTCGCTCTATCTGCCGGTTCACATGGAACAGGTCGGCTCCCGCTGGATGGATTTTCGTGAAATTTTATATTGACTATCTTTACTAATGCCTGTTAACCAATTTTAATTTTGGTTAAATCGGAGAGAAGAAATTTTACATTTTGCTCACCGTGCATTTTGGTAACACTCAACAATTAAACCAACAAATGCACTTTATTTCTTAAGCATGTCCAATAACCCTACACATGTTTCGGCTGCAATAGAGCTATCATCGGTTGTTCAAGGTCACGTTCACTTTAACATTCACAGTTCCATTTGTATCACCACTTACACACCACAATGTATGTCAAGTTGCTGTTAACAGTTGGTAACACTCACAATACAGTGACTTATCAACTGTTAACAGCAACTTGACATACATTGTGGTGTACAAGTGGTGATACCAAATGGAACAGTGAATGTTAAAGTGAACGTGACCTTGAACACCTGATGATAGCTCTATTGCAGCCGAAACATGTGTAGGGTTATTGGACATGCTTAAGAAATAAAGTGCATTTGTTGGTTTAATTGTTGAACGGACATAAGAAGCTTTACATTCAGACATACTCACATCTATGCCGTTGGCCCTTATAATGGACACACAGTGTGTTCTGTGTTAGATATTGACCTGAAGCCGAAGAAACAGTTGCGATATAAACATAAAACTCGATCAGGATAGACTCTAAAGTTGCTGCACAGAGCAAAGCACAAGGAATGTTATAAAATGCGGATGTTAACTAACTTGTCCATTTATGTTCATGAATTAATTAATTACTGAGTATTTGTTAGCTATTTACACAGTGATCACTACACTCATACATTGGGATCACTTTACGTGTCCCTCAATGGTGGACGGACAGGTTTCTCACCCAGCAGTTCGGTTTTCCCTTGTCAGAATCTTTCCACCATTGCTCAATATTCATGTCCATATTAATGCTACTCTTATCAGAAGGACAAGCGGGTGAAGCCTCGGAACCTTCAAACAAAATTGGTCTATCGTATATCGGAGAGCAGTAATAGAAATGTACACAGAGAATTTGTTACTTACAGAATTTGTAATAATAATAATGACTAAACCGTTGAAATCTGACTCTGAAAAGTCTTGTTTTTCCGTCGTAACAGCCTCTTCTTAACCCTCTAAAGCCCAGTGGTTACTATATGTACACTCACAAATTCTACGTTCTGCCCACACAGTGTATTTATGTGTTTTGTGTGGATCTCAGAACAAACAGCGATTATTTCACTGTACAACATTAACTGACTGGTTTGTATAACTGAGACGGAGTGTGTTTACTGCGCGGTACGGACTGTATTTATGTGTTTTGTGTGGATCTCAGAACAAACAGCGATTATTTCACTGTACAGCATTAACTGACTGGTTTGTATAACTGAGATGGAGTGTGTTTACTGCGCGGTACGGACTGTATTTATGTGTTTTGTGTGGATCTCAGAACAAACAGCGATTATTTCACTGTACAGCATTAACTGACTGGTTTGTATAACTGAGATGGAGTGTGTTTACTGCGCGGTACGGACTGTATTTATGTGTTTTGTGTGGATCTCAGAACAAACAGCGATTATTTCACTGTACAGCATTAACTGACTGGTTTGTATAACTGAGACGGAGTGTGTTTACTGCGCGGTAAGGACTGTATTTATGTGTTTTGTGTGGATCTCAGAACAAACAGCGATTATTTCACTGTACAACATTAACTGACTGGTTTGTATAACTGAGACGGAGTGTGTTTACTGCGCGGTACGGACTGTATTTATGTGTTTTGTGTGGATCTCAGAACAAACAGCGATTATTTCACTGTACAGCATTAACTGACTGGTTTGTATAACTGAGACGGAGTGTGTTTACTGCGCGGTAACGGACTGTATTTATGTGTTTTTGTGTGGATCTCAGAACAAACAGCGATTATTTCACTGTACAACATTAACTGACTGGTTTGTATAACTGAGACGGAGTGTGTTTACTGCGCGGTACGGACTGTATTTATGTGTTTTGTGTGGATCTCAGAACAAACAGCGATTATTTCACTGTACAACATTAACTGACTGGTTTGTATAACTGAGACGGAGTGTGTTTACTGCGCGGTACGGACTGTATTTATGTGTTTTGTGTGGATCTCAGAACAAACAGCGATTATTTCACTGTACAACATTAACTGACTGGTTTGTATAACTGAGACGGAGTGTGTTTACTGCGCGGTACGGACTGTATTTATGTGTTTTGTGTGGATCTCAGAACAAACAGCGATTATTTCACTGTAGAGCATTACGTTACTGGTTTTTAAAAACGAGATGGAGAATGTTTACTATATACATATATAATTTAGGTTAATTTTGATGTTCTCACCACGGAGGTCGGTTTCGATACCAGATGAGTACATGTGAGTTTCCTGGTGAACGAAGTGGCACTGAGACACGTTTCTCTCCCAGTCCTTCAGTTTCCCCTGTCAGTATCATTCCACCAATGCTCCATACTCATTCATCCATCTACCACCAAAGCTGTATAATGTTTCTCTCCCAGTACTTCAGTTTCCCCTGTCAGTATCATTCCACCAATGCTCCATACTCATTCATCCATCTACCACCAACGCTGTATAATGTTTCTCTCCCAGTACTTCAGTTTCCCCTGTCAGTATCATTCCACCAATGCTCCATACTCATTCATCCATCTACCACCAACGCTGTATAATGTTTCTCTCCCAGTACTTCAGTTTCCCCTGTCAGTATCATTCCACCAATGCTCCATACACATTCATACATCTACCACCAACGCTGTATAATGTTTCTCTCCCAGTACTTCAGATTCCCCTGTCAGTATCATTCCACCAATGCTCCATACACATTCATACATCTACCACCAACGCTGTATAATGTTTCTCTCCCAGTACTTCAGTTTCCCCTGTCAGTATCATTCCACCAATGCTCCATACACATTCATACATCTACCACCAACGCTGTATAATGTTTCTCTCTCCAGTACTTCAGTTTCCCCTGTCAGTATCATTCCACCAACGCTCCATACTCATTCATACATCTACCACCAACGCTGTATAATGTTTCTCTCCCAGTACTTCAGTTTCCCCTGTCAGTATCATTCCACCAACGCTCCATACTCATTCATACATCTACCACCAACGCTGTATAATGTTTCTCTCCCAGTACTTCAGTTCCCCCTGTCAGTATCATTCCACCAATGCTCCATACACATTCATTCATCTACCACCCACGCTGTATAATGTTTCTCTCCCAGTACTTCAGTTTCCCCTGTCAGTATCATTCCACCAATGCTCCATACTCATTCATTCATCTACATGTTACTCTTACCAGAAGGACAAACGGGCGAAGCCTGTGAAAATTTCGGAAATTGGGGAGCATTTGATAGAAAGTTACTTTTCATTTTTTGGTCTTCCAATGCCCTACGTGTCCTACGGCGCTAGCAGTATTACAACATCCCGCAGCACGCAGACACCCACATTACCGGTCTCCTGACACCGCACTCTCTTCCGGTGGTCGGTGAATCTGAGGAACTGGAGATAACGACGGTGCTGCTGCTTCACATTCATTAGGCTTATGTCAAGCAGCGGTTCCTTGGTCCTGGCTGCCTAATGGCCGTATTTGTTACTGCTGTGAATGGGGAGAGGATTGCTATCGGCTGGTGAACCTACACAGCGTGGTTGGCAGGTCTGAAACAAGTTGGGAAGCATACGCATTACACGCAAATATTGACTGAAATTATTACGCCCTCTTTCAAAATGGCCAAAATTTAAAACGAAATCTTAGACGGAATGAAAAAGCATAAATATTGTCCCTCTAAAGCCCAGTGGTTACTATATGTACCACCACGTTTAACAGTCACAAAATCTACGTCTGCCCACACAGTGTATTTATGTGTTTTGTGTGGATCTCAGAACAAACAGCGATTATTTCACTGTACAGCATTAACTGACTGGTTTGTATAACTGAGACGGAGTGTGTTTACTGCGCGGTACGGACTGTATTTATGTGTTTTGTGTGGATCTCAGAACAAACAGCGATTATTTCACTGTACAAAATTAACTGACTGGTTTGTATAACTAAGACGGAGTGTGTTTACTGCGCGGTACGGACTGTATTTATGCGTTTTGTGTGGATCTCAGAACAAACAGCGATTATTTCACTGTACAGCATTAACTGACTGGTTTGTATAACTGAGACGGAGTGTGTTTACTGCGCGGTACGGACTGTATTTATGTGTTTTGTGTGGATCTCAGAACAAACAGCGATTATTTCACTGTACAGCATTAACTGACTGGTTTGTATAACTGAGACGGAGTGTGTTTACTGCGCGGTACGGACTGTATTTATGTGTTTTGTGTGGATCTCAGAACAAACAGCGATTATTTCACTGTACAACATTAACTGACTGGTTTGTATAACTGAGACGGAGTGTGTTTTACTGCGCGGTACGGACTGTATTTATGTGTTTTGTGTGGATCTCAGAACAAACAGCGATTATTTCACTGTACAACATTAACTGACTGGTTTGTATAACTGAGACGGAGTGTGTTTACTGCGCGGTACGGACTGTATTTATGTGTTTTGTGTGGATCTCAGAACAAACAGCGATTATTTCACTGTACAGCATTAACTGACTGGTTTGTATAACTGAGACGGAGTGTGTTTACTGCGCGGTACGGACTGTATTTATGTGTTTTGTGTGGATCTCAGAACAAACAGCGATTATTTCACTGTACAGCATTAAATGACTGGTTTGTATAACTGAGACGGAGTGTTTACTGCGCGGTACGGACTGTATTTATGTGTTTTGTGTGGATCTCAGAACAAACAGCGATTATTTCACTGTACAACATTAACTGACTGGTTTGTATAACTGAGACGGAGTGTGTTTACTGCGCGGTACGGACTGTATTTATGCGTTTTGTGTGGATCTCAGAACAAACAGCGATTATTTCACTGTACAGCATTAACTGACTGGTTTGTATAACTGAGACGGAGTGTGTTTACTGCGCGGTACGGACTGTATTTATGTGTTTTGTGTGGATCTCAGAACAAACAGCGATTATTTCACTGTACAACATTAACTGACTGGTTTGTGTAACTGAGATGGAGTGTGTTTACTGCGCGGTACGGACTGTATTTATGTGTTTTGTGTGGATCTCAGAACAAACAGCGATTATTTCACTGTACAGCATTAACTGACTGGTTTGTATAACTGAGACGGAGTGTGTTTACTGCGCGGTACGGACTGTATTTATGTGTTTTGTGTGGATCTCAGAACAAACAGCGATTATTTCACTGTACAACATTAACTGACTGGTTTGTATAACTGAGACGGAGTGTGTTTACTGCGCGGTACGGACTGTATTTATGTGTTTTGTGTGGATCTCAGAACAAACAGCGATTATTTCACTGTACAACATTAACTGACTGGTTTGTATAACTGAGACGGAGTGTGTTTACTGCGCGGTACGGACTGTATTTATGTGTTTTGTGTGGATCTCAGAACAAACAGCGATTATTTCACTGTACAACATTAACTGACTGGTTTGTATAACTGAGACGGAGTGTGTTTACTGCGCGGTACGGACTGTATTTATGTGTTTTGTGTGGATCTCAGAACAAACAGCGATTATTTCACTGTACAGCATTAACTGACTGGTTTGTATAACTGAGACGGAGTGTGTTTACTGCGCGGTACGGACTGAATGTTCATAATTCGGGTTAAATTTTGTCTTTAATCCATTCCAACCAATCCGTGTGAAGTTTGTCGTGGAAAAAATCGCACTTTGACAAGTTTTACTAGCAGTATTTGGAAGGAAACGCGGGCGGAACCTGGGAACCTCCTGAAAGCAGTGTTCTTTCAGAAATCGGGGAACACTTTGTGTTACTTTACATTTTTCAAAGTGTTGATGTGTTACGTATCTCACTTTCTCGTTTTTCGCCCAACGTGTACTTCAAATGAAGTCACCAATTCCTGAAGTGGCTTATTTATTGTACTGCCTAATCTTAATAAAAACAATGCTTTATGCTTGTTACTATGTGAACACACAATAACACTGTTTGAAATTAATATTGAAATTACGTTCGTATCATTTACATCTGCAGTGGCGTTTTGCCTTGCAGTTAGCATATGCATTATTTCAGATGGCACATGCATTAGTTTAGATACAATATGAATTATTTAGATAGCATAAGCATTAGTTTAGATAGCATATGAATTATTTAGATAGAATATGTATTATTTAGATAGCATATGCATTACTTTAGATGTAATATGCATTACTTTGCATAACTTTATACACTAATTAATTTTATGGTTTTCTGGAGCGACAGTTTATACAGAAGATATGCATTGTGGAACTTATATAAGGAAGTAATCGTATGAAAAGCACTGTAGAAAATTCAAATATGGTTCCGATGTTTCTGTTCTTCTAAATAAGAATGTCTCAGATAAATAGGCCATTCCAAACCTACTCTAACACGTGCAAGCGTTTAATCTTGCAGTGCCATTACGGTTTGCAATTGAAACGATCCTGTATGTATGTACCTTTTTTAATTGTCATTACATGCCGGACATGTTGTAAGGTATTTTGTTGTAATACGTATGCTTTGAGTAAGCACAAACCATGAAAACTGCTGACGTCAGTAGCAAACCCTACCGAAACATGTCGCATTTGTGAGTAAAAGATTGTAAGAGACTTGTAAGTGTAGCTACTGTAGGTGTAGCTACTGTTGTTGTAGCTACTGTTGGTGTAGCTACTGTAGGTGTAGATACTGCTGGTGTAGCTACTGTTGGTGTAGCTACTGTTGGTGTAGCTACTGTAGGTGTAGCTACTGTTGGTGTAGCTACTGTTGGTGTAGCTACTGTAGGTGTAGCTACTGTTGGTGTAGCTACTGTTGGTGTAGATACTGTTGGTGTAGCTACTGTTGGTGTAGCTACTGTTGGTGTAGCTACTGTTGGTGTAGCTACTGTAGGTGTAGATACTGTTGGTGTAGCTACTGTAGGTGTAGCTACTGTAGGTGTAGATACTGCTGGTGTAGCTACTGTTGGTGTAGCTACTGTAGGTGTAGATACTGTTGGTGTAGCCACTGTTGGTGTAGCCACTGTTGGTGTAGCACTTTAACTGTAGTAACTGTGTAGCTACTGTAGGTGATAGCTACTGTGGTGTAGCTATGTGCATGTGGTGTAGCTACTGTAGGTGTAGCTACTGTGGTGTAGCTATGTTGGTGTAGCTACTGTAGGTGTAGCTACTGTTGGTGTAGCTACTGTTGGTGTAGCTACTGTAGGTGTAGCTACTGTTGGTGTAGCTACTGTGGTGTAGCTACTGTTGGTGTAGCTACTGTTGGTGTAGCTACTGTTGGTGTAGCTACTGTAGGTGTAGCTACTGTTGGTGTAGCTACTGTTGGTGTAGCTACTGTTGGTGTAGCTACTGTAGGTGTAGCTACTGTTGGTGTAGCTACTGTTGGTGTAGCTACTGTTGGTGTAGTACTGTTGGTGTAGCTACTGTTGGTGTAGCTACTGTTGGTGTAGCTACTGTTGGTGTAGCTACTGTAGGTGTAGCTACTGTTGGTGTAGTACTGTTGGTGTAGCTACTGTTGGTGTAGCTACTGTTGATGTAGCTACTGTTGGTGTAGCTACTGTTGGTGTAGCTACTGTGGTGTACTGTAGTAGCTACTGTTGGTGTAGCTACTGTGGTGTAGCTACTGTAGGTGTAGCTACTGTGGTGTAGCTACTGTTGGTGTAGCTACTGTGGTGTAGCTATGAGGTGTACTACTGTTGGTGTAGCTACTGTTGGTGTAGCTACTGTAGGTGTAGCTACTGTGGTGTAGCTACTGTGGTGTAGTCTGTGTGTAGTTGAGGTAGTACTGTTGGTGTAGCTACTGTTGGTGTAGCTACTGTTGGTGTAGCTACTGTTGGTGTAGCTACTGTGGTAGCTACTGTAGGTGTAGCTACTGTGGTGTAGCTACTGTTGGTGCGTATTCACTTTAAGATCTGGTGTTACGTTTAATATTTTGCATTGTCAGTTAATTATTCTACTGTTATTAAGATCCACTAAATACACTAATTAGGCAATATGTAACTGTATATATTACCTAAGGCGATCCCAGTGGCCGTGCGGTCTAAGGCGTGGGTCTCCGGCCGCTCTGTTGCTGGGATTGTGGGTTCGAATCCCTCCGGGGCATGGATGTCTGTCTGTTGTGTGTTGTCAGGTAGAGGCCTTTGTGTCGGACTGATCACTCGTCCAGAGGAGTCCTACCGAGTGTGGTTGTCTGAGTGTGATCGTGAAGCTTCGATAATGAGGAGGCCGTGGCCCACTAAGGGCTGTTGCGATATGGAAATATATATATATATATATATTGGTTGGATCTTAAATATCTAGTATTACAATTTGTCAGCTTTATGTACTCGTAGTTATTTATCTGAGACCCGTTCTCAGGATGTCATATTTGCGCTATGGACATAATAATATCATTTCTGCCATCTGGTAGCGACTACTGACATCAGTGGATTGTGTTTTTACTGGCAGATGTCTCTGGTTTGCGATGTAGAGTTTGGCAGGTTGTCAGATCTTCGTAGTTGCAACAGCTGCGTTGAGGGACAGACGCCATCTTAGTGTGTATTAGGAGGAAGGATGGGTTGCGTAGGAAATTTTACGATGATTAAACACAGTCACGTAAGTATTCAGACGTGTGATTATTGTTGCCACATTATGCGTGATGCTAATGCTCGTGTTAGAATTAATAAAGCATTGAATTTGCTGTTTTGTATAACCTTACCAAGAAGTTTCAGTGTGAAGGTCAAGATGTTTTTTGTTGCTGAAGACTACATTTAATAACTAAAACCAGAGCTTGAATTGACCAAGTTTGCTTTGAAAATATTTGTTAGTTGTTACATTGACATTGTCGTCTGCACGTAACGTTCGTAATACACTTAATTTATTAACAAGTGTACAGCAACTTTTTTTAATGCGTATATGCCACAAACCTGTACGACAACCGCGTTTCGGTGCTCAGTTGGCATCATCGCCAGTGTCTTCAGTGTCTGTTCAGGTTCTACATATGTTTAAAAAAATACGGATTTATGGGGTATCCCAGTGTCCACTAGGTGCACTAACCAAAGTGTTTAATGGTAAAAACTAAAGCTATGATGCACATTCAGAACCTGTAAAACCTGATGTCATGTTACAGTTTCTCAAATTCACCTGTGACAAAAATCCAGTGTACTATGTTCGTAGTTTGTCAGTGCCTAACCCCATCTGATCTTGATCACACATTATACACACTGTCAGTGGTGCCTACTTATACATCCAGATTTATTGCTCCTTTATTCTTGTTTGGTAGCTCATCATGTTACTTGGATCACTTGTTTACACTGTCAATGCAGATGCCAACACATTAGATATGCATTAAAAGCACTGACTTACAATGGTGCCAAGAGAACACCAAAAGATGTAATGTTATGCCATAATTGATTAATACACCAACATAGTACATGCTACAATTTTGGGTCAAACCAATTTGTTTTACTGTGTGACATGTTTCGGCCCTGTTGGGCTATCTGCAAGGAGAACAGTTAATGTTAGTGGAAATTACTAAAGATATAAATCCGTTTTATTCGGAAGTCAACTGACTTGTTACGCGCTAAAACTTTTAAGTGTCTTTGTATTTGGTCTTTCGGGGGAGTATTTCTGTGTCAGTAATATTATCAGAAATATGTACAACAGACTGTATTGGCCCTTGTTATGTATTTTATGGTTGAATTCTGTTGGTTTATGAATCAGTTATAATTTATAATAAGTGAACAGTGATGATGAAACAGTGTAAGATATGCCATGTAGTTTTGTGACGTGTGTGTATATAGCAGGGGCCCACAAATTTTGCAAAAATCTAGGAGATTCCTCAAAATTCTAGGTGGTAGAAGGGTGACAGTAATTTATAATAAGTGTGCAGTGATGATGAAACAGTGTAAGATATGCCATGTAGTTTTGTGACTTATGTGTGTGTATATAGCAGGTGCCCACAAATTTTCCAAAAATCTTGGAGCTACCTCAAAATCCTAGGTGGTAGAAGCAAGTTCCATACTGAGTACCCAGAAATATTGGGTTCCACCATATAAACACAGCCACCCAGGTAACATGGTGCCCAGTATTTGTTTATCCCCGGTTTAAATGCTGTTGGAATCTTCGTACCAAATGAAGTTCATATTACTGTTTTCTGCACGTTGCAGCCGTCTTGACGTTTTGTAGAATATGCTGTATTATGAACTCCCAGCCTTCTAGGTTAGGATTGCGGGAGGCGGACGATTGAATATGAATTTGTTTTGTATCCTTAGACACACAGTATGTCGGAGGCGTATTCCTAGTTCTCAGCAATTAATTTTCCGAGACGTATCGCACAGTCTGCCCTTCACAGCTGTGTCTACGTGTAATAAAGCACTGCAATAAATATACACCATGGGATCTACAGAACCAGGCCGTTCCATTAACTCTGCCATGTCTCTTCCACAGTGGATGAAAACCAAGATTGGAGATAGGTGAGGACATGTAACTTACGTGGGGATACTTGCTGGCATTACTGAATACCAGCAATATCTAGCCGTGAAATCTGCGGTCTTCTGGGGTATTATGCGGCGTCGTGTGGTAATTGTTTACCGACGTTTCGGGACAACATATCGGTCCCATCCTCATGGGTCGAGAGTCCGAGTAGGAAAAAGAAATACCCCAGAAGACTGCAGATTTCATCAACATCGCGGCGGAAGCCTCAAATCAAGGTTAATATCTAGCCAGTTCTGATGTTTTATTTGAGTGGTCCGTCTGTCAGTCAGCTTCCTCAGATGTTCAGTCTGCACGCTATGACTTGTCATTCCTCCTACTGGCGTATGTTTTTGCAAATCCTGCCCATCCTAACTTTATTCTGGAAGCAGCGGCAGGTATCCCCCCTGTTGAACACGTGCACTGTTCTTTCAGAAGATGTAAGTTTAGGCCACTTCACCGTGTAGCTACTCAGTGCATCCAACAGTACAGCAACCTTTCTGTTGACACTTTGCTGCAGTGTTCACACAAACAGTTGCTAGCGGTATGCAAATGGAATGGTTTGACCTGGAATTTGGATCTACCTTTTCTTAGTGCATATTCTGAAAATTACATTAGGAATGTTGTAACTTGCACACTTCTTTAATTCTTCATTTTAGAGAACTAATGGGTTTCTGGACTTTGTCCATCATCCGGAAATCTAAAATAACTAGATAACACGACGTTTCGGAAGCAGGATCTGCTTCCATCCTCAGGTGAAGGGGGAGGGGAGACACCTACTGTGTTGGGTTCCCTAGGGACCTCATTCACTGGAAGCAGATCCAGTTTCCGAAACGTCGAGTTATCTAGTTATTTTAGATTTCCGGACGATGTACAAAGTCCAGAAACCCATTAGTTCTCAATGTTACATACCGTCATCAGAATTTATTCTTCATTTTTGTTGACATGCAAGATGTGTGAATGTGCCAACTCATATTAAACAGAGTGAAATAATGTAATTTAAATGAGACTTTAACAGATCACAGTCTAACACATTAAAGTCTGTGCACTTCAGTTCTGTCAGCATTCACTGTGTAATGCCAGTACCAGTATTGTTAACATACACATAACAGCTTTTCATTACCGTTTTCTTCAAACCTTTGATTTGGTGGAAAGTATATGTATCTAGATTTTGTATCAGCTTGTTAGAATTAATTTAAAATGGTTGTGTTTTTTCATGTTACCATAACCTTGCTGACTGCATGATCATATAGTGATATCAGTTTATCTTATAAAATAAATGGGGAACAGAAATAAGTCTAGTAGCGCAAGATTTGAGGTTCTCACAGCGGTGTAGCTGAGTGTTCAAGTCTTGTGGGATGTGACGCTGTGTCGGTGGCTCTCAACAGCACTGCTGTGTCGGTGGCTCTCAACAACACAGCGCCACACGCCAGCACACCTTAATCCTCACGTCTGGTGATGTTGCATGTTGTATTTAGTGTTTTGCATGATGACTGTGACTGTGTAATAGCATAACACAGTGGGATGATAAATAAAGACTGTTACTGTGTTTGGATTTTGAGGTTAAGTTAATTTGTTCGTTCAGTGCTTCAGAAAATATTGCTAATTAGCCACTAGATAAAATTTACTTGCCCATAGCATTGCAGTAGACATAATACAGCTGTTCTTATACACGTTTGTGAGGTCTGTTATCTCCTGTTGTGGTACACAGAATGCTTTGTAAACCGGCTTTGTTCCAAAATAGACAACTTCTGGCACCTGTATTTCTGCACCTTCTTCATTTTGCCCAGATGTCTGTGATTATATCTCATTAGATGGTGCCTTGTAATTGATGTTAACTAACACAACTTATCTTCATTTTTAAATACAGAACAGTCATTTGTTTTATTTGAGTTTTTAAATGTATTTTATAATTTTGTATGGGTGTGAAACTTGGTGTTTCACATTGAGGGAGGAACATAGGCTGAGGGTGTTTGAGAATAGGGTGCTGAGGAGGATATTTGGTCCTAAGAGGGACAGGGTAACAGGGGAGTGGAGAAGGTTACATAACGAGAAGCTTTATGATATGTACTCCTCACCAATTGTTATTCTGGTGATCAAATCAAAGATTGAGATGGATGGGGCATGTAGCACGTATGGGAGATAGGAGAGGTGCATACAGGGTTTTAGTGGGGAGACCTGAGGGAAAGAGACCACTTGAAACACCTAGAGGTAGATGGGAGGATAATATTAAAATTATATCTTAAGTGGGTTAGGAGGCAAGGACTGGATTGATCTGGCTCAGGATAGGGACAGGTGGCGGGCTCTAGTTAATGCATTAATGAACCTTCAGGTTCCATAAAATGCAGGAAATTTATTGATTAGCTGAGGACCTGTTAGCTTTTCAGGAAGGACTCTGCTGCATGGAGTTAGTTGGTAGGTTGGTTAGTTAGCTAGTTAGTTAGTTATAGTTGCTTTTAGGCAGTTTCTCCAATTTACAGACCCCTTACCCACAAAGCCCGAAGTCTCGAGCATTGTGCATAAAGTTCCCGTACTCACTACAAATCACCATTTTGTCTGTGGTGATTGGGCAAGTTTATTTCTGAGACTGTTTGCTTGTGAGTCTATCATGTGCTTTAAACGTATCGTATGGGCTTAGATACATGTTTATGAAATCGATACAGACATTTGCAGTTTCATTTTAAGTGTTTCTTGCAAATAAGCATAAATGATGCTAGTATATAATTTTTAACATAACTTTTAGTGACTGTTATACAAGTTAATGTTAACAGGTATGACCTTGACGAAACCTTCTCTCCACCTTCACACGATGACAGTTTTTTCCACATCCGGTACCCAAAGGCCGATACATCTTCACAGAAACATAAAGAATCTAACTTTCGCCAAGCTAATGAATTTCTGCACACATCAGAACAAACAACGAAACAGGATTTCTCGCAACATACGATACAGTGCCGTCAGTTCATCCCAGAAGAAAATATGGATTTGTCTGCTCCTACTGGTGAGTTTAAGTGAATGTTGTTTTGTTTACATGACAGACAGTGTCATCGTGATGACAAGCGACGTTGTTTTCTGTATTAGAGTGCACACACCAAAAATGTGGCCTGTATTGTTAATTTGTGCTTTTGTTTCATATTGGCTGTTTGTGGCTACATCCTGCCTTATGGTATCAATAAAATACCGTGTAGACATCACGGTAACTTTATTAACAGTCGTTGAACAAAGATATTACTTGATTTTTCTCGCAATAACAAAATTGTTTGTGATATTGTGTAATATTTTGTTGGGTTTCATGCATTTTGTATGCTAAAACTAGAAGTTCAATCCCATTGTTGCTTATGTGTGTGTGTTCTCCAGATTATGTTCTTTCTTGCTTGAAGATAGAAACAGAGCTGGCTTCTGAAACATCATGGTTCATTAAAAAATTAAACAAAGGATGAAGTTCCCCCCCCCCCCCCCCCCAAAAAAAAAGAATATTATGTTTGTGTAAGTTTATCTTTAATAAAATACAAACACTTTTTGGAAGTGATAAACACTTGAGGTGAGTCTCATTCCATAAAGATAGGTGGTAACTCACGTTCACCAAACGTTGCAAGGCAGTCAGTTGACGAAAGGATTTGAGGAGGCATTCTTGAAGGACAATAATACAAAATACTACTTGTATGTCACAAAGAAGCATGAAGGCAGTTGACCTCACTTAATAAAAGACAAAATGTGACTGAGTTGATAGTGACATGCGCAGTAGGGGTGTGGGGGAAGCTAACTTACCAGCCATGTAGTATCATTCATCCAGATCTGTCAGAATCAGTCACAGAAGGTCAATATAGCTGTATTAAAATTGGTTGTCACAGAACGTTGATCCCAAACACTGAAGTTTGCAAACATCAAGACTCTACTGTACATTAAAATTCCATTATGTTTAGACTTTATTCTTACATGATCACTTTCGTATTATAAGGGACAAACTGTCTTGCCGTTATTTAGTCCAGAGAGGCTTGGTGTAAAAGTGTAATTACTGAATTACAAGTAAATGGAATATTTATCTGCAGTTAGGCATTAACAATATTCATAACTTCCATAAACCTGTCAGACCTTTCAAGCTTTTAGGAGTGTTTGCAAAGCTGTGAAAAGCGACCATTAGTTCCATCATATCTGTCTGCCCGCCAGCCCGCACGCAATAACTTGGCTCCCACTGGATCGATTTTCATGCAATCTGATATTTGAATATTTCTTTAAAACTGTTGAGAAAATTCATGTTTGATTAAAATCTGACAAGAATAATGAGTACATGAAGATGTGTGTACATTTGTGGTAAGATCTCACTGAATTCTTCCTAGAATGAGAAATGTTTCAGACAAAAGTTGTAGAGAAAAAAAAACACATTTTATGTTCAATAACTTTTTTCCGAAAATCATGCCATTTATGAGATAATGTGGAAAAATACGGTACAGCCAGACAGGTCACAGATGACAATATAATACGGCGCATGCGCTTTGCATGCTGGGTAACTAAGGCTACAGACATACACTCAGAATATCTAATAATTACTTCTTTTCGATGGCAACACTGGTTACACAAACGTGCCTCACTGTTACGTTATACGTACATTGCCCGTCTTGTTACATTTTTGAGTACACATGCTTTCAGATAAAGGAAAGCAGTGCTGTAAGATTTCAGGTTTCTCCAGCAGTTTTGTTGACGCTCAGGTCTGCTGGTGAAGGTGTGACCGAGGTTTTGAAGGAAAGTAGTACCTTCATCTTCAGGGGTTTTACTTGGTTTGAGTCAAACAAGTTGGGAATATTAATGGGAGCTGCTAACATGGCATGTCACATAAACAGATATCTGTTGAGGCTGGGGCTGGCTGACAATCCCAGGTGCGGTAGATGCAAACAGGCCTTTGATACGTCCTTGCATGTTCTTTGTGACTGTGAGGCACTGGCTGCAGTAAGGTTTAGGCATCTGGGTCAGCATTTTATGAAACCACATGACTTTGATGACATCTCTGTTAGCAGGATACTGCACTTTATTTACGGTGCGGGGCTGCTGAATGAATGAGCAGAAGCGCTGCACAGAAGATGAAATTCACTTGAAGTGTCACTACAATGCCCGCCCTTGTGTATTCTGTTCTCTTCTTCACCCCAGAAAGATGGAGGAACTACAGTAAAACCCCGATTTATTGTTCCCGCATTTAGTGATGGTTTTTTCATGTCCCGACAATAGCTCCATATAAACAATGTACCTCCATTTAATGAAAACCTCGATTTAGTGAAATATATTCTAATCCCCCAGCAGTTCATTAAATAGGGGTTTTACTGTATGTTCCTTTGAAATGTTAGAAAACACGAATGACACAGCGTGACATCCCAGAAGACCAGAATTTAACAACAATGCTGCTGTGCATATTTTAGTGTTTCATAGTTTTAAGAATGTACAATTTCTAAAACAGACAGATAAAACATTTTATGGGATGTTTTTCTACAGGAACAGTGGAATCTCTGAACAGCGTGTCCAGAAAAATGACACGTTTGCAGAAACCTCCTGGAACAGTTGATGATCTGACTGGTGACACTGCAGGGTGTGGGAAGTCTGTTGTGCAGGTAGCACATCAGATGATTGCAGGAGGCATGTTGCTGCGTGGCTTTAGCGCAAATGATAATGGGAAGGCGGGGCCAGGGGAAGGCTTCAACAGAGGTGTGCGCCGTGGCAGTAAGTCTCTACCGGCCAGTCCGCTTGGCTCACCGTCGCATAGCCCTGAATCATCTCCACAGACACGCAGGAGAGGGCACAACAGGTATTTCACAGGTGCATTCACCGTGGAAAGAGCCAACATTCCCACAACTGGTGGACAAGAATTGCCCAATAAATATGCGGGTAGCTGGATTTTGTCCGGTCTTCTTGGGCAGCAGCAGCAGCGTGATAATTTGTCAGATTCGCTGGATTCTATAACTATACCAGAGGAGGAGCTGGGGAAGGAGGTTAGCAAGAAATTCGGGCCACGAGGTGAGGTTGACGTGTCGTCACCAGACATGCGTCGCAACAAGTCCATGACTTCTCTCGTGTCACAGATGTTAAGCGAAGGTCCCAAGGATTATCAACATGTGGAAGTGGGGGTGGATGTTGCTGCTGTTGCTGGTGGACGTGACTCGCCAACACAGAAGAATAAAACATTCCGTGCAAAACCATCAGAACTGAGGGAGATGAATTTTTGGTCACCTACTTCAATGTAGATGCTTAACAGCTTTTAAATTCCATGGTATACGATACGATACAAAAGTGTTTCAAAAAATTAAATAACAGACACCTTAGTGCCGAGTTTATTCTGACATTGATGTGTACATGGTATAGGAGGAGCAGATGGCTGCACATCGGACCTCCACATTGACATTTAGCACTTTAGCACCTGAATTACATGCTCAATGTGCTCTGCAAAGACCCAGGATTTAAATGGCCACCTATTATTCTGCATATTCTTAGCTGATGACTGTAGGTGATTGGTTTTCTCAGCATCACACTGTCTACTGACATTGTCGTTCGGCGCCAAAGGTTTAATCGTTTGGCCCACCGTACTACCATGGCTTGTATCCAGCTGTAGAAGAAATCAGAGTTACGTGTTTGTAACCAGGAGGTGACAGCTTGTTTCATGTTGGCGTCTGTTACAAATTGCCGGGCGTGAGATTGGCTGTAGAGCGGGTGCTCTGTAACCTGTCGGGTATAGCGCCATAACCAGCCACATGTCCGGTTGACGTGGGACTCGGTAATTACCATCTCCGTAGAACCCTTACAAAGCACCTGACTGACAAAGCGATTTGTGACAGATGCCAACATCAAGCAAGCTGTCACCTCCTGGCTCCAGAGCCCTGACACTGGTTTGCCCTAGGCCAAGATACAAGCCTTGGTGCCATGTTCGGACAAAAGCTTAAATGTGAATGTGATGTTGGCAGCGTGGAGGTCTCGTGTACCGTCTGCTACCTGCGTGAAATGTGTGCATGAAAGTCCGGATGAAGTTCGTGGTATCAGAGTGTTTGTTACCTTTTTTTTTTATCTTCTTTTGTTACAAAATTTTTGGTCAGTTTTTGATCAACATCATAATTTTTGTGTCATTTACTTGATATTTTGTTTTAACGGCAACTTCGTGCACGTTTGTTATCGATGATTGTTCAGGTACCTGTCGTCCGTATGGTGTGTAGTTATTGCTGTGCTGTTACAGTTTATCGTACTGCTTTTTTTAGCCTTGTCTTTAGCGTAACCATACAATTTTCCTAAACATATTCTTGTGTGTGTGTGTGTTGCCACTTGGCATCTCATTCTGACATTGTTTTCAACCCGTCCTTTTGTCTTAAGAAGTAATAATTTTGTCCCCAGTTTCCTCCATTGCAGTTTAGTCTTCTCGTAGTTCCCTTCCATGACGCACAGTGCCTCACACGTGCTGTAGTTAGCGTGACATCAGCTTACCTCCTTTTATAGTTTGTTTCAACTAATCACTAACATAAACTGGTGGATGTGTGCCTCCTCACTGTAGAAAGAAACATGATATTCATGTAAACTGTACCATAACAGTTCCAGTCATGTTATGCCTTCTGTTGGCCTATAGCTATTAACCTATCACTATTATAGTACCTTTTAACGCACTATGTTTTGAGATTAATGCAAGTATTGAACATGAAATGCCAGTATTTTAAAGAGCTGCGTTATGTGACTTGCTTTTGATTGAGCGTGACTAAATGTGACTAAGGGCAATTTGCATTTTAGAGTAAACCACAGTCTCTTATGGGCTTTTTATTTACTGAAACACCCTAAATAATTAGGTACCAGATGTAAACGAGCTGAGATAGCTCAGTCGGTATAGCGACTGCTACGAGCTGGACGGTCCAGGGGATCAAATCCCGGTGGGGGTGAGATTTTCGGCATTCCGTCCAAACCGGCCCTGGGGCCTACCCAGCCTCCTGTACAATGGGTACCGGGTCATTCCCGGGGGTGAAGCGACCGGGGCGTGGCGTTGACCACCCACCCCCATCTAGTGCTGGGGTTAAGGAATAAGTAGAGCTATACCTCTACTCCCCCTGTGGGTCTTCATTGCCTGTTCTAGGGTAACTTTACCTTTACCTAGATGTAAACAGTGTGTGCATATGTTATAAGTTTTTACATGAAACATGTGTTTAGATGTAGTTAGTTTGCGTGGACAGTACATTAAGGCGTTCCTCTAACAACGACATGCAATTCAGTTTCTTTGTGGGGGTTGCGTGCCATTAAAGTAACAGCATCCACCTTGTTAAAGTCTTGATATGAAGTGAATACAGTGCAGTGCAAAAGTTTATCTGCTTGTGGGTGACTTTATGCTTTTTTGGTACTGAATTTCAGTGTGTGGGCTGTAGCCTCTGGCGTAATGTGATCTGGCATGTTTTGTGCGTATTACTTGAGAATAACCGCTTAGGTAAAGATGAAAACCCTGGCTTATGAAGTGCGTTATAACATGCTGCAACTACCCACCCCACGCACTGGGCCATCAGTTTGGGGGGTTCGGGGTAGCAACACAACAAAATTCACTGAATAAATGAACATATATTATAAAAAACAACATAATTACGACAAATACATCTTACATAAAATATCTCTTCACACAAAGCGCAACATGTGACTAACAAAATAATAATTATTGGCCCATACGTACCAACTAAAGTACCTTCCTGGTACCGTGGGAGTGAACCCAAAGAAAACTGCCACGACAGGACCACGGCACCAGGGAAGGGACTCCAACCCTGGCTGCCTCGCCAGACGAAATTTAGAAGCACAGCCGAGACGTGATTTTAATGTTCCCCCAGGTCAGCTCAGGATCAAAGTAATGACCTACAACGTGCGTACCCATAAGGAAACCTCGGAGTAGGAGGGGAATAGGAGACGGGGAGGGAAAGGAACGATGCGCGCGCCGGAGGCCAGGGCAGGGTTACCAAATGAGGTACTGGGAAAATATTTCCCGGTGCAACCCCGACCTCCAACTGAAACACCCCGTGTTTCTGAAGAAGATTGCCTGGATGGTCACTGAACAATTTGGGAGAGATCATTACTGTAGTGTCACAGATGCGTACGTTTGTGCACGTGACAGCAGTGGAATGGTGTTGCCGTAAGAACAGTGGCTACTCTGAACGGCAAATTGGGATTAGTTTGTAAGGAAATTCAGTTGTTTGGACCTGGTGAATGAGTATTGCATTGTAAAAATTATGATTTAATTATCTATTGTTTTGTTAGCGTCTTTAAAGCAGCTTCCTGTACAATTTTGCAGTATATTGTCTTATACTTGTACATTAATAATAATAATAATTGCTATTGACTGCTGTGTCGCAGTACATATGACAATGGCTGTAGCTGCTAACACCAGACGTTCTGCAGCACGTCTCACACATCCTATCGTATGTATCATGTACAATACCACATTTAATTCCTCAGATCCTTTACATTATTCCTTTATTCTGTTCCTCTACCTTTTATGTCATTTTCTTTGTTTGGTTTTTGCCACTTGTATTTTACGTTATATAAAAATGTGGCTACATTAGTCAATTCAATCGTCTTAGTACAATTAATCAGTTTCTTACGTGCCGTTTCCTGTTTTAGATTCAGCCGCTTACTCGTAACTTCGTAACAAATGAAATCCGTACACAGTGCGACCGCTGTCTGACGTTCCTCGATTTATTGTTCGCCTAAGTTGGTATGTCTGACAGACGATCTCGGTGTTGAGTTTCTGCCGTCTGAGGTTTTCCTTGCAGTAATAATGTTCAGATCGTTTGATCTGCGCTGTAATCTGCATGTACAAGTTTATTGTTAACTTGAACCTCCAGGATGGGCGCTGGCATTTGTTGGCTGGCGTCAGTAAGTGGCATTTTGGGGTTCATTTTGTGCATTGCTCTGATGAATTACGGTCAGTGTACTGAACCAACTGAATGCACACAACTATTCCCACATATATATATTGCATATATTGCTACGACATGTTTCGGCGTTCAAAACACCATCTTCAGGCAGCACGTGATGCCAAGTTTAAAGCCAACTTACAGTGAACAGACCACTTCTTTATGGTTCCACATTCGGTAGGCTAATTGGTTTTAAACTTGGCATCACGTGCTGCCTGAAGATGGTGTTTTGAACGCCGAAACATGTAGCAATGTATGTAATATATATATATATATATATATATGTGAATAGTTGTGTGCATTCAGTTGGTTCAGTACACAGACTGTAATACAGTAAATAGCAGTTTTGTGCCTAGTAATGTGTTTCAGAAATCAGTGTTACGTGTTTTGTGTTTGTGTTGCTTTTTAAATTATTACAGACATTCAATAACGTAAGTGCACAATACAGGGCATACACAAAAGAATGGTGCGGTTTATATGGTTTATTTTTTTGATACCGCACCATTATTTTGTGTATGCCCTGTATATATATAGCAGTAAGCAACACTACGGCAGTGCAGCGTTACACTGCTGTAAGTGTTGTGAAGAGCAAACTGTGCGGTGTGCAGACTGCATGTTGGAACACAGTGCACAGGTGTGCGGGGAACGTAGCACGCACGTGTGACACTGACATGGAAACACACAGACAGAATTTTAAACGTGTCAGAACAGTTTTGCCTGTTGTTTTGTATGGGTGTGAAACTTGGTCTGTCACACTGAGGGAGGAACATAGGTTGAGGGTGTTCGAGAATAGGGTGCTGAGGGGGATGTTTGGGTCTGAGAGGGACGGGGTAACGGGGGAGTGGAGAAGACTACATAACGAGGAACTTAATGATCTGTAATCATCACCAAATATTATTCGGGTGATCAAATGAAGAAGAGTGACGTGGGCGGGGCATGTAGCACGTATGGGTGAGGGGAGAGGTGCATAGAGGATTTTGGTGGGGAGACCTGAGGGAAGGAGACCACTTGGAAGACCCAGGCGTAGATGGGAGGACAATATTAAAATGGATCTTCAAGAAGTGGGATGGGGGCATTGACTGGATTGATATGGCTCAGGATAGGGACAGGTGGCGGGCTGTTGTGAATGCGGTAATGAACCTTCTGGTTCCATAAAACGCGGGGAATATCTTGACTAGCTGAGGAACTGTTAGCTTCTCAAGAAGGACTGTGCTACATGGAGTTAGTTGCAGTTGGACACAGCTGCAGAAATGGCACCAATACGGCACCCAGCCGTGAATGGCACGTGCCGTAAATGTGTACGTACGTTCAGACATACACGTGTGACTGTAGATGTGTCTGAAGGAGGCACGTAGCCAGTTGCTGTCTGTCTCTAAGTACCAGCATCACATTACTGTCGGCACTGCCACTACACTGCAGCATGTCGTGCCTCTGAACACCGAGCTAGTTACAGCTCTAGGTCACCAACATATAGGTGTATTTTTCTAGCTCATGGTGAAAGTAAGTCAGGTGAGGCGGGCCCCACCCTGTATGTGTGGAAATTGGGGTAGGGGAGGGTCACACTATGGTGCAACAGAACAGGTGTGGCCAAATACGACAGCCTTTTGAAAATACGTCCAGAGCAAGATTCAAGTATATACAGCTTTGGGAACAGGAGAACTTTGTTTAATGCTTCTATACTTTTGTGTTTAAGTTGATGGACATGTGAAGTGAGAAACAGGACTGACGATACTAGTAATGTCAATGACACGTTACAACACGTGGTGAGGAAACACTGCGAGACGATGGCGGTCGTGACTGCAGTTTAATAAAACAGCATTAGAGAGGGACTGATGCATTGGAGAGGGAATTTGTGTACATCATTGAACCATAAAACGAATAATTAAGAGATGGTAAAGGTAAAGGTCACCCTGAAACAAGCCATAAAGCCCTAGAGGGGGAGGAGAGATATAGCTCTACTCTTTCTTTAACCTCGGCGCCATATGGGTGGTCAACGCCACGCCCCGGCCGCTTTACCTCCGGGAGAGAGACCCGGTACCCATTGTATAGGAGGTTGGGTGGGCCACAGGGCCGGTCTGGACGGGTGCGGAAAACCTCGCCAACACCGGGATTCGATCCCCGGACTGTACAGCCCGTAGCGAGTCGCTACACTGAATTAAGAGAACTAAACATTTACTGTTTAAATGAAATTAGTGTGTACTGTAGATACACGTGGGTACAGAGGTTGTTGGTAATGCACGATACACGCATTCCATAGCTAATGTATGAATACATTCCAACCGGCAGAAGAAACGTAGCTCGACCAAGCAAAAGATGGAGAGACCAACACCCATGAACACGGAGAAAGTCTGTAATGGCTTATACACTTGCAGCTGCTGTCTTGCTCGAGTGCTACCTGTATTTTAGTTACATGTACTGCACTGTGCGTTTGCGTGGTTCACAGTTTTAAGCCCTCAGGGGGGGGTTGTTGTTTGGCTCGACGCATCTTGGCCACAGAACCCCGTATGTGACCTGGGAAGCCGTGTCTGGCGTCAGCTGACAGCTGAATGTGACGCTTACTGCGGAGGATTTAGTCTGCCGCATGTAAGCAAGACGTCGGCTGTTGCCTGCGTCGTCTCGTCGTTTACACCGTCGGTTATCAGCCGTTCCAAAAATTGCGACATCCAGAGAAGTTTGAAAACGAAATATATATATAACTGCAGGAAACTGTAATTAATGAAGCTAGGTGGGCCCCTTTCAAGGCTCTGTACGCCCCTCGCAATGTTCACGAACGGATTACTGCCAAGCCTCCAGCCTGTGCTCTTATCTTCCGAAGACCGTTATAACGTCTGAACTGCGGACCGTGGCCGGTTTCAACAACTTCCTGCAACTGGATACCGTTATAAGCCAGATGAGTCCACTCCACATCACATCACTTAGGTTTACTCTGCCGCTACACGCTAATCCGTAACTAGATTCCAGGCTAATATTTTGTATACCTTTCTCATGTTTCCCTAGACGTGCTACATGTCCTCCTCATCTCATCACCCAGCCTAGACATGCTATGCACATAAGGTCCGTATGCTACAGGTCACAGCAGTCTGTGTGTCACGGTGACCCACTGTGACTGGCATTTCATTTCGTGACGCTAGACTTGTCTGTATCTGCTGTTAGACTTGTCTGTATCTGCTGTTAGACTTGTCTGTATCTGCTGTTAGACTTGTCTGTATCTGCTGTTAGACATGTCTGTATCTGCTGTTAGACTTGTCTGTATCTGCTGTTAGACATGTCTGTATCTGCTGTTAGACTTGTCTGTATCTGCTGTTAGACATGTCTGTATCTGCTGTTAGACTTGTCTGTATCTGCTGTTAGACTTGTCTGTATCTGCTGTTAGACATATCTGTATCTGCTGTTAGACTTGTCTGTATCTGCTGTTAGACATGTCTGTATCTGCTGTTAGACTTGTCTGTATCTGCTGTTAGACTTGTCTGTATCTGCTGTTAGACATGTCTGTATCTGCTGTTAGACTTGTCTGTATCTGCTGTTAGACATGTCTGTATCTGCTGTTAGACTTGTCTGTATCTGCTGTTAGATTGTCTGTATCTGCTGTTAGACATTCTGTATCTGCTGTTAGACTTGTCTGTATCTGCTGTTAGACATGTCTGTATTGCTGTTAGACTTGTCTGTAACTGCTGTTAGACTTGTCTGTATCTGTGTTAGACATGTCTGTATCTGCTGTTAGACATGTCTGTATCTGCTGTTAGACTTGTCACAGTCTGCAAGTAACAGGACTGCAAGGGGTACACTTCCTGACGCAGTAGACAGTCCTGCAAGTAACAGACTGCAAGTGGTACACTTCCTGACGCAGTAGACAGTCCTGCAAGTAACAGGACTGCAAGTGGTACATTCCTGACGCAGTAGACAGTCCTGCAAGTAACAGGACTGCAAGTGGTACAGTTAGACATGTCACAGTCCTGCAAGTAACAGGACTGCAAGTGGTACACTTCCTGACGCAGTAGGCAGTCTGCAAGTAACAGGACTGCAAGTGGTACAGTTAGACATGTCACAGTCCTGAAGTAACAGACTGCAAGTGGTACACTTCCTGACGCAGTAGACAGTCCTGCAAGTAACAGGACTGCAAGTGGTACACTTCCTGACACAGTAGACAGTCCTGCAGTACAGGACTGCAAGTGGTACACTTCCTGACGCAGTAGACAGTCCTGCAAGTAACAGGACTGCAAGTGGTACAGTTAGACATGCACAGTCCTGCAAGTAACAGGACTGCAAGTGTACACTTCCTGACGCAGTAGGCAGTCCTGCAAGTAACAGACTGCAAGTGGTACAGTTAGACATGTCACAGTCCTGAAAGTAACAGGACTGCAAGTGGTACACTTCCTGACGCAGTAGACAGTCCTGCAAGTACAGGACTGCAAGTGGTACACTCCTGACGCAGTAGAAGTCCTGCAAGTACAGGACTGCAAGTGCTACACTTCCTGACGCAGTAGACACACATTACCAAGGCGTTCTTTACTTCCACGTTAACACGCGTGAAAGTAATTTTATTTAAACCCATCGGAAAAATGAGATCTGCCCTGCGCCAATTTTGACGGAACTCACAAATGCTGCACAGCACGATGTGTGGATCACTTATATGTGGATCACTTATATGTGGATCACTTATATGTGGATCACTTATAGCGAATTTTACACAAATCGGACAATAAATGTGGAAAATAGGGAGAGACATTTACTGTCCTCAGTAAAGCGTGGCCTCCACTGCGCCGAGTTTCACGAAACTCAAAATCTCTTAATATATGTTTATGGACATTTCTTATTTAGTATGTTATCCAAACCGGATTGAAACGTATACAGTAGCGGTACAAATTGATTTACGCCCTTCCGTAAAGAATGGCTGTCACTGAGCCGATTTTCACGAAACTCTACTTTTTACAATAAACTCCTTTACCAAATTTCATGAAAATCCGAAAAAGAGTTTAGTCATTGACACTAAGTTGCAGACGGACTAGTGAACAAGTGTCAAAATACGACTGGACCAAGAGGAGACGAGGAGTGTGAAGATCGGAAGACGAGTTAGACGAGGTTGCTGTTTGTCGCCGATTGTGTTCAACTTATACAGCGAGTACCTTACCAAGGAAGCTCTTGAAGGGTTTGGAGACTTCAAAATAGGAGGACAAGTAATTGGCACTGTGAAATATGCAGCTGACCTTGTGCTACTGGCTAGGGAAGAAAAGGTGCTACAGGGTGTGGTTGATAGACTGATTGAAATTGGAAGACGCTATGGAATGGAAATGAATGTGGATGAAACTAAGTAATGATAATCTCAAGGCAACCATACACAATGAAAATTATGATAGATCAAAAGCAATTGGAGAATGTGGAATATTTCAATTATTTGGGTAGCGTGATAACAAGTGAAGGCAAAAGATGAAGTAGTGGGAGAACTATAATATACAGAAGGAACAAAGTGCACATGAGGTCAATGCACTCTTCCAGTTAGCGCAGACGCACGCTACGTAACGACACGACAGCATGCTGACCATGCCAGTACGCACACAGTTGGCATCACTTAAGCTCACACACATGATCACACAGACCAATCGTGACCTTGGGTGTTTTTACTGAATACTACAAGTTTATACTGTAATTACTTGGTTGCCACAGTGCCAGCTACTGCCGGGACCGGTACTTGTGGATGACGTCACCTGCTGCTACTGTCTTTACGTGTGGATGACGTCACCTGCTGCTACTGTCTTTACGTGTGGATGACGTCACCTGCTGCTACTGTCTTTACATGTGGATGACGTCCACCTGCTGCTACTGTCTTTACGTGTGGATGACGTCCACCTGCTGCTACTGTCTTTACGTGTGGATGACGTCACCTGCTGCTACTGTCTTTACGTGTGGATGACGTCACCTGCTGCTACTGTCTTTACATGTGGATTACGTCCACCTGCTGCTACTGTCTTTACGTGTGGATGACGTCCACCTGCTGCTACTGTCTTTACGTGTGGATGACGTCACCTGCTGCTACTGTCTTTACGTGTGGATGACGTCACCTGCTGCTACTGTCTTTACGTGTGGATGACGTCCACCTGCTGCTACTGTGTCTTTACGTGTGGATGACGTCACCTGCTGCTACTGTCTACGCTGCTCGATACTTCAACGCCACTACGTTCCAGCACGTACCAAGTTTTACGTGATGAATGCTGTGAAGTGGATTTCATTGCGAGTGCATAATAAGACAGTGTTTTATAAGAGCGGTGTTTCGGCTTAGGAGGTGAACTTTCCCTGATGATGGTGGTGGTGGCCGCCGAAACATGGCGTTATATGGAGTAACTTTGTAATACTTTTTTAAAATCATAAAGTGGTGCATTATTGTTGGAAACTTTTAGACAAGAAGTCAATAACAAAAATGGACGCTATAAAAGACAGTGTGACATTTTATACGCTTGTCCACCCTTGTCCAGTACATTGGGTCGTCACCGAAGTATGCTGTGAGTGGTGTATGCTGATAGACATACTTGTTATGCTGATACGCATACTGTCTATGTTGGGAAGCATACTGGTTATAATGCTTCGCATACTGATTATGCTGATACGCTTGCTGGTTATGCTGATACCCATAGTGGTTACTATGATACGCATACTGGTTATGCTGATACGGATATTGGTTATAATCATACGGATACTGGTTATGTTGGTACGCATACAGGTTATGATGATAATACACATTTTTGTGGTTTTGGTGAGTGAGATTAAGAGTATGATTAGAGTGTGTTCAACAGCTATCAGCTGGTAGGTGTGCTGTGCTGTATTGTGGGAATAGCTAGCAGCTGGTAGGTGTGCTGTGCTGTATTGTGGGAATAGCTAGCAGCTGGTAGGTGTGCTGTGCTGTATTGTGGGAATAGCTAGCAGCTGGTAGGTGTGCTGTGCTGTATTGTGTTCAACAGCTATCAGCTGGTAGGTGTGCTGTGCTGTATTGTGGGAATAGCTAGCAGCTGGTAGGTGTGCTGTGCTGTATTGTGGGAATAGCTAGCAGCTGGTAGGTGTGCTGTGCTGTATTGTGTTCAACTAGCTGTAGGTGTGTGCTGTGCTGTATTGTGGGAAAGCTAGCAGCTGGTAGGTGTGCTGTGCTGTATTGTGGGAATAGCTAGCAGCTGGTAGGTGTGCTGTGCTGTATTGTGTTCAACAGCTATCAGCGTAGGATGTCTGTCTGTATTGTGGAATAGCTAGCAGCTGTAGGTGCTGTGCTGTATTGTGGGAATAGCTAGCAGCTGTAGTTGCTGTGCTGTATTGTGGGATGCTAGCAGTGTAGTGGCTGTGCTGTATTGTGTTCAACAGCTATCAGCTGGTAGTGTGTGCTGTGCTGTATTGTGGGAATAGCTAGCAGCTGGTAGGTGTGCTGTGCTGTATTGTGGGAATAGCTATCAGCTGGTAGGTGTGCTGTGCTGTATTGTGGGAATAGCTAGCAGCTGGTAGGTGTGCTGTGCTGTATTGTGGGAATAGCTAGCAGCTGGAGTGTCTGTGCTGTATGTGAATAGCTAGCAGCGTAGTGTGCTGTGCTGTATTGTGGGAATAGCTAGCAGCTGGTAGGTGTGCTGTGCTGTATTGTGGGAATAGCTAGCAGCTGGTAGGTGTGCTGTGCTGTATTGTGGGAATAGCTAGCAGCTGGTAGGTGTGCTGTGCTGTATTGTGGGAATAGCTATCAGCTGGTAGGTGTGCTGTGCTGTATTGTGTTCAACAGCTATCAGCTGGTAGGTGTGCTGTGCTGTATTGTGGGAATAGCTAGCAGCTGGTAGGTGTGCTGTGCTGTATTGTGGGAATAGCTATCAGCTGGTAGGTGTGCTGTGCTGTATTGTGGGAATAGCTATCAGCTGGTAGGTGTGCTGTGCTGTATTGTGTTCAACAGCTATCAGCTGGTAGTGTGGCTGTGCTGTATTGTGGAAAGCTAGCAGCTGGTAGGTGTGCTGTGCTGTATTGTGGGAATAGCTAGCAGCTGTAGGTGTGCTGTGCTGTATTGTGGTCAACAGCTATCAGCTGGTAGGTGTGCTGTGCTGTATTGTGTCAACAGCTATCAGCTGGTAGGTGTGCTGTGCTGTATTGTGGGAATAGCTAGCAGCTGGTAGGTGTGCTGTGCTGTATTGTGGAACAGCTAGCAGCTGGTAGGTGTGCTGTGCTGTATTGTGTTCAACAGCTATCAGCTGGTAGGTGTGCTGTGCTGTATTGTGGGAATAGCTATCAGCTGGTAGGTGTGCTGTGCTGTATTGTGGAAAGCTACAGCTGGTAGGTGTGCTGTGCTGTATTGTGGCAACAGCTATCAGCTGGTAGGTGTGCTGTGCTGTATTGTGTTCAACAGCTATCAGCTGGTAGGTGTGCTGTGCTGTATTGTTGGAATAGCTAGTCAGCTGGTAGGTGTGCTGTGCTGTATTGTGTAATAGCTATCAGCTGGTAGGTGTGCTGTGCTGTATTGTGTCAATAGCTATCAGCTGGTAGGTGTGCTGTGCTGTATTGTGTTCAATAGCTAGCAGCTGGTAGGTGTGCTGTGCTGTATTGTGGGAATAGCTAGCAGCTGGTAGGTGTGCTGTGCTGTATTTGGGAATAGCACAGCAGTGGTAGGTGTGCTGTGCTGTATTGTGTTCAAAGCTATCAGCTGGTAGGTTGCTGTGCTGTATTGTGTAACAGCTATCAGCTGGTAGGTGTGCTGTGCTGTATTGTGGGAATAGCTATCAGCTGGTAGGTGTGCTGTGCTGTATTGTGTTCAACAGCTATCAGCTGGTAGGTGTGCTGTGCTGTATTGTGTTCAACAGCTAGCAGCTGGTAGGTGTGCTGTGCTGTATTGTGGGAATAGCTAGCAGCTGGTAGGTGTGCTGTGCTGTATTGTGGGAATAGCTAGCAGCTGGTAGGTGTGCTGTGCTGTATTGTGTTCAACAGCTATCAGCTGGTAGGTGTGCTGTGCTGTATTGTGGGAATAGCTACAGCTGGTAGGTGTGCTGTGCTGTATTGTGGGAATAGCTAGCAGCTGGTAGGTGTGCTGTGCTGTATTGTGGGAATAGCTATCAGCTGGTAGGTGTGCTGTGCTGTATTGTGTGAAAGCTATCAGCTGGTAGGTGTGCTGTGCTGTATTGTGGAATAGCTAGCAGCTGGTAGGTGTGCTGTGCTGTATGTGTTCAAAGCTAGCAGCTGGTAGGTGTGCTGTGCTGTATTGTGGGAATAGCTACAGCTGGTAGGTGGTGTTGCATGTGCTGTAGTTGTGGTGAATAGCTATCAGCTGGTAGGTGTGCTGTGCTGTATTGTGTTCGAACAGCTATCAGCTGGTAGGTGTGCTGTGCTGTATTGTGGGAATAGCTAGCAGCTGGTAGGTGTGCTGTGCTGTATTGTGGGAATAGCTAGCAGCTGGTAGGTGTGGCTGTGCTGTATTGTGGTTCAACAGCTATCAGCTGGTAGGTGTGCTGTGCTGTATTGTGGGAATAGCTAGCAGCTGGTAGGTGTGCTGTGCTGTATTGTGGGAATAGCTAGCAGCTGGTAGGTGTGCTGTGCTGTATTGTGTTCAACAGCTATCAGCTGGTAGGTGTGCTGTGCTGTATTGTGGGAATAGCTACAGCTGGTAGGTGTGCTGTGCTGTATATGTGGTATGTTCAACAGCTATGCTGTAGGTGTGCTGTGCTGTATTGTGTCAACAGCTATCAGCTGGTAGGTGTGCTGTGCTGTATTGTGGGCAATCAGCTATCAGCTGGTAGGTGTGCTGTGCTGTATTGTGGGAATAGCTACAGCTGGTAGGTGTGCTGTGCTGTATTGTGGGAATAGCTAGCAGCTGGTAGGTGTGCTGTGCTGTATTGTGGGAATAGCTATCAGCTGGTAGGTGTGCTGTGCTGTATTGTGGGAATAGCTATCAGCTGGTAGGTGTGCTGTGCTGTATTGTGGGAATAGCTATCAGCTGGTAGGTGTGCTGTGCTGTATTGTGGGAATAGCTAGCAGCTGGTAGGTGTGCTGTGCTGTATTGTGGGAATAGCTAGCAGCTGGTAGGTGTGCTGTGCTGTATTGTGGGAATAGCTAGCAGCTGGTAGGTGTGCTGTGCTGTATTGTGGGAATAGCTAGCAGCTGGTAGGTGTGCTGTGCTGTATTGTGGGAATAGCTAGCAGCTGGTAGGTGTGCTGTGCTGTATTGTGTTCAACAGCTATCAGCTGGTAGGTGTGCTGTGCTGTATTGTGTTCAACAGCTATCAGCTGGTAGGTGTGCTGTGCTGTATTGTGGGAATAGCTATCAGCTGGTAGGTGTGCTGTGCTGTATTGTGGGAATAGCTATCAGCTGGTAGGTGTGCTGTGCTGTATTGTGGGAATAGCTAGCAGCTGGTAGGTGTGCTGTGCTGTATTGTGGGAATAGCTAGCAGCTGGTAGGTGTGCTGTGCTGTATTGTGTGCAATAGCTAGCAGCTGGTAGGTGTGCTGTGCTGTATTGTGGGAATAGCTAGCAGCTGGTAGGTGTGCTGTGCTGTATTGTGTTCAACAGCTATCAGCTGGTAGGTGTGCTGTGCTGTATTGTGTTCAACAGCTATCAGCTGGTAGGTGTGCTGTGCTGTATTGTGATTTAAGCTAGCAGCTGGTAGGTGTGCTGTGCTGTATTGTGGGAATAGCTAGCAGCTGTAGGTGTGCTGTGCTGTATTGTGTCAACAGCTATCAGCTGGTAGGTGTGCTGTGCTGTATTGTGTTCAACAGCTATCAGCTGGTAGGTGTGCTGTGCTGTATTGTGTTCAACAGCTATCAGCTGGTAGGTGTGCTGTGCTGTATTGTGGGAATAGCTAGCAGCTGGTAGGTGTGCTGTGCTGTATTGTGTTCAACAGCTAGCAGCTGGTAGGTGTGCTGTGCTGTATTGTGTTCAACAGCTATCAGCTGGTAGGTGTGCTGTGCTGTATTGTGGGAATAAAGGAAGATACGTTTTGCTTTGAAAAATGTTTATTGCGCTTTGGTGAAATAAATAAGACTGAATTTTGGAGGCACATTTAGCGTGTCATGATTTGTGTGAACAACTGTACTGCGTCTTGCAGTGCGTCGTTACAGACGTCTCTAATAAGCGTAGTGGGCACCAACTCCATCGAAGGTGAGGTGAGCGACGGCGGGGGCGGCAGAGTAAGCGACACCCAGGGGAGTGGCGATTGCGGGGGCGGCGACGGCATGGGCGGCGTAAGTGGCGGGGGCAGCGTAACTGACGGGGGCGGCGTAACTGATGGGGGCGGCGTAAGTGGCGTGGCCCAGCGCGACGGCGTCGTTGCTGATGCGGGTGTCGTACTTGCGGACGCTGGAGAAGGCGGAGTCGACGGCCTTGGAGTACGTTGACACTGCAGAGTTGCCGTCAAGCGAGCGGAGGGTGCTTTGGTGCGAGGTGCCGATGGCGGGGGCGTGCACGGCTATGGGGGCGGCAGCGTAACTCACGGCTGGCGCCGCGGCGTAGCCCAGGGCTGGGGCGCCTATGATGCCGGCGTTGGCGACGGCCAGCAGAGAGCACAGGATGATAACCTGCGAACAGTTCAGTCTGAGGTGAGAACTGACCGAAATGTGTCATGGTGACGCCGCGAGGAGGCGCGCAGTGTATGTGGCGTGACGGGACGGAAGGTCGACTCTGCGCATGCGCATTACTTGACCTGTTGGACAGTTCCACGCGCTCTAAGTGCAGGCGTACTATAACACGCGCTGTATGTTCGTGTAAGTGCAGGCGTACTATAACACGCGCTGTATGTTCGTGTAAGTGCAGGCGTACTATAACACGCGCTGTATGTTCGTGTAAGTGCAGGCGTACTATAACACGCGCTGTATGTTCGTGTAAGTGCAGGCGTACTATAACACGCGCTGTATGTTCGTGTAAGTGCAGGCGTACTATAACACGCGCTGTATGTTCGTGTAAGTGCAGGCGTACTATAACACGCGCTGTATGTTCGTGTAAGTGCAGGCGTACTATAACACGCGCTGTATGTTCGTGTAAGTGCAGGCGTACTATAACACGCGCTGTATGTTCGTGTAAGTGCAGGCGTACTATAACACGCGCTGTATGTTCGTGTAAGTGCAGGCGTACTATAACACGCGCTGTATGTTCGTGTAAGTGCAGGCGTACTATAACACGCGCTGTATGTTCGTGTAAGTGCAGGCGTACTATAACGCAGACTTCCTCCCGCCCCGCTGGTCCAGCTGCGACAGCTCGTGTCATGCCAACTCGTACTTTAGCTTCTTCTCATTGAGCCGCCTATTTTAAATTGTTATTTAGTGTGTACGGTCGACCTCGGTGGAATAGTGGTTAGCGTGCTCGCCACTGGACCCAAGGTTCGCGGGTTCGATCCCGACTGAGGTCGATGGATTTTTAAGGGTGATAAAAATCCGGAGCACCACTTCCTTCGGAGGGGAAGTAAAGCCGTTAGTCCCATGTCGTAGATTTACGGCATGTAAAAGAACCTTACGGGCATGAATAGAAATGTTGCGTAAGCCAAATTGCCTCCATTTCTCATCCAAGTCTCCTGACTGCCTGCCAGATGGCTCTGGCGTGCACATCAGGATCGATAGAACACTAAGCGCGGCTAGCTGCCCGGTCACCAGCTGCCATGAATGCGCATGACTTAGTAACCTCGACAAGAGGAGGCAAGAGGAGGCCCGGGCCCATATAGGGCTGTTGAGCCAAGAATTATTATTATTATTGTTATTTAGTGTGTACGATCAGCTGACTTCGTCCAACAATTTAGCAGTGCTCTGTTAACAGTTCGTGGCGTTTTGGTTCAATCAAATTAATTCGACTTGTTTAAAATGACTGTGTTTTCGAAAATTGTGGCGACAGCTCTCCATTCAAATGTATTTACAAACGGCTGGATTTTGATAGCTTAGCATATAATTCATACAGTTAACAACACTTCGGAAGAGATTGCTGCCTCCTTCTTCATGTTGGTCCAAGGAAGCCTGGACTCTACACCAATCCTGTGACAATTCATATCTCGCAACTTACAGCAAGTTCGAAATACGTCAACAACAAAGTCGCAAATTTGCACCCATTTATTGTGTTCTTCTAATTGATCTTTAGAAACCAACAGATACACTGTTTTGTACAGATCGGTCAATGTTCAGACAGACAGTACGGAATTCAGTGACTGTTGTCTACAGTATATCAAGTTCTGTCACGCACAATATCACAATTCAGTGACTGTTGTCTACAGCATATCAAGTTCTGTCATGCACAATATCACAATTCAGTGACTGTTGTCTACAGCATATCAAGTTCTGTCATGCACAATATCACAATTCAGTGACTGTTGTCTACAGCATATCAAGTTCTGTCACGCACAATATCACAATTCAGTGACTGTTGTCTACAGCATATCAAGTTCTGTCATGCACAATATCACAATTCAGTGACTGTTGTCTACAGCATATCAAGTTCTGTCATGCACAATATCACAATTCAGTGACTGTTGTCTACAGCATATCAAGTTCTGTCATGCACAATATCACAATTCAGTGACTGTTGTCTACAGCATATCAAGTTCTGTCATGCACAATATCACAATTCAGTGACTGTTGTCTACAGCATATCAAGTTCTGTCATGCACAATATCACAATTCAGTGACTGTTGTCTACAGCATATCAAGTTCTGTCATGCACAATATCACAATTCAGTGACTGTTGTCTACAGCATATCAAGTTCTGTCATGCACAATATCACAATTCAGTGACTGTTGTCTACAGCATATCAAGTTCTGTCATGCACAATATCACAATTCAGTGACTGTTGTCTACAGCATATCAAGTTCTGTCATGCACAATATCACAATTCAGTGACTGTTGTCTACAGCATATCAAGTTCTGTCATGCACAATATCACAATTCAGTGACTTGTCTACAGCATATCAAGTTCTGTCATGCACAATATCACAATTCAGTGACTGTTGTCTACAGCATATCAAGTTCTGTCATGCACAATATCCATCTCAAATTCGTGTACAAAGTGTCATTATTATATCTGGCAAGTGTCATTTGTCTGCTCCTCTATGAACTGTTCTAACGTAACCTACAGCCCACACGCGAGGTGTAGTAGCGGCGCAAACTAACCTACACTATTGTAGAGTCGCAACAACACAACAGCATACAGACGTCAACATCTATACAAGGCCAACTGCCAGCAATTTTCACCATTTTTAATAATTTTAATAAATTTAACAATTTCAGCAACTACCAACTACACAGCGCTCTATATTCACAATTTATAGTACTGTACTTTACACTTCTAACGCAAGATACACACTGTATACAGCGAGACATTGCAAGAAATAGCTTGAAGAAACTTTGTATACCGGTGATTGTCAATGTAAATAATAGCCTTAAACAGTGTAACGGTTGTGATAATACCAAATGGACAGTGAACAGTGAAGTGAACTTATCAATGTACCGTGATGATGGCAGAGTTACGGCCGAAACATGTGTAGGGTGAATTGAACATAATACGAAAATAAAAAGTGCATTTGTTGGTTGAAATACTGAAAGTTAATGTCAAGATGGACGGTGAACACAGCGTGAGACTGCAAACTTGGTAACATTGCAGCAGCTACGGTTTTATTGACGTTGCTAGGTCTACCGCCATTGTCTTTCTTTCTTCTTTGTAGCATCGTGGCCAAAACTGACAAACAGACTTACTGCCTATTGTAAGTATAGGCGTGTTGATTGAGAACAAGACAGAAAGTGTTTTAATTGTGTGACGCCGTACACAGACTTTACCAAGGCCTTCTGTACGTTCAAAATGTCGTACGGCTTCACGGCACACGCACAAATGTATTTGATTTACGCCCATAACAAAAGTATGAGCTTCCTGCGACAATGTTCCTGAAACTGACAGTTGCTTAACATCATTATGTGTGCTTAGGGTTACACAGATTGGATGATGAACAGATTGGATGATAAACAGATTGGATTATAAACACAGATTGGATGATAAACAGATTGGATGATAAACAGATTGGATGATAAACACAGATTGGATGATAAACACAGATTGGATGATAAACGCAGATTGGATTATAAACAGATTGGATGATAAACAGATTGGATGATAAACGCAGATTGGATTATAAACACAGATTGGATGATGAACAGATTGGATGATAAACAGATTGGATGATAAACGCAGATTGGATTATAAACACAGATTGGATGATAAACACAGATTGGATTATAAACACAGATTGGATGATAAACAGATTGGATGATAAACAGATTGGATGATAAACACAGATTGGATGATAAACACAGATTGGATGATAAACGCAGATTGGATTATAAACACAGATTGGATGATGAACAGATTGGATGATAAACACAGATTGGATGATAAACACAGATTGGATGATAAACACAGATTGGATGATAAACACAGATTGGATGATAAACGCAGATTGGATTATAAACACAGATTGGATGATGAACAGATTGGATGATAAACGCAGATTGGATTATAAACACAGATTGGATGATAAACACAGATTGGATGATAAACGCAGATTGGATTATAAACACAGATTGGATGATGAACAGATTGGATGATAAACAGATTGGATGATAAACACAGATTGGATGATAAACACAGATTGGATGATAAACGCAGATTGGATTATAAACACAGATTGGATGATAAACACATTGGATGATAAACACAGATTGGATTATAAACACAGATTGGATGATAAACACATTGGATGATAAACAGATTGGATGATAACACAGATTGGATGATAAACGCTGATTGGATTATAAACACAGATTGGATGATAAACAGATTGGATTATAAACACGAGTGGATGATAAACACATTGTATGATAAACACAGATTGGATGATAAACAGATTGGATGATAAACAGATTGGATGATAAACACATAAACCAAGGGCAGAAGTTCATTTACGTTCCTAATCAAAGTAAGGCTTTCACTGGGCTGAGTTTTGTGGAACTCACTGTGGTTATATAATTTTATAGACATTTTTTCTACACAATTTTATGCGATATCAGATGAAAAGTGTATAAAATAAAGACAAAAATTTATATATGCCGTTACGTAAATTGTGGACGTCACTGCAGCTATTTTCACGACACTCCTTACGGACGTCACTGCAGCTATTTTCACGACACTCCTTACGGACGTCACTGCAGCTATTTTCACGACACTCCTTACGGACGTCACTGCAGCTATTTTCACGACACTCCTTACGGACGTCACTGCAGCTATTTTCACGACACTCCTCGCTACTCAACCACGCCGTCACGTCTGCAATACTTCATTTCACCTACGGCGGTCATGCTGTATGGTAACTATTAAAGTGAAGCCATTTGTGCTCTGACGTAAGGCGTGGTTTCCTCCGAGCCGATTTTCATGAAACTCGTGCTTGCTCGACAACTTTCTGTGAAGATCTTATGTGCTGAATGTCATGAAAATCCAACGAACAGTTGAGTTATTGATTCTAGGGCACATACGGACGGACAGACGTACGTGATCTCCTAAGAAATATTCCTTTTTCTTCGTAAATAACGCCTCAACAGGGCTGCTAACCATCTGTCAGTCAAGTGTCAGTATCACTGTACAAGCACTGTCAGTGACAGTTTCACAAATTGTCATTCCCTTACTGTCCTGTTGTTGTTTCTTTAGGCCAAAGAGTTCGAAAGGCCACAAACAGCCTTACTTATTATCTGACGTTTGTTTTAAAAGGCAGATAGTTGATCCCTTCCTCAGTAACAGTTCGAATTCTTCAAGAATTAAAGACGTGACAGTAACTTCCTATCCAACATTCCGCGATATCAGAAAGACGTTTGCCTTTTGGAAGGTTCCCAGGCTTCGTCCGTTTGTCCTGGCAACAGCAATATGTAGATGGAGTATTGACCATTGGTGGAATTATACTGACAGAAGAAAATAGAAGTACTAGGGAAAAAACCTGTCCCAGTGTCAATTTGTCCACCACAAATCACGCATCGATTGTCCCGGTATCGAACCCGGGCTTTCGCAGTGAGAGACCGGCGACTAACTGCCTGTGACATTGCACGGATTATTATGGACTAAAATTAATCTGAATTATATTTAAAGACTCAGTCCGTACCGCGCAGTAAACACACTCCGTCTCAGTTATACAAACCAGTCAGTTAATGCTGTACAGTGAAATAATCGCTGTTTGTTCTGAGATCCACACAAAACACATAAATACAGTCCGTACCGCGCAGTAAACACACTCCGTCTCAGTTATACAAACCAGTCAGTTAATGTTGTACAGTGAAATAATCGCTGTTTGTTCTGAGATCCACACAAAACACATAAATACAGTCCGTACCGCGCAGTAAACACACTCCGTCTCAGTTATACAAACCAGTCAGTTAATGTTGTACAGTGAAATAATCGCTGTTTGTTCTGAGATCCACACAAAACACATAAATACAGTCCGTACCGCGCAGTAAACACACTCCGTCTCAGTTATACAAACCAGTCAGTTAATGTTGTACAGTGAAATAATCGCTGTTTGTTCTGAGATCCACACAAAACACATAAATACAGTCCGTACCGCGCAGTAAACACACTCCGTCTCAGTTATACAAACCAGTCAGTTAATGCTGTACAGTGAAATAATCGCTGTTTGTTCTGAGATCCACACAAAACACATAAATACAGTCCGTACCGCGCAGTAAACACACTCCGTCTCAGTTATACAAACCAGTCAGTTAATGTTGTACAGTGAAATAATCGCTGTTTGTTCTGAGATCCACACAAAACACATAAATACAGTCCGTACCGCGCAGTAAACACACTCCGTCTCAGTTATACAAACCAGTCAGTTAATGTTGTACAGTGAAATAATCGCTGTTTGTTCTGAGATCCACACAAAACACATAAATACAGTCCGTACCGCGCAGTAAACACACTCCGTCTCAGTTATACAAACCAGTCAGTTAATGTTGTACAGTGAAATAATCGCTGTTTGTTCTGAGATCCACACAAAACACATAAATACAGTCCGTACCGCGCAGTAAACACACTACATCTCAGTTATACAAACCAGTTAGTTAATGCTGTACAGTGAAATAATCGCTGTTTGTTCTGAGATCCACACAAAACATAAATACAGTCCGTACCGCGCAGTAAACACACTCCGTCTCAGTTATACAAACCAGTCAGTTAATGCTGTACAGTGAAATAATCGCTGTTTGTTCTGAGATCCACACAAAACACATAAATACAGTCCGTACCGCGCAGTAAACACACTACATCTCAGTTATACAAACCAGTCAGTTAATGCTGTACAGTGAAATAATCGCTGTTTGTTCTGAGATCCACACAAAACACATAAATACACTGTGTGGGCAGAACGTAGAATTGTTGAATGTTAAACATGGTGGTACATATAGTAACCACTGGGCTTTAAACGGTTAACAATGCGTGACCCATTGCAGAATGTTAAATAATATGCAGCACTGTGCTGATAGCTAACCATTTGCGAGGTCAGTACAAGCAGTTGTTACGTTACCTTGTAAGCCATTATCAGGCGGTCTGTTAATGCACACAGATAGTGTAATAATGCTTCTGTCACGTCAATTGCTCCTTTTATATTCCACAGTCCATACTCGAATCAGCGCTAGAAAAATTCATAACATTCCACTTTCGCTTCTAAGGTCAGGGTAAGCACCGCCTGCACAAACCGGACGCTGGCCTTGCCGGTAGCACTTGTTTGTGCTGCAGCTGGCTGCTTTATCGTCACTGCGTGTGGGACAGCTTCACGGTAGGCAGGGGTTCGTAAACTGTGGGTGGCGAGCACCTGAAGGGGGTAAAAGGTAAAGTTTACCCTATAACCTGCCATGAAGGCCCCAGAGGGGGAGTAGAGGTGTAGCTCTACTCTTTCCTTAATCTCGGAGCTAGATGGGGGTGGGAGGTCAACGCCACGCCCCGGCCGCTTTACCCCAGGGAATGACCCGGTACCCATTGTACAGGAGGCTGGGTGGGCCCCAACGCCGGTCTGGACGGGTGCTGAAAATCTCGCCCCCACCGGGATTCGATCTCCGGACCGTCCAGCGCGTAGCGCGGCGAATGTCTTTACTGAAATAAATTACAAATTCAGCCGTGTTAGTTGCTGATGTGTTTGTTATGTACGGTACAGCTTTTTCCCAAGTAACCATTACCATGTTAGTCAATAGAAGTCCATGTCTACACAACATGACATTACATTAAACTTTATGTCTTTTGCTTTGAATCCTATTTGTGACGTGTTTCGCCTTTGCAAGTGTATCACATACGTGTTAACGGCGTGATATTCTATGAATTTTTATGATAAAGTGTTTAAATCGGTTGAGTACACAGAAAAATTGATGTTTAGAGTATTCTTTGACAAATTTAACATATTTGTAATGTTTCAAGTAACTACAGTGGTCTGAGACTTACCTGGTTCATTCGGGACAGACCGCTGTGTGTTGCTGTCAGTAGTGTGCTCATTCAAGACAGACCGCTGTGTGTTGCTGTCAGTAGTGTGCTCATTCAAGACAGACCGCTGTGTGTTGCTGTCAGTAGTGTGCTCATTCAAGACAGACCGCTGTGTGTTGCTGTCAGTAGTGTGCTCATTCAAGACAGACCGCTGTGTGTTGCTGTCAGTAGTGTGCTCATTCAAGACAGACCGCTGTGTGTTGCTGTCAGTAGTGTGCTCATTCAAGACAGACCGCTGTGTGTTGCTGTCAGTAGTGTGCTCATTCAAGACAGACCGCTGTGTGTTGCTGTCAGTAGTGTGCTCATTCACCGCCAAACAATGTGCGCTTTTGTCGCAGTAAATATCAGTCGATATGAAATCTCATATAAGGCCTATTTACGAAATTAGGCTTACGTATCGGTGACTATGTAAATGTTCTTAGTGTTCAAATTGTGACAGATAGCTGTTCATCGGTACGTATAATGATGACCATCAGTACATATAATGCTAGCCATCAGCACATATAATGCTAGCCATCAGTAAATATAATGCTAGCCATCAGTGCATATAATGATGACCATCAGTACATATAATGCTAGCCATCAGTACATATAATGATGACCATCAGTACATATAATGCTAGCCATCAGTACATATAATGATGACCATCAGTACATATAATGCTAGCCATCAGCACATATAATGCTAGCCATCAGTAAATATAATGCTAGCCATCAGTGCATATAATGATGACCATCAGTACATATAATGCTAGCCATCAGTACATATAATGATGACCATCAGTACATATAATGCTAGCCATCAGTACATATAATGATGACCATCAGTACATATAATGCTAGCCATCAGCACATATAATGCTAGCCATCAGTACATATAATGCTAGCCATCAGTACATATAATGTATGACCATCAGTACATATAATGCTAGCCATCAGCACATATAATGCTAGCCATCAGTAAATATAATGCTAGCCATCAGTGCATATAATGATGACCATCAGTACATATAATGCTAGCCATCAGTACATATATGATGACCATCAGTACATATAATGCTAGCCATCAGTACATATAATGATGACCATCAGTACATATAATGCTAGCCATCAGCACATATAATGCTAGCCATCAGTACATATAATGCTAGCCATCAGTACATATAATGATGACCATCAGTACATATAATGCTAGCCATCAGCACATATAATGCTAGCCATCAGCACATATAATGCTAGCCATCAACACATATAATGCTAGCCATCAGTACATATAATGCTAGCCATCAGTACATATAATGCTAGCCATCAGTACATATAATGCTAGCCATCAGTACATATAATGCTAGCCATCACTACATATAATGCTAGCCATCAGCACATATAATGCTAGCCATCAATACATATAATGCTAGCCATCAGTACATATAATGATGACCATCAGTACATATAATGCTAGCCATCAGCACATATAATGCCAGCAATCAGCACATATAATGCTAGCCATTCACCACATATAATGCTAGCCATCAGTACATATAATGCTAGCCTTCAGCACATATAATGCTAGCCATCACTACATATAATGCTAGCCATCACTACATATAATGCTAGCCATCAGTACATATAATGCTAGCCATCAGCACATATAATGCTAGCCATCACTACATATAATGCTAGCCATCACTACATATAATGCTAGCCATCACTACATATAATGCTAGCCATCAGTACATATAATGCTAGCCATCAGTACATATAATGCTAGCCATCACTACATATAATGCTAGCCATCAGTACATATAATGATGACCATCAGTACATATAATGCTAGCCATCAGTACATATAATGCTAGCCATCAGTACATATAATTCTAGCCATCACTACATATAATGCTAGCCATCAGTACATATAATGCTAGCTATCACTACATATAATGGTAGCCATCAGTACATATAATGCTAGCCATCACTACATATAATGCTAGCCATCAGTACATATAATGCTAGCCATCAGTACATATAATGCTAGCCATCAGTACATATAATGCTAGCCATCAGTACATATAATGCTAGCCATCAGTACATATAATGCTAGCCATCAGTACATATAATGCCAGCTATCACTACATATAATGCTAGCCATCAGTACATATAATGCTAGCCATCAGCACATATAATGCTAGCCATCAGTACATATAATGCTAGCCATCAGTACATATAAGCTAGCCATCACTACATATAATGCTAGCCATCAGTACATATAATGCTAGCCATCACTACATATAATGATGACCATCAGTACATATAATGCTAGCCATCAGTACATATATACTGTATATGACCATCAGTACATATAATGCTAGCCATCAGCACATATAATGCTAGCCATCAGTACATATAATGCTAGCCATCAGTACATATAATGCTAGCCATCACTACATATAATGCTAGCCATCAGCACATATAATGCTAGCTATCAGTACATATAATGCTAGCCATCAGTACATATAATGATGACCATCAGTACATATAATGCTGGCCATCACTACATATAATGCTAGCCATCAGTACATATAATGCTAGCCATCAGCACATATAATGCTTGCCATCAGAACATATAATGCTAGCCATCACTACATATAAGCTAGCCATCACTACATATAAGGCTAGCCATCAGTACATATAATGCTAGCCATCACTACATATAATGCTAGCCATCACTACATATAATGCTAGCCATCAGCACATATAATGCTAGCCTATCAGTACATATAATGCTAGCCATCAGTACATATAATGCTAGCCATCAGTACATATAATGCTGGCCATCACTACATATATGCTAGCCATCAGTACATATAATGCTAGCCATCAGCACATATAATGCTAGCCATCAGAACATATAATGCTAGCCATCACTACATATAAGCTAGCCATCACTACATATAATGCTAGCCATCAGTACATATAATGCTAGCCATCACTACATATAATGCTAGCCATCACTACATATAATGCTAGCCATCAGCACATATAATGCTAGCCATGAGTACATATAATGCTAGCCATCAGTACATATAATGCTAGCCATCAGTACATATAATGCTGGCCATCACTACATATAATGCTAGCCATCAGTACATATAATGCTAGCCATGAGCACATATAATGCTAGCCATCAGAACATATAATGCTAGCCATCACTACATATAAGCTAGCCATCACTACATTATAATGCTAGCCATCAGTACATTAATGCTAGCCATCACTACATATAATGCTAGCCATCAGTACATATAATGCTAGCCATCACTACATATAATGCTAGCCATCACTACATATAATGCTAGCCATCACTACATATAATGCTAGCCATCAATACATGTATTACCACTGTTCTATTTGTGCTTGTAGAGTTGTTCTATTATATGCTGTAGAGGTGTATAGAGGATCCGTGTCCAAGGGTAATGTAGCGTCAATCGATCGTATTTGTTGCTTACCATTTTCAGTTCTTGTGGGTCAACTAAGGTCACTTCGAACTTAATAACTGTAATTATATTCTAGTATACAATCTGTAATTGTGTGCAGTATCATGTACAACCTTGTCCCATTTGGCCTTCTGTAGTCTCTCTAATTCTCAAGCACGCTGTGATATTTTTGTCAGTGGGCTTGAACTACCAGTTGTCAGAAGGCCTGAACTACAAGTTGTCAGTAGGCTTGAACTACAAGTTGTCAGTAGGCTTGAACTATCAGTTGTCAGTAGGCCTGAACTACCAGTTGTCAGTGGGTCTGAACTACAAATTTTAAATAGACCTGAACTTGCAATTTTCGGTGGGTCTGAACTATCAGTCGTCAGTAAGTCTGAACTACCAGTTGTTAGTAGTTCTTTACTACCAATTGTCAATAGGCCTGAACTACCAATTTTCAGTAGCTGTGAACTACCAATTGTCGGTAGGCCTGAACTACCAGTTGTCCCCTTATTGTGTCCCTGAGCACAACATCATGAAGGCATATACGGTTAGTGGAGGCATAGTTCCACTAATTCTGAGCCTTGGCAATAAATGTAAGACCTGCGCTCTTCTGGGATATTACGCAGCATCGTGTGATAATTGTTTACCGACGTTTCGGGACAACGTATCGGTCCCATCGTCAAGGGTCAAAAAGTCCAAGAAAAAAGCAATAAAACTTTTCTTCTTGGACTTCTTGACCCTTGACGATGGGACCGATACGTTGTCCCGAAACGTCGGTAAACAATTACCACACGACGCTGCGTAATATCCCAGAAGAGCGCAGATCTCAACATCACGGTGGAAGCCTGAAATCACGATTAGATATGTGGTCAGCATTACACCCCGGCCGCTTTTCCCCCACTTTTCTAACTGAATAGGGCACTGAATGTGGTGAAGCCGGTCTGGACGTTTCGGAGAAGAGGAAAACCTCTTCACCTTGCCGGGATCTGAACCCCGTATTATCGAACCCGTAGCCTAGCTGAAGTATTCTGCTAGTTGCAGGATAAATATTTCTGAAGATTAATAGCACAGGTCTGCGCGTGACACAGTTGCGAGTGACGCAAAGCGGGTACAGGTTGGTCGTACTGATTAAGGCACATGATTAGCTTAGCTCGCAACAGGCCTGTTGTGTCCGCCCTGTCCTCAATGTCGCAACGTGCAATTAGCCCAATTTACGTGACACACAAACAGTTACAAGGTTGTGAGATTGGAGGTTCACACAGCGACGTTGCTCAGTATTTAGGCCTTCTGCGTCACTGGGTGAGTGGTATCCGACGTTTCGGTGGAGTGTGGTGCCTTCATATTCAGGGAAAAGCAGTCCAAGAAGTTCTATTAGAGTTGGACTGTTTGACCTTGAAAATGAAGGTAACACACTCCTCCGAAACGTCGGACACCACTTACCCAGTGACAGCGTGATATACCAGAAGATTTGAAACCCCTGCTGGAGGGTTGTTTTAACAGACGTAATTGAATTTACAGCTATATCTAGTGGAGGTGTTGTGTTTGTGGTCTGTCTAAATTACTGTGTTTGTGGTCTGTCTAAAGTACTGTGTTTGTGGTCTATCTAAAGTACTGTGTTTGTGGTCTGTCTAAAGTACTGTGTTTGTGGTCTGTCTAAAGTACTGTGTTTGTGGTCTGTCTAAATACTGTGTTTGTGGTCTGTCTAAATACTGTGTTTGTGGTCTGTCTAAATACTGTGTTTGTGGTCTGTCTAAAGTACTGTGTTTGTGGTCTGTCTAAAGTACTGTGTTTGTGGTCTGTCTAAAGTACTGTGTTTGTGGTCTGTCTAAAGTACTGTGTTTGTGGTCTGTCTAAAGTACTGTGTTTGTGGTCTGTCTAAAGTACTGTGTTTGTGGTCTGTCTAAAGTACTGTGTTTGTGGTCTGTCTAAATACTGTGTTTGTGGTCTGTCTAAATACTGTGTTTGTGGTCTGTCTAAAGTACTGTGTTTGTGGTCTGTCTAAAGTACTGTGTTTGTGGTCTGTCTAAATACTGTGTTTGTGGTCTGTCTAAATACTGTGTTTGTGGTCTGTCTAAATACTGTGTTTGTGGTCTGTCTAAATACTGTGTTTGTGGTCTGTCTAAATACTGTGTTTGTGGTCTGTCTAAAGTACTGTGTTTGTGGTCTGTCTAAATACTGTGTTTGTGGTCTGTCTAAATACTGTGTTTGTGGTCTGTCTAAATACTGTGTTTGTGGTCTGCCTAAAGTACTGTGTTTGTGGTCTGTCTAAATACTGTGTTTGTGGTCTGTCTAAATACTGTGTTTGTGGTCTGTCTAAATACTGTGTTTGTGGTCTGTCTAAAGTACTGTGTTTGTGGTCTGTCTAAAGTACTGTGTTTGTGGTCTGTCTAAATACTGTGTTTGTGGTCTGTCTAAATACTGTGTTTGTGGTCTGTCTAAATACTGTGTTTGTGGTCTGTCTAAATACTGTGTTTGTGGTCTGTCTAAATACTGTGTTTGTGGTCTGTCTAAATACTGTGTTTGTGGTCTGTCTAAAGTACTGTGTTTGTGGTCTGTCTAAAGTACTGTGTTTGTGGTCTGTCTAAATACTGTGTTTGTGGTCTGTCTAAAGTACTGTGTTTGTGGTCTGTCTAAATACTGTGTTTGTGGTCTGTCTAAATACTGTGTTTGTGGTCTGTCTAAATACTGTGTTTGTGGTCTGTCTAAATATTGTGTTTGTGGTCTGTCTAAATACTGTGTTTGTGGTCTGTCTAAAGTACTGTGTTTGTGGTCTGTCTAAAGTACTGTGTTTGTGGTCTGTCTAAATACTGTGTTTGTGGTCTGTCTAAATACTGTGTTTGTGGTCTGTCTAAATACTGTGTTTGTGGTCTGTCTAAATACTGTGTTTGTGGTCTGTCTAAAGTACTGTGTTTGTGGTCTGTCTAAAGTACTGTGTTTGTGGTCTGTCTAAATACTGTGTTTGTGGTCTGTCTAAAGTACTGTGTTTGTGGTCTGTCTAAATACTGTGTTTGTGGTCTGTCTAAAGTACTGTGTTTGTGGTCTGTCTAAATACTGTGTTTGTGGTCTGTCTAAAGTACTATGTTTGTGGTCTGTCTAAAGTACTGTGTTTGTGGTCTGTCTAAATACTGTGTTTGTGGTCTGTCTAAATACTGTGTTTGTGGTCTGTCTAAATACTGTGTTTGTGGTCTGTCTAAAGTACTGTGTTTGTGGTCTGTCTAAATACTGTGTTTGTGGTCTGTCTAAAGTACTGTGTTTGTGGTCTGTCTAAATACTGTGTTTGTGGTCTGTCTAAAGTACTGTGTTTGTGGTCTGTCTAAAGTACTGTGTTTGTGGTCTGTCTAAAGTACTGTGTTTGTGGTCTGTCTAAAGTACTGTGTTTGTGGTCTGTCTAAAGTACTGTGTTTGTGGTCTGTCTAAAGTACTGTGTTTGTGGTCTGTCTAAATACTGTGTTTGTGGTCTGTCTAAAGTACTGTGTTTGTGGTCTGTCTAAAGTACTGTGTTTGTGGTCTGTCTAAAGTACTGTGTTTGTGGTCTGTCTAAAGTACTGTGTTTGTGGTCTGTCTAAAGTACTGTGTTTGTGGTCTGTCTAAAGTACTGTGTTTGTGGTCTGTCTAAAGTACTGTGTTTGTGGTCTGTCTAAATACTGTGTTTGTGGTCTGTCTAAAGTACTGTGTTTGTGGTCTGTCTAAAGTACTGTGTTTGTGGTCTGTCTAAATACTGTGTTTGTGGTCTGTCTAAAGTACTGTGTTTGTGGTCTGTCTAAAGTACTGTGTTTGTGGTCTGTCTAAATACTGTGTTTGTGGTCTGTCTAAAGTCGACTGCTTGGAAAAGTCTCTCTTAAAGCCATGAAGACAGGTGACACAGGCATAGCTCCAATTTAACTTCGGAACCAATTGCAGGCGAGTGGTCAGCTTAATGCTGCGGCCTCTTTAGCCCCGGAGAAATAACTCCACGTAACCAATGAATATGTGGCTGATTGGGCCCCATAGCAGGTCTGGACGTTTTGGGGACAAGAACAATCCCTTGGCCCAGCCAGGACTCGAACCCCGGACCTTCCATCCTCTAGCGTAGTCAATATCAACACTACTAATAATGTTATTGGTGAAGATATTAGCCTGCTGATGTGCTGTTTGAAGATGCTTCATCAAGTGATGAGCTTGCAGTACTTTGACAGGTTCGTTATTTGTGTCTACTAAAGAAGTGTGCGTGTGTGCGTGTGTGTGTGCGTGTGTGCGTGTGTGTGTGCGTGTGTGCGTGTGTCTCAACCAGATGGCACGACACAGTTCCACTTTTCACACGCTCAGTATCTGTGACTCCTCTTTCCATACTTGTCCAGACCGCCGTTTCGGCCCACCCACCCTCCTGTACAATAGGTACCGTGTCTTTCTAGGGGATAAGGCGACCGGCCGTGTCGTTGACCAACCAACGCCATCTAGCGCCAAGATTAAGAATGAGTGGAGCTACACCACTACGCCCACCGTGTGTACGCGGTGCCCTCTGTCACATTGTAACAACACAACCAGATGAATACACGCTTCTTTGCATTTTTAAGCAATTTGCTGGCAAAATAAATGAATAAATGCCTGATATACAATTTATTTCTTGCCTTTACCATTGCATATTGGATATATCCTACCAAGACCTACTGACATGAATTTCTAAAGCCCAGTGGTTAGTCCATATACATCAGGTATAACAACACTAATTATACGTTCTGCCCACACAGTGTATTTATGTGTCACTGCTACCTGCAAAACCACGTGCCAAATGTAACTTTATGCCACGTGCCAAGTGTAACTTTATGTCACGTGCCAAGTGTAACTTTATGTCACGTGCCAAGTGTAACTTTATGTCACGTGCCAAGTGTAACTTTATGTCACGTGCCAAGTGTAATTTTATGTCACGTGCCAAGTGTAACTTTATGTCACGTGCCAAGTGTAACTTTATGTCACGTGCCAAGTGCAGACTGTGACTGATGTGTTGTACTTCAGTTGTTGCCAGTAGTGTTTAATGCCACGTATTCACTAGGGCACAAGTTGCGGAACATGTCGCGGGACATGCTACGGTGCATGTTGCACGGAACTCTTGAACTATGCGCGGGTCATTTCGCTTGTATCACACAGTAGTTGTCGCAGAGATGTCGCCGAGGAGGTTGTCTTGTCAGCGCTGCGTACATATATATTGTAACGAGTAGTATATCGAAATGTAGAGAAAGAGAAGCGGTGGGTGTGAACTGCTTATTTACAAAGAGAAAGAAGAGTTGATATTCTAAGCGATCTTCGAATGTCTGACGGATCATTTGTAAATTTTACTCGAATGACAACAATGATTTTGAAACTTTGTTACAATGATCGGCCTTCCAGTGCCAAGCAAGAACATATTACGGAACGCTGTGGCCCTGACATCAGACTTGCAATTACATTGAGATACTGTCGACTGGAGATTCTTATGCTTCCTTGTCGTACACTTTTAGAGTGTCAAAACAACTGATCGGTAGAATTGTACCAGAAGTTTGTAAGGAAGTGATAAATGCGTTGAAGATTTATGTAAAGGTGAGTACAGAATCGATTTTATATTCATCATCAAAAAATATAGTTACCTACATATTTATACTTACATATTTAATTTATACATATATACTTATCACGAATGAAAGATTATATTTAGATTTATTTAATTAGAAAAAAACAAAAACAAAATAAAACTATTGACTCAAGTTTGGCGAGTCAATGTTTGACATAATTTCCGAAATTTGCGCATCCAACTGCTCCGGACTCACATTTACAGTCAGTACTATCTGTCGGATCCAGGCTGTGAATACTTGATGATGCTGTACTATAGCCTCGGCGGTATTTCCCCATGCGCGCGTCAATTAATATATTATTAATTAATATAATGTTTTGCCATGAGTACAGGGTGTTCATCTTTCACCTGGCGTAGCTCTGAGCCCACATATTGTCCCCGTGCGCTCGCTCGCGGAGCGAGAGCAGGCAACATGTCCCGCGTCACGTAGAAATGCCGCGCTATGTTGCGTGCAACATTAGGGGACAGTGCGCAACGTTGCGCGCGTCACGTAGACTCTATGTTGCGCGTCATGTTGGGGGACATTTGTCCCCTAGTGAATCCATGGCATAACTGAGCGCGCAGCAACTAACAGGCCAAATGTTCTGCACTTAATAATGAAGACATTTGTGATGACGTAAGCAAAGCCCTACGTGAAGGCCACGTACAGCCGTCTGTCTGTCCGTCCGTAGCTTAGTATCAGCAGGTAGACGTCGCGTCTTGCTTCGTCAAATGCGGTGTAGCTGTTCGTTAGAGGAAATTGTGCAGCAAGCTTCAGTTTCGTGCAGTTGCTCAGTGACAGCCACACTACGGCACAGCGTGAATTAATTTGTATCTGCAGTTTACTATTTTTTAACAACGTGTGTAAAATTCGGAAGCCGAAATTTTTACGTAGTACAGTGAAAAGATTTTAATTTCCGTGAAAGTCGGTATAGTGAAAGTTCTACTTTCCTGAAAAGCTTGAATGAAATTTGACCCTTGCTCTCCACATTTTTTTCCCCCCAAATTTGGCTAACATTCGGCACAGCATGTGTCAGCGCGGTCTGCTGACTGCGTGTTAGTTCCGTGGGAATCAGCTGAGTGACGGCCGTACATTCATAACTGTGTAAAGGTATGTGTATCCGTAAATCCCACCTTGATAACCGATGCAGTTGATACAGCGCTGAAGGTGTCTGTACATGGTGTTGCTCGGCACTGGGAAGTTCCCTGAAAATCAGTGCAGGAAATGGGAAATCTTCGAAGGCGTAAATAAACTTACGTTTGCACGTGTGCTCTGATACTAAATACGTATTGATAAGTTCCGTGTACTCCATCGCGGAGTACACAGTTTGCAGTCATATAACTAGCAACCAGCATGCTATTTTTTTTACATGGTGAAGGGCCCCGCAGCAGATGCTACGGACGCACCACAGCCTTAAGGCTTCTTGTGCAACCCTATGATGAAGATCAGCAGTTTTTTACCAATTTCTACAATTAATGGAGCACCGGTGGAATGAATTGATAGGAAAAAACCGACAACTGGGAGAAAAACCTGTCCCAGTGCCACTTTGTCCACCACAAATCCCAGATGGACTGACCCGGTATCGAACCCGGGCCTCTGCGGTGGGAAGCCGGCGACTAACCGCCTGAGCCATGGCACGGCCAGCATCCTATTTAATCGGCACCGGAAGCGCCTTCTCCAAGGTTAGAGCGGCCGGGGCGTGAAGCCAGGGATAAGAGTGAGCGGAGATATATCTTCGCTAACCCTTATGCCTTCATGGCACATTAAACTTCTGTATTGTAGCTTCTGAAACGTCTGACGTCGCATTACTCTGCTGCCTTCTGGAGCTAATGTTTCGCAAACCTGAGATATGTCAAGCAAAATTAGCTGTCACAATTACGAATGCTTAGCAAACATAAAGCTTTCCCCTGTCCACTCCTTAAAGGCATACAGCGTAAATGGAGGTATTTTCTCCACTAATTCTTAACTTCGGCACTCGGTGAAAGTAAGTGGTCCATTTCACGCCCGGCCGCTTTACCTCGGTACCCACCGCAGAATAGCATTGTGTAACAGAAGGCACGTAAGTGCTGCGCTTCATGTCACGTTACTGACTGACGTTTTGAAGTTGAGCTGCAGTTCGAGACACTTACAGAAGTGTTACTGGGAGTTCGTTGCTCGAGTGCTTACTGACGTTTCGGAGTATCGTATTATATTCAATTTTCGAAACGTCAGTAACTGCTTACCCAAAAACACAACGTAACTGGCTCATATACCAGCAGCTGTGTGGATCAGTAAATGGCTGATATACTACCAGCTGTGTGGATCAGTAAATGGCTGATATACTACCAGCTGTAAGGATCAGTAAATGGCTGATATACTACCAGCTGTAGGGATCAGTAAATGGCTGATATACTACCAGCTGTGTGGATCAGTAAATGACTGATATACTACCAGCTGTAGGGATCAGTAAATGGCTGATATACTACCAGCTGTAGGGATCAGTAAATGGCTGATATACTACCAGCTGTAGGGATCAGTAAATGGCTGATATACTACCAGCTGTAGGGATCAGTAACTGGCTGATATACTACCAGCTGTAGGGATCAGTAAATGGCTGATATACTACCAGCTGTAAGGATCAGTAAATGGCTGATATACTACCAGCTGTAGGGATCAGTAAATGGCTGATATACTACCAGCTGTAGGGATCAGTAAATGGCTGATATACTACCAGCTGTAGGGATCAGTAACTGGCTGATATACTACCAGCTGTAGGCATCAGTAAATGGCTGATATACTACCAGCTGTAGGGATCAGTAAATGGCTGATATACTACCAGCTGTAAGGATCAGTAAATGGCTGATATACTACCAGCTGTAGGGATCAGTAAATGGCTGATATACTACCAGCTGTAGGGATCAGTAAATGGCTGATATACTACCAGCTGTAAGGATCAGTAAATGGCTGATATACTACCAGCTGTAGGGATCAGTAAATGGCGTTGTGATATAACTATCCAGCTGTAGGATCAGTAAATGGCTGATATACTACCAGCTGTAGGGATCAGTAAATGGCTGATATACTACCAGCTGTAGGGATCAGTAAATGGCTGATATACTACCAGCTGTAGGGATCAGTAAATGGCTGATATACTACCAGCTGTAGGATCAGTAAATGGCTGATATACTACCAGCTGTAGGGATCAGTAAATGGCTGATATACTACCAGCTGTAGGGATCAGTAAATGGCTGATATACTACCAGCTGTAGGGATCAGTAAATGGATGATATACTACCAGCTGTAGGGATCAGTAAATGGCTGATATACTACCAGCTGTAGGGATCAGTAAATGGCTGATATACTACCAGCTGTAGGGATCAGTAAATGGCTGATATACTACCAGCTGTAGGGATCAGTAAATGGCTGATATACTACCAGCTGTAGGGATCAGTAAATGGACTGATATACTACCAGCTGTAGGGATCAGTAACTGGCTGATATACTACCAGCTGTAAGGATCAGTAAATGGCTGATACACTACCAGCTGTAGGGATCAGTAAATGGCTGATATACTACCAGCTGTAAGGATCAGTAAAAAGCTTATATGCTACCAGCTGTAAGGATCAGTAAAAAGCTGATATACTACCAGCTGTAAGGATCAGTAAATGGCTGATATACTACCAGCTGTAGGGATCAGTAAATGGCTGATATACTACCAGCTGTAAGGATCAGTAAAAAGCTTATATACTACCAGCTGTAAGGATCAGTAAAAAGCTGATATACTACCAGCTGTAAGGATCAGTAAAAAGCTGATATACTACCAGCTGTAGGGATCAGTAAATCGCTGATATGCTACCAGCTGTGTGAATCAGTAAATGGCTGATATACTACCAGCTGTAAGGATCAGTAAAAAGCTGATATACTACCAGCTGTAAGGATCAGTAAAAAGCTGATATACTACCAGCTGTAAGGATCAGTAAAAAGCTGATATACTACCAGCTGTAGGGATCAGTAAATGGCTGAAAATACTACCAGCTGTGTGGATCAGTAAATGGCTGATATACTACCAGCTGTAAGGATCAGTAAAAAGCTGATATACTACCAGCTGTAAGGATCAGTAAAAAGCTGATATACTACCAGCTGTAAGGATCAGTAAAAAGCTGATATACTACCAGCTGTAAGGATCAGTAAAAAGCTGATATACTACCAGCTATACAAATCAGTAAATGGCTCATATTTCGCCTTTTGTTTCCATAGTAGCAATAAGTGCTTTGAACATCATGCACTTGGGTTGACAGTGACATTACATTTCTTTTATTGCTTAGTATAAAGTGTGGTTTTTATGGTTGAATGACTGATGAGTTATTCGGTAAGTTTCGCGCATGAAAAACTAAAATTGATTAAAATGATTTTTAAAATTAATGTATTTTAAATGGACTGCCTGTGGTGTCATATTGATGTTTATCGTCAGGACCACAAGAGGCACCTAAATAAATGTGGAAAGAATGCAGAATGTGGACCGTTGAACGTTGTGTTTACGTAGTAATCACTGTGCATTAACCCTCTCAAGCCCAGCGGTTTCTATATGTACCGCCATGTTTAACATTCAACAATTCTACGTTCTGCCCACACAGTGTATTTATGTGTTTTGTGTGGATCTCAGAACAAACAGCGATTATTTCACTGTACAACATTAACTGACTGGTTTGTATAACTGAGACGGAGTGTGTTTACTGCGCGGTACGGTCTGTATTTATGTGTTTTGTGTGGATCTCAGAACAAACAGCGATTATTTCACTGTACAGCGTTAACTGACTGGTTTGTATAACTGAGACGGAGTGTGTTTACTGCGCGGTACGGACTGTAATTATGTGTTTAGTGTGGATCTCGGAACAAACAGCGATTATTTCACTGTACAACATTAACTGACTGGTTTGTGTAACTGAGACGGAGTGTGTTTACTGCGCGGTACGGACTGTAATTATGTGTTTAGTGTGGATCTCGGAACAAACAGCGATTATTTCACTGTACAACATTAACTGACTGGTTTGTATAACTGAGACGGAGTGTGTTTACTGCGCGGTACGGATTGTATTTATGTGTTTTGTGTGGATCTCAGAACAAACAGCGATTATTTCACTGTACAATATTAACTGACTGGTTTGTATAACTGAGACGGAGTGTGTTTACTGCGCGGTACGGACTGTAATTATGTGTTTTGTGTGGATTTCGGAAAAAACAGCGATTATTTCACTGTACAACATTAACTGACTGGTTTGTATAACTGAGACGGAGTGTGTTTACTGCGCGGTACGGACTGTATTTATGTGTTTTGTGTGGATCTCGGAACAAACAGCGATTATTTCACTGTACAGCATTAACTGACTGGTTTGTATAACTGAGACGTAGTGTGTTTACTGCGCGGTACGGACTGTATTTATGTGTTTTGTGTGGATCTCAGAACAAACAGCGATTATTTCACTGTACAGCATTAACTGACTGGTTTGTATAACTGAGACGGAGTGTGTTTACTGCGCGGTACGGACTGTATTAATGTGTTTTGTGTGGATCTCGGAACAAACAGCGATTATTTCACTGTACAGCATTAACTGACTGGTTTGTATAACTGAGACGGAGTGTGTTTACTGCGCGGTACGGACTGTATTTATGTGTTTTGTGTGGATCTCGGAACAAACAGCGATTATTTCACTGTACAGCATTAACTGACTGGTTTGTATAACTGGACGGAGTGTGTTTACTGCGCGGTACGGACTGTATTTATGTGTTTTGTGTGGATCTCAGAACAAACAGCGATTATTTCACTGTACAACATTAACTGACTGGTTTGTATAACTTGGACGGAGTGTTTACTGCGCGGTACGGACTGTATTTATGTGTGTTGTGTGGATCTCGGAACAAACAGCGATTATTTCACTGTACAGCATTAACTGACTGGTTTGTATAACTGAGACGGAGTGTGTTTACTGCGCGGTACGGACTGTATTTATGTGTTTTGTGTGGATCTCAGAACAAACAGCGATTATTTCACTGTACAGCATTAACTGACTGGTTTGTATAACTGGACGGAGTGTGTTTACTGCGCGGTACGGACTGTATTTATGTGTTTTGTGTGGATCTCAGAACAAACAGCGATTATTTCACTGTACAACATTAACTGACTGGTTTGTATAACTGAGACGGAGTGTGTTTACTGCGCGGTACGGACTGAATATTTATCTAAAGTGTGTTTACTGCGCGGTACGAACTGTATTTATGTGTTTTGTGTGGATCTCAGAACAAACAGCGATTATTTCACTGTACAACATTAACTGACTGGTTTGTATAACTGAGACGGAGTGTGTTTACTGCGCGGTACGGACTGAATATTTATCTAAAGTGTGTTTACTGCGCGGTACGGGCTGAATATTTATGTAAAATGTGTTTACTGCGCGGTACGGGCTGAATATTTATGTAAAGTGTGTTTACTGCGCGGTACGAACTGTATTTATGTGTTTTGTGTGGATCTCAGAACAAACAGCGATTATTTCACTGTACAACATTAACTGACTGGTTTGTATAACTGAGACGGAGTGTGTTTACTGCGCGGTACGGACTGAATATTTATCTAAAGTGTGTTTACTGCGCGGTACGGGCTGAATATTTATGTAAAATGTGTTTACTGCGCGGTACGGGCTGAATATTTATGTAAAGTGTTTTTACTGCGCGGTACGGATTGAATATTTATGTAAAGTGTGTTTACTGCGCGGTAAGGACTGAATATTTATGTAAATGTGTTTACTGCGCGGTACGGGCTGAATATTTATGTAAAGTGTGTTTACTGCGCGGTACGGGCTGAATATGTTATGTAAAGTGTGTTTACTGCGCGGTACGGACTGAATATTTATGTAAAGTTGTTTACTGCGCGGTACGGACTGAATATTTATGTAAAATGTGTTTACTGCACGGTACGGGCTGAATATTTATGTAAAGTGTGTTTACTGCGCGGTACGGACTGAATATTTATGTGAAGTGTGTTTACTGCGCGGTACGGGCTGAATATTTATGTAAAGTGTGTTTACTGCGCGGTACGGGCTAAATATTTATGTAAAATATGTTTACTGCGCGGTACGGGTTGAATATTTATGTAAAATGTGTTTACTGCGCGGTACGGACTGAAATTTTATGTGAAGTGTGTTTACTGCGCGGTACGGGCTGAATATTTATGTAAAGTGTGTTTACTGCGCGGTACGGGCTGAATGTTTATGTAAAGTGTGTTTACTGCGCGGTACGGGCTGAATATTTATGTAAAGTGTGTTTACTGCGCGGTACGACCCGAATATTTATGTAAAGTGTGTTTACTGCGCGGTACGAGCTGAATATTTGTGTAAAGTTGTTTTCTGCGCGGTACGAGCTGAATATTTATGTAAAGTGTGTTTACTGCGCGGTACGAGCTGAATATTTGTGTAAAGTTTGTTTTCTGCGCGGTACGGGCTGAGTCTTTAAATAAATTCAGGCTAATTTTGGTGTTTGATCGGTCTTTCCCCGGCAGTATCATTCCACCAATGCTCTACACTTATCTTCACCTAGGGTCTGCATGCTGTTCTTACCAGAAGGACAAACTGTTGCACTATCTGATCTTTCCTCCAAGCAGTGCTCCTTCGAAAGTCTGGGAGCATTGCACAGAATTATTTCCACTTTAATTTCATGAAATATTAATGATGTATGCAACGGGCATTGTTCTTCTTTCCAAAATCTCCGTGGAGTTGCAAGGCACTTTTCATGTTTCTTATAAATCTGTGTATTTAGCCTCAGCACAGTTTGTGTGCAATTGTAAGCGTTGAGTAACAAATGAAAATCGTGTGTTACGTCAGTTAGCGTAAGGAAGATGAGGGACATGTCGTGGATTATGGCGAAGATGTACAGACATGTGGAAACAACGTCATTAAATAACTGTATAATTTATTGCAATTTAGGGGCAAATAAATACTTTACAATATGCAAAACATGTATGTACAGAATGGAATTACTTAACGATGACTTCCGATGATCTGCTTATCAGGGTACGGCAAGGCTAGCACAGCGGTCGGTTGACACTTCACGTCATGAAACCAATTACCAGGCGTAATTGACACCCAGCCCGGAGAATGTCAAATGTGCGACGGCGGGGGCGGCGGAATAGGCGACACCCAAGGGGGCAGCACGAAGAGCGGGGGCGGCATAGGCAGCTGCAACTGGAGCAGAGTGATAAGCAACGGCGGGGGCGGCGGCGTGGTAAGCTAGTGCGGGGGCGGCAGGGTAGGCGAGAGCGTCATTGCTGACTCTGACGTCGGACTTGCTGACGCTGGAGTACGGAGTGTCGATGGTCTTGGAGTACGTGGACACCTGTCCGAGGTTGCCGTAGCTCCTCAGGATGTTGGAGTGCTGGGAGGTGATGGCGGGGGCGGGGGCGGCGTAACTGAGGGCGGGGGCGGCGTAACTGAGGGCGGGGGCGGCGTAACTGAGGGCGGGAGCAGCAGCATAGCTCACGGCGGGAGCCCCGATAATACCGGCGTTGGCGGCGGCCACGAAGGCGGCGAGGATCAGAAACTGAAATGAAAAGTTACTTGTTACTTGTGGCAAATGTGTCTGGTAAGTGCAGGCCGTGTGTCTGGTAAGTGCAGATCGTGCTTGTGGTAAGTGCAGATCGTGCTTGTGGTAAGTGCAGACCGTGTCTGTGGTAAGTGCAGGCCGTGTGTCTGGTAAGTGCAGATCGTGCTTGTGGTAAGTGCTGACCGTGTCTGTGGTAAGTGCAGGCCGTGTGTCTGGTAAGTGCAGATCGTGCTTGTGGTAAGTGCTGACCGTGTCTGTGGTAAGTGCAGACCGTGTCAGTGGTAAGTGCAGATCGTGTCTGTGGTAAGTGAAGACCGTGTCTGTGGTAAGTGAGACCGTGTCAGTGGTAAGTGCAGACCGTGCTTGTGGTAAGTGCAGACCGTGTCTGTGGTAAGTGCAGACCGTGTCTGTGGTAAGTGCAGACCGTGTCTGTGGTAAGTGCTGACCGTGTCTGTGGTAAGTGCTGACCGTGTCTGTGGTAAGTGCAGGCCGTGTGTCTGGTAAGTGCAGACCGTGTCTGTGGTAAGTGCTGACCGTGTCTGTGGTAAGTGCTGACCGTGTCTGTGGTAAGTGCTGACCGTGTCTGTGGTAAGTGCAGACCGTGTGCTGTGGTAAGTGCAGACCGTGTCTGTGGTAAGTGAACGTGTCTGTGGTAAGTGCGACCGTGTCTGTGGTAAGTGCAGACCGTGTCGTGTGGTAAGTGCAGACCGTGTCTGTGGTAAGTGCAGACCGTGTCTGTGGTAAGTGCAGACCGTGTCTGTGGTAAGTGCAGACCGTGTCTGTGGTAAGTGCGACCGTGTCTGTGGTAAGTGCAGACCGTGTCTGTGGTAAGTGCAGACCGTGTCTGTGGTAAGTGCAGACCGTGTCTGTGGTAAGTGCAGACCGTGTCTGTGGTAAGTGCAGACGTGTCGTGGTAAGTGCAGACCGTGTCTGTGGTAAGGTGACCGTGTCTGTGGTAAGTGCAGCCGTGTCTGTGGTAAGTGCTGACCGTGTCTGTGGTAAGTGCTGACCGTGTCTGTGGTAAGTGCAGGCGGTGTCTGGTAAGTGCTGACCGTGTCTGTGGTAGGCAACCGTGTCTGGTAAGTGCACCGTGTCTGTGGTAAGTGCTGACCGTGTCTGTGGTAAGTGCAGGCCGTGTGTCTGGTAAGTGCTGACCGTGTCTGTGGTAAGTGCTGACCGTGTCTGTGGTAAGTGCTGACCGTGTCTGTGGTAAGTGCAGCCGTGTGTCTGGTAAGTGCGACCGTGTCTGTGGTAAGTGCTGACGTCGGTAGTGCAGACCGTGTCTGTGGTAAGTGCTGACCGTTGTTAAGTGCTGTGTCTGTGGTAAGTGCAGACCGTGTGTCTGTGGTAAGTGCATGACCGTGTCTGTGGTAAGTGCTAGACCGTGTCTGTGGTAAGTGCATGACCGTGTCTGTGGTAAGTGCAGGCCGTGTCTTGGTAAGTGCTAGACCGTGTCTGTGGTAAGTGCAGACCGTGTCTGTAAGTGCAGACCGTGTCTGTGGTAAGTGAAGACCGTGTCTGTGGTAAGTGCAGACCGTGTCTGTGGTAAGTGCAGACCGTGTCTGTGGTAAGTGCAGACCGTGTCTGTGTAGTGTACGTGTCTGTGGTAAGTGCTGACCGTGTCTGTGGTAAGTGCAGGCCGTGTCTGTAAGTCTGACCGTGTCTGTGGTAGTGCTACGTGTCTGTGTAATGCTCGTGTCTTAAGTGCAGACGTGTCTGTGGTAAGTGCAAGTGTCTGGTAGTGCACCTGTCGTGGTAGTGTGAGCGTGTCTGTGGTAAGTGTACCGTGTCTGTGGTCCTCCTTTGCTCAGTGCGTAAGCTGTGCATTAAATGATAGATGTTACTGGAAGGCAATCTGTAGCGTCGTATTGTGTAGCGTGTTTTGGCAATATTAGCGTAGTGTAGAGTAATGTATTTTAGCGTAACGTAGCGTAATGTAGTTAGTGAAGTCTATCGTACCGTAGTTTTTTGTAGTGCAATGTAGTGTAGCGTAGACTACTTACCGTAGTCTAGTGTACCGTAACGTAATGTAGCGTAGTTTAGCGTAGCGTAGTTAATGTAGTGTGATGTAGTGTTGCGTAGTCTATCGTATCGTAGTTTATTGTAGCGTAATGTAATGTAGCGTAATCTATCGTAGCGTAGTTTAATGTAGTGTGATATAGTGTTGCTTATTCTATCGTAGCGTAGTTTAATGTAGTGTAGCGTAGTCTATCGTACCGTAGTTTAGTGTAGCGTAATGTAATGTAGCGTAGTCTATCGTAGCGTAATTTAATGTAGTGTAATGTAGTGTAGCGTGTCTATCGTAGTACAGTTTAGTGTAGCGTAGCGTAGCGTTCCGCATTGTCCTGCCTCTTGCAATGTGCGACCAAATAATTTCAGTACAAACTGCTAATTACTGTTTATATCCATATGCTGTGTACGAATTTGAATACAGTAATACAGAAATACAGTAATACAGTAATACAGAAATACAGTAATACAGAAATACAGTAATACAGTAATACAGAAATACAGTAATACAGTAATACAGAAGTACGGCTAAGACTGTTTTGTTTCTGTGTGACACTTGTTATGTCGCCTTAAGCAAGCAGGCATTCTGTACGTATGACTGTGACAACTAGAGCCATCTGTCAGGCACTGAGCCTAACCACGTACTCTCTGAGTGAATAACGACACATAAACATTTGAGGTCCTCAAATTTCAAGTTTCCTTGAATGTGACGCCATATTTACTGCTAAATAGTTACCGACGTTTCGAAAAGGGTATTAAGTCAATCTTAAAGGTCAAACGGTAAAAGAAGAGTTAATGTTCTGCTTGATCCTGAAGACGGAGGCATTACTCTCGACCGAAACGTCGGTGAATATTTACCAGTAGACACGGTATCACACTCATAGCATTTGAACCTTTAGCAATCAATTTCGTCAATCAGTTACACTATCTGGTACAACATAAACAGTACATTTGTCTCTGTCCACGTCACGAAGGCAATTAGCTTCAGCAGTAGATTGGTAGTTATCTTCACGCCTCGTCCGCTTTACTCCTCAGCCTTCTTGGATATATTTACCCTTGAAGATGGAACCGAGATTTTGTCCCGAAACGTCAGTAACTAACTACCCATTCATGACGCACAACAAACCTCAACTACACCGCTGTGAAAGCCCCAAATCTCGCATAGTACCTGTGGCCATTGAAGATGAATCTGGGAGACCCGCAAGCGGTCTGGACGTTTCGGAGAAATAGATCTCTTTCCTAGCAGGGAATCGAATTCGGAATCGTCCATTCCGTAGCCTAGTCACTATAACGACTAATAATTTATTCTATTTTACTGAGCGATTTTTCTGGTTTGTCACGAGCCCACACGGCGCCACTGTTCTCAGAAGTTGCACACCGCGCAGTGTCAGTAGAAAGACGCCGTCTGCAACAGAATGTCTGCTGTCAGTAGCCCGGTGTTCAGTTTGCTTTCGCTGCGTGCCCACGTGTGTCGTTGTGCAATGCCGATCGCACGCACGAGATACAGCGTGCTGTGAACTGCAAAACATTGCTATGTGGATCGTAGGTTGAGGCGCGGGCTTACAGTTGCGACATTTGTGGGACATGCTTATTGTATTGAGGTCTAGACTGTATTGCTTGTACGAATTTATAAGGCACTGATATCAGGGCGGATTGAATGTTCGGTAGACAACAGTTACATACTGGTGACGTCACTAGTGCTACAGCAATTTAAATACGAAGTTCGTATTCACAGAGAATATTCTTTGGAAATGTCCGGATTTTCAAGATGGGTTCGGGGAAATATGAAGCCTCATTTCTATCTAAATAGTATTTAAAATTTCAATTTTTAACTTACAGAAAAGGCAATGCTTCTATATTACGTAAAGCGAGCCTTATATTGTTAGGGAAGTGATAGCTGCTTATTTGTGATTTTGAAGTGAAACAAGTGAATGTGTGTGTGGGCAAAACATAGCAGTTATGAACGTTAACCTTCTAAATACTGATATTAACGTCATATATAAACACTCAGTCCGTACCGCGCAGTAAACACACTCCGTCTCAGTTATACAAACCAGTCAGTTAATGCTGTACAGTGAAATAATCGCTGTTTGTTCTGAGATCCACACAAAACACATAAATACAGTCCGTACCGCGCAGTAAACACACTCCGTCTCAGTTATACAAACCAGTCAGTTAATGTTGTACAGTGAAATAATCGCTGTTTGTTCTGAGATCCACACAAAACACATAAATACAGTCCGTACCGCGCAGTAAACACACTCCGTCTCAGTTATACAAACCAGTCAGTTAATGCTGTACAGTGAAATAATCGCTGTTTGTTCTGAGATCCACACAAAACACATAAATACAGTCCGTACCGCGCAGTAAACACACTCCGTCTCAGTTATACAAACCAGTCAGTTAATGCTGTACAGTGAAATAATCGCTGTTTGTTCTGAGATCCACACAAAACACATAAATACAGTCCGTACCGCGCAGTAAACACACTCCGTCTCAGTTATACAAACCAGTCAGTTAATGCTGTACAGTGAAATAATCGCTGTTTGTTCTGAGATCCACACAAAACACATAAATACAGTCCGTACCACGCAGTAAACACACTCCGTCTCAGTCATACAAACCAGTCAGTTAATGCTGTACAGTGAAATAATCGCTGTTTGTTCTGAGATCCACACAAAACACATAAATACAGTCCGTACCGCGCAGTAAACACACTCCGTCTCAGTTATACAAACCAGTCAGTTAATGTTGTACAGTGAAATAATCGCTGTTTGTTCTGAGATCCACACAAAACACATAAATACAGTCCGTACCGCGCAGTAAAACACACTCCGTCTCAGTTATACAAACCAGTCAGTTAATGTTGTACAGTGAAATATAGCTGTTTGTTCTGAGATCCACACAAAACACATAAATACAGTCCGTACCGCGCAGTAAACACACTCCGTCTCAGTTATACAAACCAGTCAGTTAATGTTGTACAGTGAAATAATCGCTGTTTATTCTGAGATCCACACAAAACACATAAATACAGTCCGTACCGCGCAGTAAACACACTCCGTCTCAGTTATACAAACCAGTCAGTTAATGTTGTACAGTGAAATAATCGCTGTTTGTTCTGAGATCCACACAAAACACATAAATACAGTCCGTACCGCGCAGTAAACACACTCCGTCTCAGTTATACAAACCAGTCAGTTAATGTTGTACAGTGAAATAATCGCTGTTTATTCTGAGATCCACACAAAACACATAAATACAGTCCGTACCGCGCAGTAAACACACTCCGTCTCAGTTATACAAACCAGTCAGTTAATGCTGTACAGTGAAATAATCGCTGTTTGTTCTGAGATCCACACAAAACACATAAATACAGTCCGTACCGCGCAGTAAACACACTCCGTCTCAGTTACACAAACCAGTCAGTTAATGTTGCACAGTGAAATAATCGCTGTTTGTTCTGAGATCCACACAAAACACATAAATACACTGTGTGGGCAGAACGTAGAATTTGTGAATGTTAAACGTGGTGGTACATATAGTAACCACTGGGCTTTAAGTAGTTAATTTATATACATTCCTGCAAGGAATGCAACATCTGAATGACGCTGTGACTTACATACTGCCCTATAGAGTTGCCACACCGACCAAATATGTTTATCCAACAAACTGCCTTTCACCGGAAGTGCAATAACGACTACTTCAGAACAACTAGAAATAAAACGAATTTATTTTAAGGGTTTTGTTTTTTTAATAATTTGGTTTTAATTATTTTTTGGTTATGTAACTGCTATTTTTATTTGTTTAATTCCTTTTCTGATTTAGTTATTCTTTAGTGTGATTCATTTTGTTTTATTTTAAGCTATTTATTGCAAGCACTAACACAGACAACTCTAATCATGACCATATGTACATGCTTCTGCCTTCCATCCACAAAACGTCTCTCCCTATTCTCTACCTCAATGTAATTATCCTATTTTCTAGCCTTTCTTACGAAAGGCTTCCCCACAAATTTCTCTGTGTGTTCCGTACTGAGACTGAGCAGTTTACAAAAAAGTTTTAGCTTTCGTTATCCTCCAATTGTTTTTACATATTTTCAGTACTGTCATCATTCGCCCATGTCTATGTGTATGAGTGTCAGTACGCAGTCTGTGGTGACAATATTATCACAGTCTGTAGATGCATAAGTATTTCAGAACCTTAATTTTTCACGGGCAGTCGTGTGGCCGATATAACCAACAGCAACATGACAGTTTATTTTCAATGCAAAGGGCTTATTGGTTCCAGCAACGTAAGAAATATCAGTCATATACATAATAACATCAGAGAACATAAACAGCATGAAAGTTTATTACATAAATACAAATATTTTTGAAGCCAAAAACATTAATTTACTGACGTAGCCAGAGAAGCAATCGATTTCACTTGACGAAAGACAGCTTGACTGAGCTGGCAGTGATCTGCAAAGTAGCAGATGGAAGCGACTCACCGGTCTGGTCACATGACCTCATGACGATGCGTCGGAACCAGTCATAGGAGGTCGGCATAGTTTTATGAAATTTTTATGTTTTATGAAAATGTTGAAATCCCGAACATCGAATTTCACGAACATCGAGATAACCGTGTACGTAAATTAACGTACGTGTCAAGGCGCTGTGTTGACACCGCCTGTCATATACTGGCAGTAACCACTGACATAACTCATACATGGCCACAGGAACATAAACTGCCTGCTACTGTAAACATTTCTGCTGTAACATATTTTTTCTTCCCCAACTGAAACTGAAAATTTCTGGAGCCCACCGAATCTCCTATTCACTCGTTACCCGTGGGATAACACGGCCGGATCGTGAAGTTGAACACCTACTTTTATCTAGTGCACAGTGCAGATGTACCTCCACACACCCTTATTACTTATAGCGTTTACAGAAGTAAGTTTTGGGGTTGTTGTAACAGCTCATATTTTGTAGCAACGGTATTGAGATATAACGCTTCTATTGATCCACACTTACGCACTATAGCTCTGCAAGGTATACTATAGTAGTGACCACATAACTTGCTAGCTAAGCTCCCTAACACTGTACACAGCTGCAGTAATGACCACATCACTTGCTAGCTAAGCTCCCTAACACTGTACACAGCTGCAGTAGTGACCACATCACTTGCTAGCTAAGCTCCCTAACACTGTACACAGCTGCAGTAATGACCACATAACTTGCTAGCTAAGCTCCCTAACACAGTACATAGCTGCAGTAGTGACCACATCACTTGCTAGCTAAGCTCCCTAACACTGTACACAGCTGCAGTAATGACCACATCACTTGCTAGCTAAGCTCCCTAACACTGTACACAGCTGCAGTAATGACCACATCACTTGCTAGCTAAGCTCCCTAACACTGTACACAGCTGCAGTAGTGACCACATCACTTGGTAGCTAAGCTCCCTAACACTTTACGTAGCTGCAGTAATGACCACATCACTTGCTAGCTAAGCTCCCTAACACTGTACACAGCTGCAGTAGTGACCACATCACTTGCTAGCTAAGCTCCCTAACACTGTACACAGCTGCAGTAATGACCACATCACTTGCTAGCTAAGCTCCCTAACACTGTACGTAGCTGCAGTAATGACCACATCACTTGCTAGCTAAGCTCCCTAACACTGTACACAGCTGCAGTAGTGACCACATCACTTGCTAGCTAAGCTCCCTAACACTGTACGTAGCTGCAGTAATGACCACATCACTTGCTAGCTAAGCTCCCTAACACTGTACACAGCTGCAGTAATGACCACATCACTTGCTAGCTAAGCTCCTTAACACTGTACATAGCTGCAGTAGTGACCACATCACTTGCTAGCTAAGCTCCCTAACACTGTACACAGCTGCAGTAGTGACCACATCACTTGCTAGCTAAGCTCCCTAACACTGTACGTAGCTGCAGTAATGACCACATCACTTGCTAGCTAAGCTCCCTAACACTGTACACAGCTGCAGTAATGACCACATCACTTGCTAGCTAAGCTCCTTAACACTGTACGTAGCTGCAGTAATGACCACATCACTTGCTAGCTAAGCTCCCTAACACTGTACACAGCTGCAGTAGTGACCACATCACTTGCTAGCTAAGCTCCCTAACACTGTACACAGCTGCAGTAATGACCACATCACTTGCTAGCTAAGCTCCTTAACACTGTACACAGCTGCAGTAATGACCACATCACTTGCTAGCTAAGCTCCCTAACACTGTACACAGCTGCAGTAGTGACCACATCACTTGCTAGCTAAGCTCCCTAACACTGTACACAGCTGCAGTAGTGACCACATCACTTGCTAGCTAAGCTCCCTAACACTGTACGTAGCTGCAGTAATGACCACATCACTTGCTAGCTAAGCTCCCTAACACTGTACACAGCTGCAGTAGTGGCCACATCACTTGCTAGCTAAGCTCCCTAACACTGTACACAGCTGCAGTAATGACCACATCACTTGCTATCTAAGCTCCCTAACACTGTACATAGCTGCAGTAATGACCACATCACTTGCTATCTAAGCTCCCTAACACTGTACACAGCTGCAGTAATGACCACATCACTTGCTAGCTAAGCTCCCTAACACTGTACACAGCTGCAGTAATGACCACATCACTTGCTAGCTAAGCTCCCTAACACTGTACACAGCTGCAGTAATGACCACATCACTTGCTAGCTAAGCTCCCTGACACTGTACACAGCTGCAGTATGACACATCACTTGCTAGCTAAGCCCCTAACACTGTACACAGCTGCAGTAATGACCACATCACTTGCTAGCTAAGCCCCTAACACTGTACACAGCTGCAGTAAGTGACCACATAACTTGCTAGCTAAGCTCCCTAACACTGTACACAGCTGCATTAGTGACCACATCACTTGCTAGCTAAGCTCCCTAACACTGTACACAGCTGCAGTAGTGACCACATAACTTTGCTAGCTAAGCTCCCTAACACTGTACACAGCTGCAGTAGTGACCACATAACTTGTAGCTAAGCTCCTAACACTGTACACAGCTGCAGTATGACTACATCACTTGCTAGCTAAGCCCCTAACACTGTACACAGCTGCAGTAATGACCACATCACTTGCTAGCTAAGCCCCTAACACTGTACACAGCTGCAGTCGGCACGACGTGGTCGCTGTTATGCTCACCTCGGAACGGCCAGGCAGCGTTATACCTGTTTCAAAAACATTTACTGTGTTGGCAGTACATGATAGCTTCAGTCACTGTGGACATTTCTGTAACGGATATAAAACGCTTGGTGGCGCATGCGCAGTGCCCTTTCGACAGCTTACGTCTTCTCGCCTCGACCCATCAAGTACAAGTACTCGGTTACTGCTACTTTCGTATGAGCAGTAAAAGTGTGTCAGCCATAACGTAGGTTTTTTTGGAAAATAATGATTGCTGAGAGCTTAGGTCTTGTGGGAAGTGACGCTCTGTCGACGAGTTAGCAGTTCCTGGCGTTTCGAAATTACATCAGCTCCTGCGTCTTCTTGGACTGCACGATCCTTGGATCTTTCGAAACGTCGTGAATTGCTGACCCCACGGCAGAGCTTCACGTCGGAGAGGGACGAAGCTTTCAGCAGCTCTGCTGTTAGAACCCGCAGTCTCCTTCAGACTACTGTGTTTATGTGCTTTGTCAGGTGGTTGTTCTGTTTGATGTATTTGAACTTACAGAAATTACGGAAGGGCACAATTGCATGTGAAACGTCGTCTACAGACAATATGGCGCCTAGGTGATAGTCTACACTCACGACTATCTTACTGACGGTATACATGGAGCAGTCCTTGAGGCGTTAGTGGTTTTTTGTAATGAAGAATTTTTCTGCATTCATTGAACTTAAGCCTTTATAGTCGTGTTCACAACAGCAATTTTTGTCCCTATTTTTAGACAAATAAAACCAGCCTAAGCTCTCCCATGATATTTCTATAAGATCTGATTTACATTATACTCCTATCTTTACCTAGGTCTTACAAATATCTTCCCTTCAGGTTTCTTCACCAAAATTCTGTACGCATTTCTGTTGTCCCATTATACGTGTCACGTACCCCACTCATCTCATTACGCTATAACATTTGCTAAGCAGTGCAATCATTACGCAAGTTTCTATCACCCCCACCCCTTAGGCACACCTACCCTATTCTCCAACACCCTCGGCCCAATTTAATCTTGAACCGGACACCGTTTGTACGACACCAGTTTGCTGTCATGTACGAATATTGAATTATTTCATGTGTGTCCGTGTATCAAAATGCCATCCATTTTCTGCAGTATGACGTACTTGTGTTAAACGCATACAACATTCGTGCACTGATCGTCAACACTGCAACACAAACGAACTTTATGGACCGCTGAGCTATTCCAGAAATTTTGCGCTTTTTAAGGACTTTTCATTACTGTATAAAAAGCTACAAACTTCACCTAAAACACACAATAAATTCTACAGCTATTTCTGGGAGATATATTCAATATTATTACGCACCTGTTTGTCTCTCAAATGGCCTATTGCCTTCATCTTTCCCGACAAGCGATATGTGCAGTAACCTTACAATGCGTGCTACATGTCCTGCCCGTCTCATTCTCCCTCCTTTGACCACCATGTTATGTTGCTGTGCGGTACAGATCGTGACCCCCCACGTTATGTTACCTGCCACACAGCCTACTGTTACTCCGTCTTAGCTCACAACGAAGTCCTCAAAGTCTGTGAGATTCGAAGTTTGAGCTTTGCACGACAACGACTATGAACATTACTGTGATGCCTTGTAGTTTAAAACGTATATATCGACGTTTGAGAGGAACCTGCCCCTTCTTGTACTCTCATAATGGAGGTACCAGTGGATTTTTGGAACATTTAACAGCGTCATACCAGAGAGAGCAGTTTTACAGTTATTGTATTTCCTCACCTTAAACTTTAAAGCAGAGTGGTTACTGTATTTTGTGTGTTTTGTTGTGAATCTCAGCGTAAGAACAGAATTTTTCATCAGGCAGCGCTAAATGGCGGATGTTAATGATAAATTTCAGAGTTGAGTTTTTAAATATTATTTTGAAAAAAAAACTCCTTACGCCTCCAAGACTTAAACCTTTAAACTCCCGTGGTTACTATATTTACCACAACATTTAACACAGTGAATTAATGCATTTATATGTGTTTTGTATGGATCTCAGAACAAACAGCGATTATTTCACTGTAGAGCATTAACTGACTGGTTTATATAACTGAGACGGAGTGTGTTTACTGCGCGGTACGGACTGTATTTATGTGTTTTGTGTGGATCTCAGAACAAACAGCGATTATTTCACTGTACAGCATTAACTGACTGGTTTGTATAACTGAGACGGAGTGTGTTTACTGCGCGGTACGGACTGTATTTATGTGTTTTGTGTGGATCTCAGAACAAACAGCGATTATTTTACTGTACAACATTAACTGACTGGTTTGTATAACTGAGACGGAGTGTGTTTACTGCGCGGTACGGACTGTATTTATGTGTTTTGTGTGGATCTCAAAACAAACAGCGATTATTTCACTGTACAACATTAACTGACTGGTTTGTATAACTGAGACGGAGTGTGTTTACTGCGCGGTACGGACTGTATTTATGTGTTTTGTGTGGATCTCAGAACAAACAGCGATTATTTCACTGTACAACATTAACTGACTGGTTTGTATAACTGAGAAGGAGTGTGTTTACTGCGCGGTACGGACTGTATTTATGTGTTTTGTGTGGATCTCAGAACAAACAGCGATTATTTCACTGTACAACATTAACTGACTGGTTTGTATAACTGAGAAGGAGTGTGTTTACTGCGCGGTACGGACTGTATTTATGTGTTTTGTGTGGATCTCAGAACAAACAACGATTATTTCACTGTACAACATTAACTGACTGGTTTGTATAACTGAGACGGAGTGTGTTTACTGCGCGGTACGGACTGTATTTATGTGTTTTGTGTGGATCTCAGAACAAACAGCGATTATTTCACTGTACAACATTAACTGACTGGTTTGTAAAACTGAGACGGAGTGTGTTTACTGCGCGGTACGGACTGTATTTATGTGTTTTGTGTGGATCTCAGAACAAACAGCGATTATTTCACTGTACAACATTAACTGACTGGTTTGTATAACTGAGACGGAGTGTGTTTACTGCGCGGTACGGACTGTATTTATGTGTTTTGTGTGGATCTCAGAACAAACAGCGATTATTTCACTGTACAACATTAACTGACTGGTTTGTAATAACTGAGACGGTGTGTGTTTACTGCGCGGTACGGACTGTATTTATTTGAAGTTAATATACATTTCGCAGCAATGTAAAACAGCGGTAAGTTCCTAAGTACTACCGAAGTACAAATTACCTGGAGAGCCATAGCGTTCAGCGAAGTGTAGCACTGGTAACAGATCACTGTATGAAATGTGTGCGGTCCGCTCTGCTTTATATACAGCAAGTGCTGAGGAGAAGGGGTGGACTGGTGACTGTCTATTGACCAATCTACTGACAATTAAATACTCCGAGCGCTAGTGTCTCGCAACTGGTTTCGCCAGATGCATCCTACACGAACTTCTGCAATCAACAGTCCTTTAAATTGTAAAACGAAGTGAATTATACTGAACATTTTAAAATACAAAATATTGAATTTATTTGAATTAACACAAATATATTTAAATCTGAATTTTAAAAATGAAATCAGTGATTATCGATGGACAAATTTAATAGGGAGATAACGGGTTCACTCCAAGGGCAGTCCGTGTGGGCTTTGTGGTTCACAAAGTGACAGTGGGACCAGCTTTTTTCCTTGTACTTATCCGGTCAGTGTCATTCCACCAATGCTCCATACACATTCAGTCATCTATGACCAACGCTGTATAATCTAAGCAAGTAACAGCGTCGTTAAATAAATAATTTAAAATATAGAAATACAAACGCTGTATACGTACAAACCTTATTCTATAGATTTCTCTTGTCCCTGTACAAGCCGTATGGCGGAGGGCAAAATCCACACATTTTTAACCTCGACGCTAGATGAAGGTGAATGGTCAGCTTCACGCCTTAGCCGTCTTACCTACTGGAAGTTAGCCTCAATTACCTATTGAATAGTAAGCTGAGGGGCTGGGGTAAAGTCGGCCTGACCCTTAGGAGAAGACGGTAACTTCTTACCAATGCCTGTAATGGGAAGGACTCCTTGATAGCACAGCTACAACCCACGGCCTGGTCACTATACTAACTGAGCTATTCCGGCTTCCATAATGACCAAGTGTCGTTTTAGAAACTTAAGACACTTGTTGTTGTCTGTGTCTGTCTGTCTGTCTGTGTTCACACACTGCGTGTCATAACTGGTCAGACCGACAGCAAACTTCACATCCCACGTGCTGTGCACGTGAGACACTTCGTCAATCAACAGACTGTCCACTGCACAGAGAGCATCAAGCCGATCTCCACGCTAGACCAAACCGAGAGCCCGCATTGTGCTCTGACAAAGCTAAGACAAGGGGCCAATACTTGGACAGCGGATTGAAACACAAAGACACGTTATTTTGTGACTGCAGTCAGTTTAGTGTCGTCTGTCTTATCACTTGACTGTGATTGTAAAATTGTGTAACATTTGAGCGAAGTTACCAATAACACAACAGCACACATATTATGGAAATTTTAGCGGATTTCCGCGTTTTGTTTGACGGACTGCGGACTAGAAGTCAGTGTTCATCAGGAAGTTCCCGCGATCGGCCATCTCGACGCAGGTTTCCCGTGGTTTTCCTCAGTCCCAGAGCAAATGTTGATATGTTTCCCCAGATTCCAAGTTGCTACTGCATGCTTTTCGTACAGCCCTCCCCATTTAAGGTTATCAAAATTAACCCTCTTTCTGTAAAGTCAATCAACTTAATTTTTCAAATTATGCCCTTTGGCATTAACCAGTAAAGCAAAAATCATCGACCTTCATTTCGAGCTATTACTGTCATCATACTAACACCTTCATCGTCTTATTATTCCTTTCAGAAGGACGAGCGGGTGCAGCCTGGAAATAATGTAACAAATTGACGTTTTGTCTCCCCAGGTTAAACTATCTCTTAGTTGTCCCGCCTTTGTCTCTCTGTTCTGCTGTCGCAGTTCACCTTACGTCAGTCAGTAGTGTTACCAGTTCACCTTACGTCACTCAGTAGTGTTACCAGTTCACCTTACGTCACTTAGTAGTGTTGCCAGTTCACCTTACGTCACTCAGTAGTGTTACCAGTTCACGTTACGTCACTCAGTAGTTTACCAGTTCACCTTACGTCACTCAGTAGTGTTACCAGTTCACGTTACGTCACTCAGTAGTGTTACCAGTTCACCTTACGTCACTCAGTAGTGTTACCAGTTCACCTTACGTCACTCAGTAGTGTTACCAGTTCACGTTACGTCACTCAGTAGTATTACCAGTTCACTTACGTCACTCAGTAGTGTTACCAGTTCACCTTACGTCACTCAGTAGTGTTACCAGTTCACGTTACGTCACTCAGTAGTGTTACCAGTTCACGTTACGTCACTCAGTAGTGTTACCAGTTCACTTACGTCACTCAGTAGTGTTACCAGTTCACGTTACGTCACTCAGTAGTGTTACCAGTTTCACGTTACGTCACTCAGTAGTGTTACCAGTTCACGTTACGTCACTCAGTAGTGTTACCAGTTCACGTTACGTCACTCAGTATGTTACCAGTTCACGTTGTCACTCAGTAGTGTTACCAGTTCACGTTACGTCACTCAGTAGTGTTACCAGTTCACGTTACGTCACTCAGTAGTGTTACCAGTTCACGTTACGTCACTCAGTAGTGTTACCAGTTCACGTTACGTCACTCAGTAGTGTTACCAGTTCACGTTACGTCACTCAGTAGTGTTACCAGTTCACGTTATGTCACTCAGTAGTGTTACCAGTTCACGTTACGTCACTCAGTAGTGTTACCAGTTCACGTTACGTCACTCAGTAGTGTTACCAGTTCACGTTATGTCACTCAGTAGTGTTACCAGTTCACGTTACTCACTCAGTAGTGTTCCAGTTCACGTTATGTCACTCAGTAGTGTTACCAGTTCACGTTACGTCACTCAGTAGTGTTACCAGTTCACGTTACGTCACTCAGTAGTGTTACCAGTTTACGTTACGTCACTCAGTAGTGTTACCAGTTCACGTTACGTCACTCAGTAGTGTTACCAGTTCACGTTACGTCACTCAGTACTGTTACCAGTTCACGTTGTCACTCAGTAGTGTTATCAGTTCACGTTACGTCACTCAGTAGTGTTACCAGTTCACGTTACGTCACTCAGTAGTATTACCAGTTCACGTTACGTTCACTCAGTAGTGTTACCAGTTCACGTTGCGTCACTCAGTAGTGTTACCAGTTCACGTTACGTCACTCAGTAGTGTTACCAGTTCACGTTATGTCACTCAGTAGTGTTACCAGTTCACGTTACGTCACTCAGTAGTGTTACCAGTTCACGTTACGTCACTCAGTAGTGTTACCAGTTCACGTTATGTCACTCAGTAGTGTTACCAGTTCACGTTACGTCACTCATAGTTACCAGTTCACGTTATGTCACTCAGTAGTGTTACCAGTTCACGTTACGTCACTCAGTAGTGTTACCAGTTCACGTTACGTCACTCAGTAGTGTTACCAGTTCACGTTATGTCACTCAGTAGTGTTACCAGTTCACGTTACGTCACTCAGTAGTGTTACCAGTTCACGTTACGTCACTCAGTAGTGTTACCAAAGGCACAGACACGTAGTGCTGGCTTCACTGTGAGGCAGAGTGTTGCGGGTTGTTGTGTTGCGGGTTGTTGTGTTGCAGGTTGTTGTGTTGCGGGTTGTTGTGTTGCAGGTTGTTGTGTTGCGGGTTGTTGTGTTGCGGGTTGTTTTGTAGGTTTTTGTGTTGTAGGTTGTTGTGTTGTAGGTTTTTGTGTTGTAGGTTGTTGTGTTGCAGGTTTTTGTGTTGTAGGTTTTTGTGTTGCGGGTTGTTGTGTTGTAGGTTTTTGTGTTGCAGTTTTTGTGTTGCAGGTTGTTGTGTTGCAGGTTGTTGTGTTGCAGGTTGTTGTGTTGCAGGTTGTTGTGTTGCAGGTTGTTGTGTTGCAGGTTGTTGTGTTGTAGGTGTTGTGTTGCAGTTGTTGTGTTGCAGGTTGTGTTGCAGGTTGTTGTGTTGTAGGTTTTTGTGTTGCGGGTTGTTGTGTTGTAGGTTTTGTGTTGCAGGTTGTTGTTTGCAGGTTTTTGTGTTGTAGGTTTTTGTGTTGCGGGTTGTTGTGTTGTAGTTTTTGTGTTGCAGGTTTTTGTTTTGTAGGTTGTTGTGTTGCAGGTTGTTGTGTTGTAGGTTGTTGTGTTGCAGGTTGTTGTGTTGCAGGTTGTTGTGTTGTAGGTTGTTGTGTTGTAGGTTGTTGTGTTGCAGGTTGTGTTGCAGGTTGTTGTGTTGTAGGTTTTTGTGTTGCGGTTGTTGTGTTGTAGGTTTTGTGTTGTAGGTTGTTGTGTTGCAGGTTGTTGTTTTGCAGGTTTTTGTGTTGTAGGTTTTTGTGTTGCGGGTTGTTGTGTTGTCAGGTTTTTGTGTTGAGGTTGTTGTGTTGCAGGTTGTTGTGTTGCAGGTTGTTGTGTTGCAGGTTGTGTGTTGCGGTTGTTGTGTTGCAGGTTGTTGTGTTGCAGGTTGTTGTGTTGCAGGTTGTGTTTGAGTTGTTGTGTTGCAGGTTGTTGTGTTGTATGTTGTTTGTTGTAGTTGTTGTGTTACAGGTTTTTGTGTTCAGGTTTTGTGTTGCAGGTTGTTGTGTTCAGGTTGTTGTGTTGTAGGTTGTTGTGTTGGGTTGTTGTGTTACAGATTGTTGTGTTCAGGTTGTGTTGCAGGTTGTTGTGTTACAGGTTGTTGTGTTGCAGGTTGTTGTGTTGCAGGTTGTTGTTAAGATTGTTGTGTTACAGGTTGTGTTGCAGTTGTGTGTTGAGTTTTGTGTTGTAGGTTGTTGTGTTACAGATGTTGGTTAAGGTTGTGTTGCAGGTTGTTGTGTTACAGGTTGTTGTGTTGCAGGTTGTTGTGTTGCAGCTGAAGTTGCTGTACAGAACTGCGTGGGGAACGAGCAATTGGCGATGTGATTTGGCGTGTGCAACGTTTATAGACTTGTATTAATTTGGGGGAGAAGACTTTAACAGACGGAACTGCACACTGTAAATGGACGGCAGGCAGGGCGGTAACGTACACTGCACGGAAGGGCAGCCAGGGTTGAGTTCCCAGCAGGGCCAGCAACTTTTTTGTTCTAAATTTCCCGCCTAAATTTGGGTTTAGCGCAGTCTACTATCCGATCGGAAATTAACATGAAGCTGACCACCTCCTGCATTTAACACTGATGTTAAGAATGTGTGGAGTTATACCTCCACTCCCACACCATATGTGGCACACCTTATACCGGAGTCTGCAGAGAAATCAGTTCGAGGAAAATTATTTATAAACAAATATTCGAATGATGCGTCCTGTACTTACAGATTGCGGGCTTTTATAGAATGTACAATTGTGTTAGGCCCTGGAAAGCAACTAACTAAATAACTGCGTGGTGCAGATTCTCTCCTAAGAAGCTGACAGTCACTCACCTACTCAAACAGTTCCCCGCAATTGTAGGACCTGACTGTTCATGACCGTCATTCGGTATGAAAGTTCTTTAACAAAACTTTCAAGCTAGTCTGATTGCTGTCAAAGACCTCCTGTACAGACTGTCACAAATATTAGGAAAATTGTGTGCTTGCTGTTACAGTGTCAGCTTGTAAGTAATTACTGGGATATTTGTGAAGTGTATAAAGAATCTTGTGGGGAAACTTGAAGGAAAGAGACAACTTGAAATGCCTAGAAGTAGATGGGACAAAGCAATGGATGAGAGGGACAGTTATGGACTGATGTGGCTCGGGATAGGGACAGTTAGCAGTCTTTTGTGAACACGGTAATGAACCTTCAGATTTCGTTAAGTGTGTAGTACTTCTTGACTAGCTAAACAACTACTAGATTCTCATAAGGACTATGCTTTATCGAGTTAGTTATTTAGAATCATGAGTTTTGTGAAATTCATCTCGGTGCAAGCCACACTTTACTTAAGTTCGTAAACAAATTTATCTCCGCATTTTCCACACTTATTGCCCGATTTGTGTGAAATTCGGTAGAAAAGATCTGTACACAGTTTTGTTTTAGCATTGTGAGTTTCGTGAAAATCGGGGCAGGCTTAATTTTTGTTATGGTCGTAAGTGAAAATACATTTTCACATGTACCTTGCAACCTTCTGACTTTCTGAAAGTAACGACCTCTGTGGTACAGTCTGTGTGCTACGTCACACAGTGCACCAATTGCAGTGTCGTTGGTGTCGTCTGTAGTGTAGTGCTGTGCTGTGCTGTGCGGCGAGCTGTAGCAGTGCTCAGTTGCAACATTAAGCAGTTTCTGTGTCTGCAGTCAGCACTGTTCTGTTCTCTGATGTACTGCATGTTGTCTGCTGTGTAAATACGAACATTGTACGTCTATTAACACTGTAAAGTGCCGTGAGCTTTGTGCTCTGAATTGGTGTTAATTAACACAACAAACACCAGGCATCTTTACACATAAAGCTCAGTAAGTCATAAAGTAATTGATTCACGACACGATGTAAAATCACTTTGTCTTACATCTTGCTGTTATTCGTGTAAGCGAGCTGTTTCACAAGCGTAGTTACGTCTGCATGTGTCAGACCGGTTTGGCACACTACGACTGTGGACACGCCCTATTGACAGTGATTCAGGACTAAACATTTAAATCCCAGTGGTTACTATATGTACCACGTAGAATTTGTGAATGTTAAACATGGTGGTACATCTAGTAACCACTGGGCTTTAAATGTTTTGTTGCACAAATTGTACTCCCGGCAGTTAAATCAATTACTGTGGCACACCAATGCATTTCTGCAAGCTAAATACCTGCTGTGACCAATTGACTTTTGATAAACGTGAAACGTAAAGGTAAAGGTAAAGGTCACCCTATAATCTGCCATGAAGTCACAGAGGTTTAGCAGAGGTATAGCTCTGCTCTTTCTTTAAACTTGGCACTAGATGTGGTGGGTGGTCAGCTCCACGCCCCGCACCGCTTTACCCCAGGGAATGAGAAGCTTTAACAATTTTACAAGAACCCGGGTGGGCCCCAGGGCCGGTCTGGACGGGTGCAGAAAATCTCGCCCTACCGGGATTTTTTTCCTTTCCCGTTTTCTCCTTTGATCCATTTTGTACTTCTAAATCCTTCCGTCCTTCTTCATGTCACTTATGTTCCATACTACTGTCCTTATACAACAAACCCAACACAAATATTCATGCCCTCGGCGGGATTCGAACCCGCAATCCCAGCAATCGTGCGGCAGCAGACCCACGCCGGCCACTGGGATCGTCCAGCCCGTAGCGAGTCGCTATACATACTGAGCTATCCCGGCCCACCTTAATAAACGTAGAGTAACCTTTTATCTGACAACTCTGTCTTGTCGCTTCCTGTCGGCTCCTTCATCATATTAACCAGTCCACTGAGCCGAGCGCCAACTAGCACGTCGTAACAACAGCGAGAACTGTCGAACTAGAGCTGTAAGATCAATAAGGTAGGGAGGTTCGCTAGGACTGTTGGTAAAGACAAGACGACGGTACAGATGTCAGTAGTCAAGAAGTTTATTTACAGACATGAGCGTTATAATGACTTGAGGTGAGGTGGAGCGGCTGAAGGGGGCCCTGCACAGCGGGCGCGATTTGACAGATAAATAAAGGCAGTTTAATAGGCGTAGGAAATGCCAAGACCGTTGGTGTAGGTCATGTGTGCGACGGCTGGGGCGGCTGAGTAAGCGACGCCCAGGAGTCCGTGTCCGGCGACGGCAGTGGCAGCCGTCTTCACGACGGGGGAGGCATAGGCAGCTGCAACTGGAGCAGAGTGATAAGCAACGGCGGGGGCGGCGGCGTGGTAAGCTAGTGCGGGGGCGGCAGGGTAGGCGAGAGCGTCATTGCTGACTCTGACGTCGGACTTGCTGACGCTGGAGTACGGAGTGTCGATGGTCTTGGAGTACGTGGACACCTGTCCGAGGTTGCCGTAGCTCCTCAGGATGTTGGAGTGCTGGGAGGTGATGGCGGGGGCGGGGGCGGCGTAACTGAGGGCGGGGGCGGCGTAACTGATGGCGGGGGCGGCAGCGTAACTCACGGCGGGGGCGGCAGCATAACCGACGGCGGGGGCGGCAGCATAACCGACGGCGGGAGCCCCGATAATACCGGCGTTGGCGGCGGCCACGAGGGCGGCGAGGATCAATATCTGCGGTTAAAGAAGCAGTCCAAAATATGTTTAAACAATTCAACGCACTATTATTTGTATTCGAAATTAGTAACACATTTTAACCATGCAAAATATTTATTATTATATATATATATGTTATCATAAATGTCGCCACTCATATGTATTTGTAGCAGTGACCATGTAAATTGTTAGCTGAGCTGCAGTCGGCACGGCACGGTCGCTGTTAGGCTCACCTCGGAACGGCCAGGCAGCGTTATACCTGTTTCAAAAACATTTACTGTGTTGGCAGTACATTGATAGCTTCAGTTGCTGTGGACGTTTTTGAAACAGATAGACAGCGCTTGATGGCGCATGCGCAGTGCTTCCTTCCTAACCAGCTTATGTCTTAACCCCCCTGCAGCAAGTAGCATGTGGTGCTGTAATGTGTGTGTGTGTGTGTGTATGTGGATATTAAAGCAATTTGGGATCGGCAAGTTCTAACTTCATTGTTATATTCTTTTGATTATATTGCGCTCTACATGTCCAATGTCGTATTCAGACTGCATTTTCCTTAATTTCTCGCGGTGACTGTTATTGTTTTGTGTAATTAATCGGGGAACTTTAAAGTGTTTGAAAAATTACATACCTCGAAACAGCAATATTTTCCTCAGTAACCACTAACAATATGTGTATTATTATTTAAATCAGCAACTGCCCCGTTATATGACGGTAATAAAATAATATCCACGCGCTACTCCACGCCGTGTCCACCTATGATATCCACAGATAACCTTTCAATTAATCAGTACCTGTAACAAACGTTATAACCACATCGACGCCTACTGCAACGTGACAGTCATTGAAAATCCACGGCGCGAATTCGAAATATTTATGAGAAATATTTTGATTAATTTAATGGTCAATTACGTCGCCGACATGACGGCTAAGCGTAGGTACGTCTTAACTGCTGTCTAACTTGTTTGCATAATCACGCCATGATTTAATAAAGACTTCTTAAGAGGACAGCCTGATAGATGTTACCAGCAAAGCACAACCCTGCAATGCCGACTGAAGCATAGATACCTCTTAGTAACTACACAACGTAATACTGTTCACTGTAAATCATGCGTAATTTGAAAATTTCTCAAAAGGAAACGATATATGTCACTGTAAGAACGACGGCGAAATTACGGCTGAACCGTAGATAGAGTTACACCTTGACTGCTTAATAGAGACAGCTGCCATCTATCGCACTATGTCAGCTAATCACTCATCACTCACTCACTACCAGCGACAGTACTTTACACATATTGTGCTTGTATTGCGACTACTGTAACGATTAAGAGTCACGTGATATCCACCTTGGCGACCATGTTGCTAGAAGCTCATGATACACAGTCCAAATTCGGCGATATTATACAGAACTGTCACCAGTACGTGACTGTAAGATCAAATTAGTCGCCGAGGGAACGTTCTGAGACAATGATGGCGGTACTTTCACAGACCCCCCTGAGGGGACATTATAATCATCTGGTAGCTTATGCTGTGCCATGACGTGTTCGCGTCCCGTCGCGTAATGCGAATGCAATCAGGACCAGATCGTAAATGTTGGTTAAGCGATCAACATCCGGCATCAAAAGATACAGTTCCTGAAGAAGGAACCAAAAATTTGAATGCAGCGAAACAAGACTAAAATGGCGTATAACGTGACGTGGCCTAACTAAGACATTGCTGCTAGAAAGTTCACATATGGCCTTAATAAGACAGTGCTGCTAGAACGTTCACTACGGCCTAACTAAGACAGTGCTGCTAGAAAGTTCACTTACGCCTTAACTAAGACAAGCGCTAGAAAGTTTACATATGGCCTTAACTAAGACAGTGCTGCTAGAAAGTCACTACGGCCTTTAACTAAGACATTGCTGCTAGAAAGTTCACATATGGCCTTAACTAAACAGTGCTGCTAGAAAGTTCACATATGGGCTTAACTAACACAGTGCTGCTAGAAAGTTCACATATGGCCTTAACTAAGACAGTGCTGCTAGAAGTTCACTTACGGCCTTAACTAAGACAGTGCTGCTAGAAAGGTCACATATGGCCTTAACTAAGACAGTGCTGCTAGAAAGTTTCACTTACGGCCTAACTAAGACAGTGCTGCTAGAAAGTTCACTTACGCCTAACTAAGACAGTGCTGCTAGAAAGTTCACTTTGGCCTTAACTAAGACAGTGCTGCAGAAAGTTCACTACGGCCTTAACTAGACAGTGCTGCAGAAAGTTCAACTTACGGCCTTAAATAGAACAGTGCTGCTAGAAAGTTCACTTACGGCTTAACTAAGACAGTGCTGCTAGAAAGTTCACATATGGCCTTAACTAAGACAGTGCTGCTAGAAAGTTCACTTACGGCCTTAACTAAGACAGTGCTGCTAGAAAGTTCACATATGGCCTTAACTAAACAGTGCTGCTAGAAAGTTCACTTACGGCCTTAACTAAGACAGTGCTGCTAGAAAGTTCACTTACGGCCTTAACTAAGACAGTGCTGCTAGAAAGTTCACTTATGGCCTTAACTAAGACAGTGCTGCTAGAAAGTTCACTTACGGCCTTAACTAAGACAGTGCTGCTAGAAAGTTCACTTACGGCCTTAACTAAGACAGTGCTGCTAGAAAGTTCACTTACGCCTTAACTAAGACAGTGCTGCTAGAAAGTTCACATATGGCCTTAACTAAGACAGTGCTGCTAGAAAGTTCACTTACGGCCTTAACTAAGACAGTGCTGCTAGAAAGTTCACTTACGGCCTTAACTAAGACAGTGCTGCTAGAAAGTCACTTATGGCCTTAACTAACAGTGCTGCTAGAAAGTTCACTTACGCCTTAACTAAGACAGAGCTGCTAGAAAGTTCACTTACGGCCTTAACTAAGACATGCTGCTAGAAGTTCACTTACGGCCCTTAACAAGACAGTGCTGCTAGAAAGTTCACTTACGGCCTTAACTAAGACAGTGCTGCTAGAAAGTTCACTTACGGCCTTAACTAAGACAGTGCTGCTAGAAAGTTCACATATGGCCTTAACTAAGACATGGCTTCAATCAGCTGAACTCACAACATCGTTCATGCTCGATCTTTTACAGACAACTCTTTCACCAAGTTTCTTAAAAATCCGACAGAGTTCATTCGCTAATAAGAGGTCACGGACGGACTGACGCAGGACGCGATCTGTACGTCGATATTCTCTTTTTACTCCGCAAAAAACGCCTAAAGATCAAAATTTCATCCATCAATATCTTGAGGGCAAATACAGACAAGACTTCTAAAATGAGTTGTGAAGACATGTATAGTTTGTTAATACAGTTGAATTAAGCAGTTGCGTATTGCTAGATAAAAGAAGTTGCTAAATAAATTCGATATTGTAATACATTTTTAGCATTTTCCCATTCTGATAAAGAAATTCAATATTCTGTAGCAACTGAAAATTTCCTGTTGTCTGTCATCTCTGTACAGTGTTCACATATTGCTGTACATACACTGATAAATTTCACTGTTGTCTGTCATCACTGTCACAGTGTTCACCTGTTTCTGTCATCACTGTCACAGTGTTCACCTGTTGTCTGTCATCACTGTTTCAGATGTGTTCACTGCTGTTCTGTCATCACTTGTCACAGTGTTCACCTGCTGTCTGTCATCACTTGTCACAGTGTTCACCTGCTGTCTGTCATCACTGTCACAGTGTTCACCTGCTGTCTGTCATCACTGTCACAGTGTTCACCTGCTGTCTGTCATCACTGTCACAGTGTTCACCTGCTGTCTGTCATCACTGTCACAGTGTTCACCTGCTGTCTGTCATCACTGTCACAGTGTTCACCTGCTGTCTGTCATCACTGTGTCACAGTGTTCACGCTGTTCTGTCATCACTGTCACAGTGTTCACCTGCTGTCTGTCATCACTGTCACAGTGTTCACCTGCTGTCTGTCATCACTGTCACAGTGTTCACCTGTTGTCTGTCATCACTGTCACAGTGTTCACCTGTGTCTGTCATCACTGTCACAGTGTTCACCTTCTGTCTGTCATCACTGTCACAGTGTTCACCTGCTGTCTGTCATCACTGTCACAGTGTTCACCTGCTGTCTGTCATCACTGTGTCACAGTGTTCACCTGCTGTCTGTCATCACTGTGTCACAGTGTTCACCTGCTGTCTGTCATCACTGTGCACAGTGTTCACCTGCTGTCTGTCATCACTGTCACAGTGTTCACCTTCTGTCTGTCATCACTGTCACAGTGTTCACCTGCTGTCTGTCATCACTGTCACAGTGTTCACCTGCTGTCTGTCATCACTGTCACAGTGTTCACCTTCTGTCTGTCATCACTGTCACAGTGTTCACCTTCTGTCTGTCATCACTGTCACAGTGTTCACCTCTGTCTGTCATCACTGTCACGTGTTCACCTCTGTCTGTCATCTACTGTCACAGTGTTCACCTTCTGTCATCACTGTCACAGTGTTCACCTTCTGTCCATCACTGTCACAGTGTTCACCTGTTGTCTGTCATCACTGTCACAGTGTTCACCTTCTGTCTGTCATCACTGTCACAGTGTTCACCTTCTGTCTGTCATCACTGTCAGAGTGTTCATCTGCTGTCTGTCATCACTGTGTCACAGTATTCACCTGCTGTCTGTCATCACTGTGCCACAGTGTTCACCTGCTGTCTGTCATCACTGTCACAGTGTTCACCTTCTGTCTGTCATCACTATCACAGTGTTCACCTGTTGTCTGTCATCACTGTCACAGTGTTCACCTTCTGTCTGTCATCACTGTCACAATGTTCACCTGTTGTCTGTCATCACTGTCACAGTGTTCACCTTCTGTCTGTCATCACTGTCACAGTGTTCACCTTCTGTCTGTCATCACTGTGTCACTGTGTTCACCTGCTGTCTGTCATCACTGTCACAGTGTTCACCTGTTGTCATCACTGTGTCTGTTACAGCTTTGACAGTGCCTCAGACTGTCTTGCTCGTGTCATTTCTGTCGTTTCCCTTCAGTTCTTTCGGTCTTCCAGTCACTGCTTATAGTTTCCTATGTTGTCTGTCCATTCCTTATGCAAGAAGTTTCTTTCTGCTCGATCCGCACCAGTTGTTATTATTATGTCGATATGTGCATAACAGAAATTGTTTCTCTTAACGAAATTTTATGAACTGTCGTACGCAATGCTCTATTAAAATTCCTTAATAAAGCCTTCACCACAGTCATGTCACATTTTGTTTCATTACGGAAATTTAGACTTTAAACTTAAATGTCAGTTTTTCTTTTGAGTTGCGCTTTTCATAAATTATTCTTTGTCTTTGTTTGTTTGTTTGTTTGTTTGTGTGACTTAAACGTTGAATTGAGAAGTCTGTATCCACTGTAGCCCCACCAGCAAGATTGACAGTAAAATTTCTATGTTCTACCCACGGAGTGAAGGAGGAGAGGAATATCGTACATACAATAAAAAAAGAAAGGCTAACTGGATTGGTCACATCTTGCGTAGAAACTGCCTTCTGAAACACGTGATTGAAGGAAAGTTAGAGGAAGGATAGAAATGACGGGAAGACGAGGGAGAAGACGTAAGCAGCTACTGATGACCTTAAGGAAAAGAGAAGATACTGGAAATTGAAAGAGGAAGCACTAGATCGCACCTGTGGAAAACTCGCTTTGGAAGAGGCTACGGACCTGTCGTAAGTCTGACTACAGAATGAATGACCCAGGGTATACATTTAAGGGTTTTGTATTTTTCTTAGTAAAAAAGGAAAGCGTTACAAGCAACGGACATTACTAATTGTAATTAGATGACGTAACGTGCTTTACTGGATGTTCTACAAAACATGAACCTGCGTTATTTGCAGTAAGGTAAACACGTCCGTGCAATATAGCTGTCTGGAGGTTTTATATTTGTTACTTTGTGTAGCAACTTGTGTTTGGGCCTGCAATTGTGCTGTAGGAACACGTAATAGTCTGTAATGATATTAGACGCTTTTATAGTCTGTACAACATGTAGCGGTCTGTACAACATGTAGCGGTCTGTACAACATGTAGCGGTCTGTACAACACGTAGCGGTCTGTACAACAGTAGCGGTCTGTACAACATGTAGCGGTCTGTACAACATGTAGCGGTCTGACAACATGTAGCGGTCTGTACAACATGTAGCAGTCTGTACAACATGTAGCGGTCTGTACAACATGTAGCGGTCTGTACAACATGTAGCGGTCTGTACAACAGTAGCAGTCTGTACAACATGTAGCGGTCTGTACAACACGTAGCGGTCTGTACAACACGTAGCGGTCTGTACAACATGTAGCGGTCTGTACAACACGTAGCGGTCTGTACAACATGTAGCGGTCTGTACAACACGTAGCAGTCTGTACAACATGTAGCGGTCTGTACAACATGTAGCGGTCTGTACAACATGTAGCGGTCTGTACAACATGTAGCGGTCTGTACAACACGTAGCGGTCAGTACAACACGTAGCGGTCTGTACAACATGTAGCGGTCTGTACAACACGTAGCGGTCTGTACAACACGTAGCGGTCTGTACAACACGTAGCGGTCTGTACAACATGTAGCGGTCTGTACAACAGTAGCGGTCTGTACAACACGTAGCGGTCTGTACAACATGTAGCGGTCTGTTACAACAGTAGCGGTCTGTACAACATGTAGCGGTCTGTACAACATGTAGCGGTCTGTACAAACATCGAGCGGTCTGTAAACAGTAGCGGTCTGTACAACATGTAGCGGTCTGTACAACATGAGCGGTCTGTACAACACGTAGCGGTCTGTACAACACGTAGCAGTCTGTACAACACGTAGCAGTCTGTACAACACGTAGCAGTCTGTACAACAGTTAGCGTCTGTACAACACTGTAGCGGTCTGTACAACATGAGCGGTCTGTACAACACGTAGCGGTCTGTACAACATGTAGCGGTCTGTACAACACGTAGCAGTCTGTACAACACGTAGCAGTCTGTACAACACGTAGCAGGTCTGTACAACATGTAGCGTCTGTACAACACGTAGCGGTCTGTACAACATGTAGCGGTCTGTACAACACGTAGCGGTCTGTACAACATGTAGCGGTCTGTACAACATGTGGGCGGTCTGTACAACACGTAGCGGTCTGTACAACATGTAGCGGTCTGTACAAACATGTAGCGGTCTGTACAACATGTAGCGGTCTGTACAACATGTAGCGGTCTGTACAACATGTAGCGGTCTGTACAACATGTAGCGGTCTGTACAACACGTAGCGGTCTGTACAACACGTAGCGGTCTGTACAACATGTAGCGGTCTGTACAAACGTAGCGGTCTGTACAACACGTAGCGGTCTGTACAATACTCACACTGTAGCGGTCTGTACAACACGTAGCGGTCGTACAACAGTAGCGGTCTGTACAACATGTAGCGGTCTGTACAACACGTAGCGGTCTGTACAACATTGTAGCCGTACTGCTGACAACATGTAGCGGTCTGTACAACATGTAGCGGTCTGTACAACATGTAGCGGTCTGTACAAACACGTAGCGGTCTGTACAACATGTAGCGGTCTGTACAACACGTAGCGGTCTGTACAACATCGTAGCGGTCTGTACAACACGTAGCGGTCTGTACAACAGTAGCGGTCTGTACAACACGTAGCGGTCATGTACAACATGTAGCGGTCTGTACAACATGTAGCGGTCTGTACAACATAGCGGTCTGTACAACATGTAGCGGTCTGTACAACACGTAGCGGTCTGTACAACAGTAGCGGTCTGTACAACACGTAGCGGTCTGTACAACACGTAGCGGTCTGTACAACACGTAGCGTCTGTACAACACGTAGCGGTCTGTACAACACGTAGCGGTCTGTACAACATGTAGCGGTCTGTACAACATGTAGCGGTCTGTACAACACGTAGCGGTCTGTACAACATGTAGCGGTCTGTACAACACGTAGCAGTCTGTACAACACGTAGCGGTCTGTACAACAGTAGCGGTCTGTACAACATGTAGCGGTCTGTACAACACGTAGCGGTCTGTACAACATGTAGCGGTCTGTACAACACGTAGCGGTCTGTACAACACGTAGCGGTCTGTACAACATGTAGCGGTCTGTACAACACGTAGCGGTCTGTACAACATGTAGCGGTCTGTACAACATGTAGCGGTTGTACAAATAGCGGTCTGTACAACAGTAGCGGTCTGTACAACATGTAGCGGTCTGTACAACAGTAGCGGTCTGTACAACAGTAGCGGTCTGTACAACATGTAGCGGTCTGTACAACAGTAGCGTCTGTACAAACATGTAGCGGTCTGTACAACACGTAGGTCTGTACAAATGTAGCGGTCTGTACAACATGTAGCGTTGTACAACGTAGCGTCTGTACAACAGTAGCGTCTGTACACATGTAGCGGTCTGTACAACACGTAGCGGTCTGTACAACACGTAGCGGTCTGTACAACATGTAGCGTCTGTACAACACACGTGAGCGGTCTGTACAACATGTAGCGTCTGTACAACTAGCGGTCGTACAACGTAGCGGTCTGTACAACAGTAGCGGTCTGTACAACACGAGCGGTCTGTACAACACGTAGCGGTCTGTACAACACGTAGCGGTCTGTACAACACGTAGCGGTCTGTACACACGTAGCGGTCTGTACAACACGTAGCGGTCTGTACAACACGTAGCGGTCTGTACAACACGTTAGCGGTCTGTACAACACGTAGCGGTCTGTACAACACGTAGCGGTCTGTACAACACGTAGCGGTCTGTACAACACGTAGCGGTCTGTACAACACGTAGCGGTCTGTACAACAGTAGCGGTCTGTACAACGTGCGGCGTACACACTAGCGGTGTACAATCGTCTGTACAAAGTAGCGGTCTGTACAACATGTAGCGGTCTTGTACAACAGTAGCGTCTGTACAACATAACCAACATGTAGCGGTCTGTACAACATGTAGCGGTCTGTACAACATGTAGCGGTCTGTACACACTGTAGCGGTCTGTACAACATACGCGGTTGTACAACATGTAGCGGTCTGTACAACATGTAGCGGTCTGTACAACATGTAGCGGTCTGTACAACAAGCGTCGTAACAGTGCGTGTACAACACGTAGCGTCTGTACAACAGTAGCGGTCTGTACAACACGTAGCGTCTGTACAACACGTAGGCAGTCTGTACAACACGTAGCGGTCTGTACAACATGTAGCAGTCTGTACAACATGTAGCGGTCTGTACAACATGTAGCGGTCTGTACAACAGTAGCGGTCTGTACAACACGTAGCGGTTTGTACAACACGTAGCGGTCTGTACAACACGTAGCGTCTGTACAACACGTAGCGGTGTACAAACACGTAGCAGGTCTGTACAAACACGTAGCGGTTGTACAACAAGTAGCGGTCTGTACAACACGTAGCGGTCTGTACAACACGTAGCGGTCTGTACAACACGTGCGTTGTCAACACAGTATAGCGGTCTGTACAAACACGTAGCGGTTCGTACAACACGTAGCGGATTGTACAAAACGTAGCAGTCTTACAAACACGTAGCGGTTCTGTACAACACATTAAGAGCAGGTCTGTACAAAACATAGCGGTCTGTAAACACGACTGTAGCGGTCTGACAACATGTAGCGGTCTGTACAAACGCAGCGGTCTGTACACACGTAGCAGTCTGTACAACACGTAGCAGTCTGTACAACATGTAGCGGTCTGTACAACATGTAGCGGGTCTGTACAACATGTAGCGGTCTTTACAACATGTAGCGGTCTGTACAACATACAGCGGTATGTAGAACATGTAGCGGTCTGTACAACATGTAGCGGTCTGTACAACATGTAGCGGTCTGTACAATATACAGCGGTCTGTAGAACATGTAGCGGTCTGTACAACATGTAGCGGTCTGTACAACACGTAGCGGTCTGTACAACACGTAGCGGTCTGTACAACAACGTAGCGGTCTGTACAACATGTAGCGGTTTGTACAACATGTAGCGGTCTGTACAACACGTAGCGGTCTGTACAACACGTAGCGGTCTGTACAACACGTAGCGGTCTGTACAACATGTAGCGGTCTGTACAACACGTAGCAGTCTGTACAACACTTAGCTGTGTGTACAACAAGTAACAGTCTGTACAACACGTAGCTGTGTGTACAACAAGTAGCGGTCTGTACAACACGTAGCGGTCTGTACAACACGTAGCGGTCTGTACAACGTGTACCTGTGCTCAATACAAGTTTTCAATGCAGCTCACTGACGCAAGACACCAGCACATCTTCCAAAGACACCAGCACATCTTCCAAAGACACCGGCACATCTTCCAAAGACACCAGCACATCTTCCAAAGACACCAGCACATCTTCCAAAGACACCAGCACATCTTCCAAAGACACCAGCACATCTTCCAAAGACACCGGCACATCTTCCAAAGACACCGGCACATCTTCCAAAGACACCGGCACATCTTCCTAAAACACCGGCACATCTTCCAAAGACACCGGCACATCTTCCAAAGACACCGGCACATCTTCCAAAGACACCGGCACATCTTCCAAAGACACCGGCACATCTTCCAAAGACACCGGCACATCTTCCAAAGACACCGGCACATCTTCCAAAGACACCGGCACATCTTCCAAAGACACCGGCACATCTTCCAAAGACACCGGCACATCTTCCAAAGACACCGGCACATCTTCCAAAGACACCGGCACATCTTCCAAAGACACCGGCACATCTTCCAAAGACACCGGCACATCTTCCAAAGACACCGGCACATCTTCCAAAGACACCGGCACATCTTCCAAAGACACCGGCACATCTTCCAAAGACACCGGCACATCTTCCAAAGACACCGGCACATCTTCCAAAGACACCGGCACATCTTCCAAAGACACCGGCACATCTTCCAAAGACACCGGCACATCTTCCAAAGACACCGGCACATCTTCCAAAGACACCGGCACATCTTCCAAAGACACCGGCACATCTTCCAAAGACACCGGCACATCTTCCAAAGACACCGGCACATCTTCCAAAGACACCGGCACATCTTCCAAAGACACCGGCACATCTTCCAAAGACACCGGCACATCTTCCAAAGACACCGGCACATCTTTACAATTCAAATGGTGGCACACTCGCAGTCCTCATCACATTGTGAAGACGAGGTACTGAGTTCGAACATTGTGACAGCAACAGCGAATTGACAGGAATGCAGACGAGGTACTGAGTTCGAACATTGTGACAGCAACAGCGAATTGACAGGAATGCAGACGCAGTGTTAAATTAATTCGTGTGGAGTGTTTTGAGACGACCACAAAGACCAATTTGCATCAAGGGAGTACTTACAGGTTATTGTACTCCGAAATTAATCAAAATATATATCATTCGATGGTCTTCATGAAACACACAATTACAAACAAAGAGAATTAATTAATTTTGTATTTGTGCTTACGTGAAACTCCTCGAATTCAGAAATTGTTTGTTCCGTATTTAGGGAAAGTTAATATTTTGCAATTTCTCTTATTTTTAAATCATGCAGCAATTTCGTAAAATTGTTGCCATTATATCCTGTGATACAGTAGACAAAATACCTGTCATTATTTCAAAGGAATAATTTTTGTGTTCTTTCTGTAGTACGCTTTTTTACCGCCTCAAATTTCTGTTTTATCCCGTAATATTTTGAAGAGCGCAATTCGACTGAACTAATTTACATCCTGTTTGCTGCTGACACAATTACCGCACCATACATGATGGACACCCCTTGTATAAAGTGGATTAGAGCAATAGTATCCTTCAGTCAATTGCTCGCAGATACAATGAGGAACTTGACGTAGCCTGAGGGTTTTGTCAATTTCAGTGGCCAGGTAATTGTCTGCAGTTACCTCACACGGTTGACTGTGGTGAGGTCATGCATCAGAGTTACGTCAATCGACTGTTCTTAGGCACATGTGCTAGTTTGTGCTAAACAGGCAACAGGACACAACAGAACTACCTGTGAATGGCACAGAACAGGCAGTGTCCGCCTTCTGACACAGACACCACATTTGTTGCAGCTTTGATACACAAAGCACGATAAGTTTAAAACTATTTGCTGTACCATCAGGCGCTTTCTGTGATTTGTATTGGGATATATGAACAGCTTTTTGGGTGACAGGCGATAATTTGTATTGGGATATATGAATAGCTTTTTGGGTGACATGGGATAATTTGTATTGGGATATATGAACAGCTTTTTGGGTGACAGGAGGCGATAATTTGTATTGGGATATATGAACAGCTTTTTGGGTGACATGGGATAATTTGTATTGGGATATATGAACATCTTTTTGGGTGACTTGCGATAATTTGTATTGGGATATATGAACAGCTTTTTGGGTGACTTGCGATAATTTGTATTGGGATATATGAACAGCTTTTTGGGTGACAGGAGGCGATAATTTGTATTGGGATATATGAACAGCTTTTTGGGTGACAGGAGGCGATAATTTGTATTGGGATATATGAACAGCATTTTGGGTGACAGGCAATAATTTGTATTGGGATATATGAACAGCTTTTTGGGTGACAGGAGGCGATAATTTGTATTGGGATATATGAACAGCTTTTTGGGTGACATGGGATAATTTGTATTGGGATATATGAACAGCTTTTGGGTGACATGCGATAATTTGTATTGGGATATATGAACAGCTTTTTGGGTGACAGGAGGCGATAATTTGTATTGGGATATATGAACAGCTTTTTGGGTGACGATGGGATAATTTGTATTGGGATATATGAACAGCTTTTGGGTGACAGGAGCGATAATTTGTATTGGGATATATGAACAGCTTTTTGGGTGACAGGAGGCGATAATTTGTATTGGGATATATGAACAGCTTTTTGGGTGACATGGGATAATTTGTATTGGGATATATGAACAGCTTTTTGGTGTGACAGGCGATAATTTGTATTGGGATATATGAACAGCTTTTTGGGTGACATGGGCGATAATTTGTATTGGGATATATGAACAGCTTTTTGGTGACAGGGATAATTTGTATTGGGATATATGAACACTTTTTGGTGACATGGCGATAATTTGTATTGGGATATATGAACAGCTTTTGGGTGACAGGATAATTTGTATTGGGATATATGAACAGCTTTTTGGTGACAGGGATAATTTGTATTGGGATATATGAACAGCTTTTTGGGTGACAGGGATAATTTGTATTGGGATATATGAACAGCTTTTGGGTGACAGGCGATAATTTGTATTGGGATATATGAACAGCTTTTTGGGTGACAGCGATAATTTGTATTGGGATATATGAACAGCTTTTTGGGTGACAGGGATAATTTGTATTGGGATATATGAACAGCTTTTGGGTGACATGCGATAATTTGTATTGGGATATATGAACAGCTTTTTGGGTGACAGGGCATAATTTGTATTGGGATATATGAACAGCTTTTTGGGTGACAGGGATAATTTGTATTGGGATATATGAACAGCTTTTTGGGTGACATGGCGATAATTTGTATTGGGATATATGAACAGCTTTTTGGGTGACAGGCGATAATTTGTATTGGGATATATGAACAGCTTTTTGGGTGACATGGGATAATTTGTATTGGGATATATGAACAGCTTTTGGGTGACATGGGATAATTTGTATTGGGATATATGAACAGCTTTTTGGGTGACAGGTGACATGGGATAATTTGTATTGGGATATATGAACAGCTTTTGGATGACAGGCGATAATTTGTATTGGATATATGAACAGCTTTTTGGGTGACATGGGATAATTTGTATTGGATATATGAACAGCTTTTTGGGTGACATGGGATAATTTGTATTGGGATAATATGAACAGCTTTTTGGATGACAGGCGATAATTTGTATTGGGATATATGAACAGCTTTTTGGATGACAGGCGATAATTTGTATTGGGATATATGAACAGCTTTTTGGGTGACATGCGATAATTTGTATTGGGATATATGAACAGCTTTTTGGTGACATGGGATAATTTGTATTGGGATATATGAACAGCTTTTTGGATGACAGGCGATAATTTGTATTGGGATATATGAACAGCTTTTTGGGTGACATGGATAATTTGTATTGGGATATATGAACAGCTTTTTGGATGACAGGCGATAATTTGTATTAGGATATATGAACAGCTTTTTGGGTGACATGGATAATTTGTATTGGGATATATGAACAGCTTTTTGGGTGACATGGGATAATTTGTATTGGATATATGAACAGCTATTTTGGTGACAGGCGATAATTTTGTATTGGGATATATGAACAGCTTTTGGGTGACATGGGATAATTTGTATTGGGATATAATGAACAGCTTTTGGATGACAGGCGATAATTTGTATGGGATATATGAACAGCTTTTTGGTGACATGGGATAATTGTATTGGATAATATGAACACTTATTGGATGACAGGCGATAATTTGTATTGGATATATGAACAGCTTTTTGGTGACATGCGATAATTTGTAATTGGGATATATGAACAGCTTTTTGGGTGACAGGCGATAATTTGTATTAGGATATATGAACAGCTTTTTGGTGGCAGGCGATGATTTGTATTGGGATATATGAACACTTTTGGGTGCATGCGATAATTGGCTCTTATTTTATTTTGCTGTGAATTATTTTGTTGCTACTTGCCGTATGTGTAAGTGTGTGTCTGTCAGTGTGCCATGGATAGCTGAAAATCAGTTAACCATAGCAAACCGAGAGACACACAACATCAGAGCACTGATAGGGATTAAATGAAAGAGTAAAGCAATCACATTACAAACCTGGACAGGCCCTTAGGGTTCCAGCAGGTTGATGCTCACAGATTTATAGATAATCGGCACATGAAGGTGGTAAGGTTGTCAGCACTACGCACCGGCCGCCTTTACCCCCCAGGAAATATTCCTGGTACTCATTTATGTTAGAGGCTGAGTCGACCCCAGGGCCATAGTGCGGCTGGAAGGGTTATGTCAGTGAAAAATCCCAATGAAATCAAAGTGAAAGGGAGCAGAATATTGACAAAGGGGGTGGAGCTGTCTACAGTGGGGAACTTCAAATGTTGTGTACATTTTATCAAGTAACATGAGATTTACATGTAGCATGCATGGGACGTGTTGTAAATGCTCAGAAGGGTATAGTCCAGCACTTTTACAAACGGTATACTCAGTGACATGGTGCAACAGAGTGTACCGAGGCGTTCTTTATCGTCAAAATACCAAAAGTTTTCACGGTACAAGCACGAATGTAGTATTATTAACTGCTACGTAAGTAGGCCTTCCCTGTCCAACAGCTGTACGTATGTACAGATATAAGCAACACACAAATGTCCAACAGCTGTACGTATGTACAGATATAAGCAACACACAAATGTCCAACAGCTGTACGTATGTACAGATATAAGCAACACACAAATGTCCAACAGCTGTACGTATGTACAGATATAAGCAACACACAAATGTCCAACAGCTGTACGTATGTACAGATATATGCAACACACAAATGTCCAACAGCTGTACGTATGTACAGATATAAGCAACACACAAACGTCCAACAGCTGTACGTATGTACAGATATAAGCAACACACAAATGTCCAACAGCTGTACGTGTGTACAGATATAAGCAACACACAAATGTCCAACAGCTGTACTTATGTACAGATATAAGCAACACACAAATGTCCAACAGCTGTACTTATGTACAGATATAAGCAACACACAAATGTCCAATAGCTGTACTTATGTACAGATATAAGCAACACACAAATGTCCAACAGCTGTACGTATGTACAGATATAAGCAACACACAAATGTCCAACAGCTGTACTTATGTACAGATATAAGCAACACACAAATGTCCAACAGCTGTACTTATGTACAGATATAAGCAACACACAAATGTCCAACAGCTGTACTATGTACAGATATAAGCAACACACAAAATGTCCAACAGCTGTACTTATGTACAGATATAAGCAACACACAAATGTCCAACAGCTGTACTTATGTACAGATATAAGCAACACACAAATAGTCCAACAGCTGTACTTATGTACAGATATAAGCAACACACAAATGTCCAACAGCTGTACATATATACAGATCTGTGGCACCGATTATCATCGAAGCTGGACAGCAAATTTGTAAATTACGGAGAAAAATTTATTCACGCCCCGAACTAAATATAGCTTTCTCTGTACCAAATTAAAAAAAAACTCGTAATATCTGAAAGGCATTAAGCGGAGACCCACACATACCAAATTTCATTAAAATCGGTCAAGAAATATGGTAACTTGTTTACATCCCTGCATAAGCTGTGAGTGTCACTGTGTACTTTACACACTTGTTTGACAAGTATTTCTGAAGAGGTTCTGTAATTGGTCTCAAGGAAATCTTACAAAGCGTTGAGTCACATATTTCATGGTAGGTCGCAGATGGATGGACATGTCGCACATAAGAACTGTTACTTTTGCTTCCAAAACAATGCCTAAAACCTGTAACAAGTAGCTATACGTGGGTGGAAAATAGCAAGACATTAGTGAGAAGTAAGCAAAATGTAGCAAGGTGATTTGCCTTCCAAGGCAAAGTGCTGGAAAAGATTTCCTAGTAAATTGTGTCGTTAATGTTACAGCATTGTGGCGTAAATTTAGAGGGGGGACAGAGGGCACATGTTATTGTGTGGCGGGAAACATGATAACATGATAACAAGTATGGGAAACATAACTGTCAATACCAACACTTTTCATGTTTTCATATACATGTTTCGGCTCACGTAAGAGCCGAAACATGTAGCACAACAAGCCATATAAAGCCCAATGGTTACTATACGTACCACCATGTTTAACATTCACAAATTCTACGTTCTGCCCACACAGTGTATTTATGTGTTTTGTGTGGATCTCAGAACAAACAGCGATTATTTCACTGTACAACATTAACTGACTGGTTTGTATAACTGAGACGGAGTGTGTTTACTGCGCGGTACGGACTGTATTTATGTGTTTTGTGTGGGTCTCAGAACAAACAGCGATTATTTCACTGTACAACATTAACTGACTGGTTTGTATAAATGAGACGGAGTGTGTTTACTGCGCGGTACGGACTGTATTTATGTGTTTTGTGTGGATCTCAGAACAAACAGCGATTATTTCACTGTACAACATTAACTGACTGGTTTGTATAACTGAGACGGAGTGTGTTTACTCCGCGGTACGGACTGTATTTATGTGTTTTGTGTGGATCTCAGAACAAACAGCGATTATTTCACTGTACAACATTAACTGACTGGTTTGTATAACTGAGACGGAGTGTGTTTACTGCGCGGTACGGACTGTATTTATGTGTTTTGTGTGGATCTCAGAACAAACAGCGATTATTTCACTGTACAACATTAACTGACTGGTTTGTATAACCGAGACGGAGTGTGTTTACTGCGCGGTACGGACTGTATTTATGTGTTTTTGTGGGATCTCAGAACAAACAGCGATTATTTCACTGTACAACATTAACTGACTGGTTTGTATAACTGAGACGGAGTGTGTTTACTGCGCGGTACGGACTGTATTTATGTGTTTTGTGTGGATCCAGAACAAACAGCGATTATTTCACTGTACAACATTAACTGACTGGTTTGTATAACTGAGACGGAGTGTGTTTACTGCGCGGTACGGACTGTATTTATGTGTTTTGTGTGGATCTCAGAACAAACAGCGATTATTTCACTGTACAACATTAACTGACTGGTTTGTATAACTGAGACGGAGTGTGTTTACTCGCGCGGTACGGACTGTATTTATGTGTTTTGTGTGGATCTCAGAACAAACAGCGATTATTTCACTGTACAACATTAACTGACTGGTTTGTATAACTGAGACGGAGTGTGTTTACTGCGCGGTACGGACTGTATTTATGTGTTTTGTGTGGATCTCAGAACAAACAGCGATTATTTCACTGTACAACATTAACTGACTGGTTTGTATAACTGAGACGGAGTGTGTTTACTGCGCGGTACGGACTGTATTTATGTGTTTTGTGTGGATCTCAGAACAAACAGCCATTATTTCACTGTACAACATTAACTGACTGGTTTGTATAAATGAGACGGAGTGTGTTTACTGCGCGGTACGGACTGTATTTATTGTTTTGTGTGGATCTCAGAACAAACAGCGATTATTTCACTGTACAACATTAACTGACTGGTTTGTGTAACTGAGACGGAGTGTGTTTACTGCGCGGTACGGACTGTATTTATGTGTTTTGTGTGGATCTCAGAACAAACAGCGATTATTTCACTGTACAGCATTAACTGACTGGTTTGTGTAACTGAGACGGAGTGTGTTTACTGCGCGGTACGGACTGTATTTATGTGTTTTGTGTGGATCTCAGAACAAACAGCGATTATTTCACTGTACAGCATTAACTGACTGGTTTGTATAACTGAGACGGAGTGTGTTTACTGCGCGGTACGGACTGTATTTATGTTTTTGTGTGGATCTCAGAACAAACAGCGATTATTTCACTGTAACACATTAACTGACTGGTTTGTATAACTGAGACGGAGTGTGTTTACTGCGCGGTACGGACTGTATTTATGTGTTTTGTGTGGATCTCAGAACAAACAGCGATTATTTCACTGTACAACATTAACTGACTGGTTTGTATAACGGAGACGGAGTATGTTTACTGCGCGGTACGGACTGTATTTATGTGTTTTGTGTGGATCTCAGAACAAACAGCGATTATTTCACTGTACAACATTAACTGACTGGTTTGTATAACTGAGACGGAGTGTGTTTACTGCGCGGTACGGACTGTATTTATGTGTTTTGTGTGGATCTCAGAACAAACAGCCATTATTTCACTGTACAACATTAACTGACTGGTTTGTATAACTGAGACGGGGTGTGTTTACTGCGCGGTACGAGCTGAGTATTTAAGGGACCAGTTGGACGTTTCAAATCGCATGTATTATCTAGCGTCGAATGTTAAGATGACTTAGAATGAGGAATTTAAAAATGTATGGTTGGAAGTGTTCGTGGCCTATTTTAAGGTTGCCTACTATCCTAGCATACTTTTGGATACTCATAAATTTTCATAGCCGGTGTCGGACTAAAGTCGAATGCTGGACCTTCAGAATACAAGGCAGGTGATCTGTTTGTCGCAACACATGTGACTGCCACACGTACGATATGTCCCTCTCTCCCGCACCCCAGTTAAGCCCCACATTTCTGTTGCACCTTGACCCAGTACAATGTCCTGTCGTCTTCCTCACCACACCCAACATCTCCCAATTCCAGTAAAGTTTCAAGGCGTTTGCATGAAAATATAATATTACTCATAATTAAAAGAGGAGAGCTGGAGGTGTATGTGGAGGGGGTCCTGCACCATTAAAAGGGGCACACAGGAACATTTCTTTAATACTTTTTTTCAATCTCAGTCAGTACGCCACAAAACGCTGCCCACAGCTCATTCAGTCAGCAGCACAAAACGCTGCCCACAGCTCATTCAGTCAGCAGCACAAAATGCTGCCCACAGTTCATTCAGTCAGCAGCACAAAACGCTGCCCACAGCTCATTCAGTCAGCAGCACAAAATGCTGCCCACATTTCATTCAGTCAGACCAGCACAAAAACGCTGCCCACAGCTCATTCAGTCAGCAGAACAAAACGCTGCCCACAGCTCATTCAGTCAGCAGCACAAAACGCTGCCCACAGCTCATTCAGTCAGCAGCACAAAATGCTGCCCACAGCTCATTCAGTCAGCAGCACAAAACGCTGCCCACAGCTCATTCAGTCAGCAGCACAAAATGCTGCCCACATTTCATTCAGTCAGCAGCACAAAACGCTGCCCACAGCTCATTCAGTCAGCAGAACAAAACGCTGCCCACAGCTCATTCAGTCAGCAGAACAAAACGCTGCCCACAGCTCATTCAGTCAGCAGCACAAAACGCTGTCCACAGCTCATTCAGTCAGCAGCACAAAACGCTGCCCACAGCTCATTCAGTCAGCAGCACAAAACGCTGCCCACAGCTCATTCAGTCAGCAGCACAAAACGCTGCCCACAGCTCATTCAGTCAGCAGCACAAAACGCTGCCCACAGCTCATTCAGTCAGCAGCACAAAACGCTGCCCACAGCTCATTCAGTCAGCAGCACAAAACGCTGCCCACAGCTCATTCAGTCAGCAGAACAAAACGCTGCCCACAGCTCATTCAGTCAGCAGAACAAAACGCTGCCCACAGCTCATTCAGTCAGCAGCACAAAACGCTGTCCACAGCTCATTCAGTCAGCAGCACAAAACGCTGCCCACAGCTCATTCAGTCAGCAGCACAAAACGCTGCCCACAGCTCATTCAGTCAGCAGCACAAAACGCTGCCCACAGCTCATTCAGTCAGCAGCACAAAACGCTGCCCACAGCTCATTCAGTCAGCAGCACAAAACGCTGCCCACAGCTCATTCAGTCAGCAGCACAAAACGCTGCCCACAGCTCATTCAGTCAGCAGCACAAAACGCTGCCCACAGCTCATTCAGTCAGCAGAACAAAACGCTGCCCACAGCTCATTCAGTCAGCAGAACAAAACGCTGCCCACAGCTCATTCAGTCAGCAGCACAAAACGCTGTCCACAGCTCATTCAGTCAGCAGCACAAAACGCTGCCCACAGCTCATTCAGTCAGCAGCACAAAACGCTACCCACAGCTCATTCAGTCAGCAGCACAAAACGCTGCCCACAGCTCATTCAGTCAGCAGCACAAAACGCTGCCCACAGCTCATTCAGTCAGCAGCACAAAACGCTGCCCACAGCTCATTCAGTCAGCAGCACAAAACGCTGCCCACAGCTCATTCAGTCAGCAGCACAAAACGCTGCCCACAGCTCATTCAGTCAGCAGCACAAAACGCTGCCCACAGCTCATTCAGTCAGCAGCACAAAACGCTGCCACAGCTCATTCAGTCAGCAGCACAAAACGCTACCCACAGCTCATTCAGTCAGCAGCACAAAACGCTGCCCACAGCTCATTCAGGCCCCCGGTGCCCTTCGCACAGACAGACCCGCCCCCTGCCGCCACAGGCGACTTCGTCAGCCAACACGTAAGTGCCTCAGAGTGGCTGAACTTGTGCTAGATATGATTCTGGGCGCTTGTCTCTGCGGTGAGACCCAGGCACGCCCTGCTGCTTGTTGCACACCTGGCCTGACGGTCAACGGCGGCTAGCAAAGGGGTCAGGGTCACAATTGCGTGAGGGCAGCGAGAAAGTTACGTTGCGTAGTGCCGTCATCCGAGTGATTGGGTAATTTGGGTAAAGGGAAGGAAGAGAACGGCCTAGCAATGCCTCAATGTCTGCGATCTGTCCTCGTTACAGACCCAGTTTGACAGTGACAAAGAACCGACACACAGTCAGACACTTCCCGCCTGACTAATGTTACTGTGGTCCTTGATGATGGCTGACAAGCGAAACACGTCGCATCGTAAATAAACACCCTACGAAAAGTAAACCTTGTTGTCTGTACGGCCGCTCGCTTACTAGGATCGTGGGTTCGAATCCCTCCGTGGGCAAGGATGTCTGTCTCTTTTGAGTGTTGTGTGTTGTCAGGTAGAGGTCTCTGCGATTGGCCGATCACCGTCAGAGGTCCTACGATGTGGTTGTGAGTGTGATCGTGAGCTCGAAAATGAGCGCGATGGTGTGCTTGGTGTGACGAATGCTTAGCGTCTTTTTGATCGGCCACAGGGGCTCGATATGGATGAATGTTCACTTGTCACAGCCACATGTGTTCACATACTACATTGTTCAAGTACAATGTGTTCACTATACATTTGTTCCAGTACCACATGTGTTCACAACATTGTAAGTACACATGTGCACATTAACATTGTTCACAGTACCACATGTGTTCACAATACTACATTTGTTCACAGTACCACATGTGTTCACAATACTACATACACTGTGTTCACAATACTACATGTGTTCAGTACCACAATGTCACATACAATTTGTTCACAGTACCACATGTGTTCACAATACTACATTTGTTCACAGTACCACATGTGTTCACAATACTATACAATTTGTTCACAGTACCACATGTGTTCACAATACTACATTTGTTCACAGTACCACATGTGTTCACAATACTACATTTGTTCACAGTACCACATGTGTTCACAATACTACATTTGTTCACAGTACCACATGTGTTCACAATACTACATTTGTTCACAGTACCACATGTGTTCACAATACTACATTTGTTCACAGTACCACATGTGTTCACAATACTACATTTGTTCACAGTACCACATGTGTTCACAATACTACATTTGTTCACAGTACCACATGTGTTCACAATACTACATTTGTTCACAGTACCACATGTGTTCACAATACTACATTTGTTCACAGTACCACATGTGTTCACAATACTACATTTGTTCACAGTACCACATGTGTTCACAATACTACATTTGTTCACAGTACCACATGTGTTCACAATACTACATTTGTTCACAGTACCACATGTGTTCACAATACTACATTTGTTCACAGTACCTACATGTGTTCACAATACTACATTTGTTCACAGTACCACATGTGTTCACAATACTACATTTGTTCACAGTACCACATGTGTTCACAATACTACATTTGTTCACAGTACCACATGTGTTCACAATACTACATTTGTTCACAGTACCACATGTTCACAATACTACATTGTTCACAGTACCACATGTGTTCACAATACTACATTTGTTTACAGTACCACATGTGTTCACAATACTACATTTGTTCACAGTACCACATGTGTTCACAATACTACATTTGTTCACAGTACCACATGTGTTCACAATACTACTACTAATTTGTTCCAACAGTGCATACTAGGTTCAACAAACAGCCATTTGTCCACTTACTTCAGAAGTTCTCACAATACTACAACGTTTTCCACACTAAACATACCGACTATGTGGTACGCGCAAGAATACATTTTTTAACAGTAATTGTTCACAATACTACATTTGTTCACAGTACCACATGTGTTCACAATACTACATTTGTTCACAGTACCACATGTGTTCACAATACTACATTTGTTCACAGTACCACATGTGTTCACAATACTACATTTGTTCACAGTACCACATGTGTTCACAATACTACATTTGTTCACAGTACCACATGTGTTCACAATACTACATTTGTTAACAGTACCACATGTGTTCACAATACTACATTTGTTCACAGTACCACATGTGTTCACAATACTACATTTGTTCACAGTACCACATGTGTTCACAATACTACATTTGTTCACAGTACCACATGTGTTCACAATACTACATTTGTTCACAGTACCACATGTGTTCACAATACTACATTTGTTCACAGTACCACATGTGTTCACAATACTACATTTGTTCACAGTACCACATGTGTTCACAATACTACATTTGTTCACAGTACCACATGTGTTCACAATACTACATTTGTTCACAGTACCACATGTGTTCACAATACTACATTTGTTCACAGTACCACATGTGTTCACAATACTACATTTGTTCACAGTACCACATGTGTTCACAATACTACATTTGTTCACAGTACCACATGTGTTCACAATACTACATTTGTTCACAGTACCACATGTGTTCACAATACTACTACTGTTGTAATGTTTGTTCCAACAGCTGCATGTACTTAAGGCTTCATAGCAGAACAGCCTATGTCCACTTACGTTCAAGAAGTTTCTGAACACAAAATACGTACAACCGTCTTCCTCGCCACAACTCAACAAACTATCGAGCGACGGGTCAAGGGTCAAGGTGAACGCGTGAAAGGAATACAAAGTATTTTTTAAAAATACAGCTAATTGTAGGAAAATATTAACAGGGTCCTTATTCATAGAACTCCTAATATTTCAACAAAAACACCAAATACAACTATAATAATAATAATAATAATAATAATAATAAAATCACTCATTGTTACAAATAAAACCCTATTAACACTCCGACATATTTTTATTGTTTCCACCATACCAGTGACAGTTTAGTGTATCTCATATTGACATGTTTAGTATATCGAGATACAAAATCGATATGTCTTTAGAATCTTCATTAGAAATCCTTTAACTGTCCCGCTTTTGGTAGCCAATTTGATTTAAACATGCAGGGGGTTTCACATTGTACTTTTGACTGTACCTCCATGGTTATTATTTGAAAAATCGATTTACAGTAACTCGCAACACTCAGACCAACAAAATGCACAATACTGTATCTTAGATATTTAATTACAATATCACACTGAATATTAAAACATGTTTCGATCTCAAGGGATCATCATCAGGGAACAAACCTAAAGCAATACTACATAAAACTAAATTAGCAATTTGTACACAGTAGACGTGGTGTAAAATAGAAAAATAGTCAAAATGTAGACAATTGTTTGTAGTATAAACTGTGTTGGATCTTGGTGTACAGTATCTTGGTATACAGTATCTTGGTGTACAGTATCTTGGTATACAGTATCTTGGTATACAGTATCTTGGTATACAGTCTCTTGGTATACAGTATCTTGGTATACAGTATGTCGTTGGCAGCCTACGTACTTAACGAAGGATGACACAGTACTGCGACAAAATCTTAAAATACTGTGTTAGCATCTTAAAATAATGTGTTAGCATCTTAAAATACTGCGTCAGCATCTTAAAATACTGTCAGAATCTTAATACACTGTGTCAACATCTTAAAATACTGCGTCAGCATCTTAAAATATTGCGTCAGCTAGTAAAATACTGTGTCATCATCTTAAAATACTGTGTCAGCATCTTAAAGTACTGCTTCAGCATCTTAAAATGCTGTGTCAGCATCTTAAAATACTGTGTCAGCATCTTAAAATAGTGTGTTAGCATCTTAAAATACTGCGTCAGCATCTTAAAATACTGTCAGAATCTTAAAACACTGTGTCAACATCTTAAAATACTGCGTCAGCATCTTAAAATATTGCGTCAGCTAGTAAAATACTGTGTCATCATCTTAAAGTGTCAGCATCTTAAAGTACTGCGTCAGCATCTTAAAATGCTGTGTCAGCATCTTAAAATACTGTGTCAGCATCTTAAAACACTGTGTCAGCTTCTTAAAGTACTGCGTCAGCATCTTAAAATGCTGTGTCAGCATCTTAAAATACTGTGTCAGCTTCTTAAAATACTGCGTCAGCATCTTAAAATACTGTCAGAATCTTAAACTACTATGTCAGCATCTTAAAATACTGCATCAGCATCTTAAAATATTGCGTCAGCTAGTAAAATACTGTGTCATCATCTTAAAATACTGTGTCAGCTTCTTAAAGTACTGCGTCAGCATCTTAAAATACTGTCAGCATCTTAAAATACTGTGTCAGCATTTTAAAATACTGTGTCAGCATCTTAAAATATTGCGTCAGAATCTTAAAATACTGCGTCAGCATCTTAAAATACTGTCAGAATCTTAAACTACTGTGTCAGCATCTTAAAATACTGCGTCAGCATCTTAAAATAATGCGTCAGCATCTTAAAATACTGCGTCAGCATCTTAAAATACTGTGTCAGCATCTTAAAATACTGTGTCAGCATTTTAAAATACTGCTTCAGCATCTTAAGGTACTGCGTCAGCTAGTAAAATACTGCGTCAGCATCTTAAAACACTGTCAGCATCTTAAAACACTGTCAACATCTTAAAATACTGCTTCAGAATCTTAAAATAGTGCAATAGCGTCTTAAACTACGCTATGGCCACGTTGTTCACAATTCTTCCTTCATTCTTATCGCTGTAATCCATCTACAGTTATGTAAACCGCCGCAGTTAAGAGGGCGCCTTTTGTTCAGCTAAATCTGTGAACGTTGTAGCACAATTCGAAGTCTCAACACGGTCAGGAACAAAGCCGATCCTCAGCTAGTTCAATCCACCTCCAACTGTCATAAAGTTTCACTCACAGATCTACCTTAATTTACTTTCCAGATATTTGTCACGGATTTTCTAGTGGACGATCTGTAATAGGTTTCTCCTCACAAAATTCTGCACGCAGTTCTGAACTCCCCATTTACCCACGCGTGCACCACGTCGTAGCTTCCTTCATTTCACTATGTAAGACGAACGCCTTCTTTATCATGTCTTTGAACATTTTCACAGACATAATCCTTCCGGTCGCACTATGGCCCTGGGGTCGACTCAGCCTCTAACAGAAATGAGTATCAGGTGTATATCCTGGGTGATAAAAACGGCCGGTACCTACAGCTGACAACCTTACTACCTTCATATGCCGATTGTCTAGAAATTCTGGGAGCCTCAACCTCCTGGAGCCCTAAGGGCTTCTCAAGGCCTGTAATGGGATTGTTAACGTTTAGATTATCACAGAATAAAGCAAGTGTTTCTGCGGTTACCATTACGTAATGATGTGTTGCAATGTGATGTTTACAGTAGTGACCACGTAACTTGCTAGCTAAAGTCCCTAACAATATAGGTAGCTGCAATGTGATGTTTACAGTAGTGACCACGTAACTTGCTAGCTAAAGTCCCTAACAATATAGGTAGCTGCAATGTGATGTTTACAGTAGTGACCACGTAACTTGCTAGCTAAAGTCCCTAACAATATAGGTAGCTGCAATGTGATGTTTACAGTAGTGACCACGTAACTTGCTAGCTAAAGTCCCTAACAATATAGGTAGCTGCAATGTGATGTTTACAGTAGTGACCACGTAACTTGCTAGCTAAAGTCCCTAACAATATAGGTAGCTGCAGTGTAATGTTTACAGTAGTGACCACGTAACTTGCTAGCTAAAGTCCCTAACAATATAGGTAGCTGCAATGTGATGTTTACAGTAGTGACCACGTAACTTGCTAGCTAAAGTCCCTAACAATATAGGTAGCTGCAATGTGATGTTTACAGTAGTGACCACGTAACTTGCTAGCTAAAGTCCCTAACAATATAGGTAGCTGCAGTGTAATGTTTACAGTAGTGACCACGTAACTTGCTAGCTAAAGTCCCTAACAATATAGGTAGCTGCAGTGTGATGTTTACAGTAGTGACCACGTAACTTGCTAGCTAAGCCCCCTAACAATATAGGTAGCTGCAGTGTAATGTTTACAGTAGTGACCACGTAACTTGCTAGCTAAGCCCCCTAACAATATAGGTAGCTGCAGTGTAATGTTTACAGTAGTGACCACGTAACTTGCTAGCTAAGCCCCCTAACAATATAGGTAGCTGCAGTGTAATGTTTACAGTAGTGACCACGTAACTTGCTAGCTAAAGTCCCTAACAATATAGGTAGCTGCAGTGTGATGTTTACAGTAGTGACCACGTAACTTGCTAGCTAAAGTCCCTAACAATATAGGTAGCTGCAGTGTGATGTTTACAGTAGTGACCACGTAACTTGCTAGCTAAAGTCCCTAACAATATAGGTAGCTGCAGTGTAATGTTTACAGTAGTGACCACGTAACTTGCTAGCTAAAGTCCCTAACAATATAGGTAGCTGCAGTGTAATGTTTACAGTAGTGACCACGTAACTTGCTAGCTAAAGTCCCTAACAATATAGGTAGCTGCAGTGTAATGTTTACAGTAGTGACCACGTAACTTGCTAGCTAAAGTCCCTAACAAAATAGGTAGCTGCAGTGTATGTTTACAGTAGTGACCACGTAACTTGCTAGCTAAAGTCCCTAACAATATAGGTAGCTGCAGTGTGAATGTTTACAGTAGTGACCACGTAACTTGCTAGCTAAAGTCCCTAAACAATATAGGTAGCTGCAGTGTAATGTTTACAGTAGTGACCACGTAACTTGCTAGCTAAAGTCCCTAACAATATAGGTAGCTGCAGTGTAATGTTTACAGTAGTGACCACGTAACTTGCTAGCTAAAGTCCCTAACAATATAGGTAGCTGCAGTGTGATGTTTACAGTAGTGACCACGTAACTTGCTAGCTAAAGTCCCTAACAATATAGGTAGCTGCAGTGTAATGTTTACAGTAGTGACCACGTAACTTGCTAGCTAAAGTCCCTAACAATATAGGTAGCTGCAGTGTAATGTTTACAGTTAGTGACCACGTAACTTGCTAGCTAAAGTCCCTAACAATATAGGTAGCTGCAGTGTATGTTTACAGTAGTGACCACGTAACTTGCTAGCTAAAGCCCTAACAATATAGGTAGCTGCAGTGTGATGTTTACAGTAGTGACCACGTAACTTGCTAGCTAAAGTCCCTAACAATATAGGTAGCTGCAGTGTAATGTTTACAGTAGTGACCACGTAACTTGCTAGCTAAAGTCCCTAACAATATAGGTAGCTGCAGTGTGATGTTTACAGTAGTGACCACGTAACTTGCTAGCTAAGCCCCCTAACAATATAGGTAGCTGCAGTGTGATGTTTACAGTAGTGACCACGTAACTTGCTAGCTAAGCCCCCTAACAATATAGGTAGCTGCAGTGTGATGTTTACAGTAGTGACCACGTAACTTGCTAGCTAAGCCCCCTAACAATATAGGTAGCTGCAGTGTGATGTTTACAGTAGTGACCACGTAACTTGCTAGCTAAGCCCCCTAACAATATAGGTAGCTGCAGTGTGATGTTTACAGTAGTGACCACGTAACTTGCTAGCTAAGCCCCCTAACAATATAGGTAGCTGCAGTGTGATGTTTACAGTAGTGACCACGTAACTTGCTAGCTAAAGTCCCTAACAATATAGGTAGCTGCAGTCGGCACGACGTGGTCGCTGTTAGGCTCACATCGGAACGGCCAGGCAGCGTTATACCTGTCTCAAACACATTTACTGTGTTGGCAGTACACTGATAACGTCAGTCACTGTGGATATTTTTGGAACGGATATAAAACTTTTTAGGAAATGTTTAGATATTTTATTTTAAGTGAGCAGTCGGTGCCCCGAAGAAACTTACCGTAACTTTAGCCCTGTTTTGTGACATCGTCGTTAGGTTGCGTTTGCTTCAACTTGTAACTAAATCGTTCGTCAACAGGAACCATTGTATGCTAAGGGGCACACCGACATGCGTATATGTAGGTACTAGTGTACATGTAGGTACTAGTGTACATGTAGGTACTGGTGTATATGTAGGTACTAGTGTATATGTAGGTACTAGTGTATATGTAGGTACTAGTGTATATGTAGGTACTAGTGTATATGTAGGTACTAGTGTATATGTAGGTACTAGTGTATATGTAGGTACTAGTGTATATGTAGGTACTAGTGTATATGTAGGTACTAGTGTATAAGTAGGTACTAGTGTATATGTAGGTACTAGTGTATATGTAGGTACTAGTGTATATGTAGGTACTAGTGTATATGTAGGTACTAGTGTATATGTAGGTACTAGTGTATATGTAGGTACTAGTGTATATGTAGGTACTAGTGTATATGTAGGTACTAGTGTATATGTAGGTACTAGTGTATATGTAGGTACTAGTGTATATGTAGGTACTAGTGTATATGTAGGTACTAGTGTATATGTAGGTACTAGTGTATAAGTAGGTACTAGTGTATATGTAGGTACTAGTGTATATGTAGGTACTATTGTATATGTAGGTACTAGTGTATATGTAGGTACTAGTGTATATGTAGGTACTAGTGTATATGTAGGTACTAGTGTATATGTAGGTACTAGTGTATATGTAGGTACTAGTGTATAAGTAGGTACTAGTGTATATGTAGGTACTAGTGTATATGTAGGTACTAGTGTATATGTAGGTACTAGTGTATATGTAGGTACTAGTGTATAAGTAGGTACTAGTGTATATGTAGGTACTAGTGTATATGTAGGTACTAGTGTATATGTAGGTACTAGTGTATATGTAGGTACTAGTGTATATGTAGGTACTAGTGTATATGTAGGTACTAGTGTATATGTAGGTACTAGTGTATATGTAGGTACTAGTGTATATGTAGGTACTAGTGTATATGTAGGTACTAGTGTATATGTAGGTACTAGTGTATAAGTAGGTACTAGTGTATATGAGTACTAGTGTATATGTAGGTACTAGTGTATATGTAGGTACTAGTGTATATGTAGGTACTAGTGTATATGTAGGTACTAGTGTATATGTAGGTACTAGTGTATATGTAGGTACTAGTGTATATGTAGGTACTAGTAGTATATATGTAGGTACTAGTGTATATGTAGGTACTAGTGTATATGTAGGTACTAGTGTATATGTAGGTACTAGTGTATATGTAGGTACTAGTGTATATGTAGGTACTAGTGTATATGTAGGTACTAGTGTATATGTAGGTACTAGTGTATATGTAGGTACTAGTGTATATGTAGGTACTAGTGTATATGTAGGTACTAGTGTATATGTAGGTACTAGTGTATATGTAGGTACTAGTGTATAGTAGGTACTAGTGTATATGTAGGTACTAGTGTATAAGTAGGTACTAGTGTATAATGTAGGTACTAGTGTATATGTAGGTACTAGTGTATATGTAGGTACTAGTGTATATGTAGGTACTAGTGTATATGTAGGTACTAGTGTATATGTAGGTACTAGTGTATATGTAGGTACTAGTGTATATGTAGGTACTAGTGTATATGTAGTATAGTGTATAGTATATATGTAGGTACTAGTGTATATGTAGTACTAGTGTATATGTAGGTACTAGTGTATAAGTAGGTACTAGTGTATATGTAGGTACTAGTGTATATGTAGGTACTAGTGTTATGTAGGTACTAGTGTATATGTAGGTACTAGTGTATATGTAGGACTAGTGTATATGTAGGTACTAGTGTATATGTAGGTACTAGTGTATATGTAGGTACTAGTGTATATGTAGGTACTAGTGTATATGTAGGTACTAGTGTATATGTAGGCACTAGTGTATTATGTAGGTACTAGTGTAATTTGAGTGATGTCTAGGTAATGGCTGATCACAAGCGTGATATCTAGGTACAGCATACTTCTGGATAGCTAGACGGTTTGTGGACATTGACATCATTACACACATATAGTTGTGAACAGTTATTTATTGGTTTTGTAATAAATAATTACATGACTGTCATCTTGACAGCAAGAAAGTGATAAAGCACAAACTACTTGTGTGTTCGGTTGAAGGTGCCAGACAGCAATACAAACAGTCAGCAGAGCGTTCAGTAGGCGTAGCTGACGCCGTACGGGTTGCTGTACGAGATGTGAGCAGCGGCTGGGGCGGCAGAGTAAGCTACTCCCAGCAGACCGGGGGCGGCAGCGACGGCGGGAGAGGCGCGATAAGCTAGTGCGGGGGCGGCGTGGTAAGCTAATGCGGGGGCGGCAGGGTAGGCGAGAGCGTCATTGCTGACTCTGACGTCGGACTTGCTGACGCTGGAGTACGGAGTGTCGATGGTCTTGGAGTACGTGGACACCTGTCCGAGGTTGCCGTAGCTCCTCAGGATGTTGGAGTGCTGGGAGGTGATGGCGGGGGCGGCGTAACTGAGGGCGGGGGCGGCATAACTGAGGGCGGGGGCGGCAGCATAGCTCACGGCGGGAGCCCCGATAATACCGGCGTTGGCGGCGGCCACGAGGGCGGCGAGGATCAGAAACTGAAAAACAAGAAAGCGAGTTGTGTCGATGTGTTATTGCTGCGTCTTGGTGTGTGTCGATGTGTTATTGCTGCGTCTTGGTGTGTGTCGATGTGTTATTGTTGCGTCTTGGTGTGTGTCGATGTGTTATTGCTGCGTCTTGGTGTGTGTCGATGTGTTATTGCTGCGTCTTGGTGTGTGTCGATGTGTTATTGCTGCGTCTTGGTGTGTGTCGATGTGTTATTGCTGCGTCTTGGTGTGTGTCGATGTGTTATTGTTGCGTCTTGGTGTGTGTCGATGTGTTATTGCTGCGTCTTGGTGTGTGTCGATGTGCTATTGCTGCGTCTTGGTGTGTGTCGATGTGTTATTGCTGCGTCTTGGTGTGCGTCGATGTGTTATTGCTGCGTCTTGGTGTGTGTCGATGTGTTATTGCTGCGTCTTGGTGTGTGTCGATGTGTTATTGCTGCGTCTTGGTGTGTGTCGATGTGTTATTGCTGCGTCTTGGTGTGTGTCGATGTGTTATTGCTGCGTCTTGGTGTGTGTAGATGTGTTATTGCTGCGTCTTGGTGTGTGTCGATGTGTTATTGCTGCGTCTTGGTGTGTGTGTTTGGGTTTGCTGCGGGTTTGAACCTTCGAAGACAAACATTACTGGGCATTTTGAATGACGACTGAGTTCGAACCTCACAAAGGACAGTGTTTGCCTCCGTTAGATAGACCGTCGGTTTGTGTTGTGTAAGGAAGCACCAACAGTTCATCATGGATATGACCTGCTAGAGGCAAAGTGTTCCTGTCTAGACCAAAAGTCGTGTAGTGTGTTGCTTTAGTCTTACTTAGACGGACGTCGAGTTGCTACGGGCTGGACGGTCCGGGGAGTAGGAGAGAAGAGAAGATAAGAGCGGAGAAGAGAAGAGATGAGAAGCTTTATACTTCTACTCCACTGTGAGCCTTCATAGCCTATTCTGGGTTGAACTTTCCCTTCACTAAATGAATGTGAGTTGTGAGCTTCACGCCCCAGCTGCTGTTACCCAGGCAAAGACCTCTATTACCGGTTGTATAATATACTGCTTGGTCCCAGAGTCTGTATGGACGTTTTGAAGACACAAATACCTTGCCTCTGCTAGGAGTTGAAACCTGAAAAATCCAGTCCACAGCCTAGTCACTACACTGTCTGAGCTACCTCCGCTCAAACATAAATACACTGTGTGGGCAACTGCACGGACGTTTATTGTTAACCTTATCGCTACGGGTACAGACTGTCATTTGACACTCGATGTTTGACATGTTGCCTACACTGTCAAGTGACTTTGAGCCACTCCGTAGGCACCGCTGGGCTTTAACGGCAATCTTGCGTTGCTTCGTGGGCTGCAGTTTGATACTGAACTTAGCTTGAAACGCAGCCATAAAGTGGTTTATACAATGAACACGAGAGTGCGCAACTGTCGTGCTTGGACTTCACAGGACCATGGTAGTTCACAGTCATCCTAGGCAATGGTGTGGCCGAAAATCAAAATACCTCTTCTTATTTACGTGTGTTATTTAATGACGCTGTTAGTTGCTAAGGTTGAATAAATATGATACTGACAGCGGGAAACTGAAGTACTGGGACAAAACCCTGTCCCTTGGCCACTCTGTCCACTGTAAGTCCCATAACGACTGACTTGAGACTGAAACCGAGCTATGGGGATGACGGCGTAAGACACGGCACGGCGATGGGGATGACCGCGTGAGACACGGCACGGCGATGCTCTGTCGAATTATGACGATAATGGATATGCAGGTTTTGCGCATTAGAATAATACAGGGTGTTTATAATTTAGCGGAAGATTTGGAGGGTTGTATTTTTTATTTCTAAAACGTACGGAATTATTTTCTACTACAAAGCAGTCTCCCAAAATTCATGTTTTTGCCAGCTGGAACTAAGTTTATAAGTAGGAAAAAATATTGTTTTAGGAGCAACAAATCCAAAAGTCATTTACGTAATTGTAAAGAAACCAGATTCATGGAGAAAATCCCAAACTAGTACCGTTGGTAGGATAAAATAAAACTTTCATTTATCAGCAATTGTGTATGATGCAACAACACGTTGGAGTTTGTGAAACGTCACATAAATTAATAGCAAAAAATTAAGTAAGAAACTGAATTATATAAGTAAGCTTAACCTTCGGAATGCGTGAGTTTCTGATGAGTGTTAAGAGTCTCGTGGTGTATGACAACGTGTTTGTAATTTAATTTAATTTAGTCCTTCAGATTTGTCTGAGAAAAATCTTTCTTCAGTCACCTGAAGATGGGGGCAGAAATTTCCTCCGAAATGTTGGTAACAAGTTGTCAAACAACGTGGCATCACATCTCGGAAGAACATAAACTTTAGACAAGAATTGAATTATTTGTACCAACAAATGCACTAAGACAGTTTTTTCACTGTTTTCTTTATTATTACGATGCCCCAATACGCATTTCGGCAGTTATTCTACCATCATCAGGGGGTATTTTAAGTGAGTTTTTACATAGACCAATTCTTTGGTTACGTCATAACAGTGAGTCAGTATTTGTTACCACATCGTATAAAATTTGTAAAATTAGTGATATTGTTAAGCTGCTAAAAGTTATTACATTTTTTTTTAATTATAAAAATTTAATAACTTTTAGCAGCTTAACAATACCACTAATTTTACAAAATTTTATACGATGTGGTAACAAATACTGACTCACTGTTATGACGTAACCAAAAAATTGGTCTATGTAAAAACTCACTTAAAATACCCCCTGATGATGGCAGAATAACTGCCGAAATGCGTATTGGGGCATCGTAATAATAAAGAAAATAGTGAAAAAAACTGTCTTAGTGCATTTGTTGGTACAAATAATCAATTATAAAAAGATGCACGATGAATATAAAGCGAAGTTTAGACAAGAAGTCAGCTCAGCTAACACCAATTTATCCTGCAACTTTATTGTTTCCTCTTTGCTCCATTTGAGACATTTATCAACTAAACCGCATGTTGGGTTGGTCTCACAGTGCAGTGTTAGAAGTGTTTGGTAACAAGGATTAACACTTTAAAGCCCAATGGTTACTATACGTACCACCATGTTTAACATTCACAAATTCTACGTTCTCCCCACACAGTGTATTTATGTGTTTTGTTTCCCTATAGAACATTAAGTAATTGGTTTTGTAGGCGCGTTCGCAAAATTACGAAAAGCGATTTTAGCTTCGTCATATCTGTCCTTCTGTCCGTCTGTCCGTCCGCGTGGAACAACTCGGCTCCCACTGGACGGATTTTTATGAAATTTTATATTAGAATATTTTTCGAAAATTTGTAGAGAAAATTCAAGTTTCATCAAAATCTGACAAAAATAACGGTACTTTACATGAAGACCTATGTACATTTATGATAATATCTCACTGAATTCTTCTTAGAACAAGAAATGTTTCAGACAAAAGTTGTAGAGAAATTCAAAACACACATTTTATGTTCAATAACTTTTTTCCGAAAATCGTGCCATTTATGAGATAATGTGGAAAAATGTGGTAGCGCCAGACAGGCCACAGATGACAATATAATACGGCGCATGCGCTTTGGATGCTGGATAACTAAGGCTGCAGACACACACTCAGAATATGTAATACTTACTGCTTTTCCACGGCAACAGTGGTTACGCGAACGCACCTCAATATTACTTTATATGTATATTGCCTGTCTTGTTGTTTGTTATTGTCGTTCCAAATGCTTAAGTTTGAGGCATTTTCAAGCGATTTATTGGCTATCTGTATGTACTACTATTATGACGTCTGCAACTGATACACAATAAGTAAATAATCTTTGGAAGTATTCGATTATAGCACGACCATTGTGGGCTGGGGCACAGCAGATATGAGCCAATGCTGTGCCTGTGTTTCCTCATATCGACATGCCGTTAGCACAAGCCCTGCCCGTCACAGCTATGTGACTGACCCACTCCACCCTGGCAGTTCGTTGCGACACTAGCGGCAGCCGACACAAACTAGTTTCATTGGGGTCAGTATTAAACTAACATTCTTGGGGCGGGGCTTTGGGCCTTTTGTTGTTGACTGAGTTAAAGCCCACTGGTTACCTTTGGTTCTACCAAGTTTAACATTCAAAAGTCTAAGTTCTGCCTACAGAATATACAGGGTGATTCAGGAGGAAAGGTAAATAGTTTGGGACGTTATAGCATCGGTATTTTGCGAAAAAAGTTCACATGAACGAGTGACTAATTCTGAACGGTTACGGAGATACAGCTGTTTGAATTTGCAAATACAAAAGCATTGTGAATGGTAATAAAGAGGGAGAAATTACTTACTATTAATTTAATTTCAGTTCTAATTTAAAGTTTAAATGTGATATTTGTTACACAGAAATAACAAATCTGTTACAGTTCACAACAAACGTTCCAAAATCCCGCCGTCAACCTCAGTGCTAAGATCGCGTGCTGTTCGTCTCAGTTGATCTTCACGTATCTTTATGCAGACAGCAACACACAAAATGCCAGCCAGCAATTCGTCTGTGTGTCCACCTTTGTTTTGTACACTTCGCTCTTCGTCCAACCGCACAAACAAAAATCTAACGGTGTTAGATCTGGAGACTCAGACAGTTCTATCTCGGTAACCATTCAGAATTAGACAAATGTTAATATTAACTTTTTTTCTCACAATTTCCGACATTATCACCTCCCAAAGTATTGACCGTTCCTCCTGAATCACCCTGTATTTACGTGTTTTTATGTATCTGTCAGTGGCTACAATACACAACTGTGCATCAGTGCATGGCTTCTTTGTGTAAAGGGAAGCTAAGCGTGTCGCTTTAACATTTAAAAGGACTTGTTACTAGTTAGGAACTATTGCTACTATATCTTACCTTGTACATTGTGCTTTCTTAGGGTTGAACCGAAGTGTGTTTGATGCTTGTGTTTGCCTGAGCAAAGCTTTTATACACAGTAGCAACTGAACCTTGGGGAGGCAGCAGCCACGTCGCGCGACACCATTTAACAGGTTGAGGTGACAGGAGATAAAATCCGGTAGTGGGGATATTAATGTCTTAACTGTGGGAACGAGTTGCTAGGCGACGTGCTCATTTAAATTAGAGCGTTGGCACAAGTTGTGTGCAACGTGCTGACGGCAGGGAGACTGAAGTGACTGAACGTGAAGGTCACGTGCTGACGTACTGGACAGATGCACTTAGTGCTGAACTGTCAGCAAAGTGACAGTTCAGATGTCAGCATTATATTCAGAAGGCAATTCAGCACAGATCAAATTGCTCGCTATCTCTCAGTACATTACATTATGTTTACCCGCATGTTATCTGATGCCTTACACATTACCATAAGCCTTACACATTACCATAAGCCTTACACGTTACCATAAGCCTTACATATTACCATAAGCCTTACACATTACCATAAGCATTACACGTTACCATAAGCCTTACACGTTACCATAAGCCTTACACGTTACCATAAGCCTTACACGTTACCATAAGCCTTACACATTACCATAAGCCTTACACATTACCATAAGCCTTACACGTTACCATAATCCTTACACATTACCATAAGCCTTACACATTACCATAAGCCTTACACGTTACCATAAGCCTTACACGTTACCATAAACCTTACACGTTACCATAAACCTTACACGTTACCATAAGCCTTACACATTACCATAAGCCTTACACATTACCATAAGCCTTACACGTTACCATAAGCCTTACACATTACCATAAGCCTTACATATTACCATAAGCCTTACACATTACCATAAGCCTTACACATTACCATAAGCCTTACACGTTACCATAAGCCTTACACGTTACCATAAGCCTTACACGTTATCATAAGCCTTACACATTACCATAAGCCTTACATATTACCATAAGCCTTACACATTACCATAAGCCTTACACATTACCATAAACCTTACACGTTACCATAAGCCTTACACATTACCATAAGCCTTACATATTACCATAAGCCTTACACATTACCATAAGCCTTACACATTACCATAAGCCTTACACGTTACCATAAGCCTTACACGTTACCATAAGCCTTACACATTACCATAAGCATTACACATTACCATAAGCATTACACGTTACCATAAGCCTTACACGTTACCATAAGCCTTACACGTTACCATAAGCCTTACACATTACCATAAGCCTTACACATTACCATAAGCCTTACACGTTACCATAAGCCTTACACATTACCATAAGCCTTACACATTACCATAAGCCTTACACATTACCATAAGCCTTACACATTACCATAAGCCTTACACGTTACCATAAGCCTTACACGTTACCATAAACCTTACACGTTACCATAAACCTTACACGTTACCATAAGCCTTACACATTACCATAAGCCTTACACATTACCATAAGCCTTACACGTTACCATAAGCCTTACACATTACCATAAGCCTTACACATTACCATAAGCCTTACACATTACCATAAGCCTTACACGTTACCATAAGCCTTACACATTACCATAAGCGGCACTGTACCTTTACCTATAGACAATGTTTTTCACCAACTAAATGCATTTGTTATAAAAACACTAAAATATTCTAAAACTGTTTGATAAAAAGCCCCGACATGTTTCGGCTCACCAATGAGCCATCCTCAGGGGGTCACAACTGTCTGTTCTCAAAACACGTACATATGTTAATCCTCTGTAGAGGTATACGGTCAACGTCTTATCTCACCAATCTTACAAGAGGATTAACATATGTACGTGTTTTGAGAACAGACAGTTGTGACCCCCTGAGGATGGCTCATTGGTGAGCCGAAACATGTCGGGGCTTTTTATCAAACAGTTTTAGAATATTTTAGTGTTTTTATAACAAGTGCATTTAGTTGGTGAAAAACATTGTCTATACTCGAAAAATGCACGGTGAAAATAGAATAACGTAGCTTTACGTATTAAATTAAGTTATAGACCAACTGATGCACTTTTTAAAGCACCTTTTAAGTAGCTTTATTAAAAATGTTAAAATAGTACCCCTACACGTGTTTCGATCCTAGGATCATCGTCAGGGGGTTTTTGCTAAAAGCTACGTCACTTCAATCACATGGTTTAAAATATTCCATTGGCACTATAAAACATATGTTAAAATCTTGTAAAAAGATTTGTTAAAAAGTTGTAAAATTATAAAAACACTGTAGATGTTAGAAGTGCAGAACTGCTGGCTGTTGGTATTGTGGTATTATAAGCATGTGAAATGTTTTCGCGTGGTTAGCGAAGTGCTTTAAAAAGTGCATCAGTTGGTCTATAACTTAATTTAATATGACGAAGATGCACGGTGTCAACAGTGTGAAAAGTAGCTTTACGTGTTTTTGTATGTGCGAAATTTTAAGATATTTTTGTTGTTAAGGGAAGAAGACGGACTGAAAATGTGGAGGGGAGTATTTGGACTGCAGACAGGAAGTATTTGGACTGCAGACAGGGAGTATTTGGACTGCAGACAGGAAGTATTTGGACTGCAGACAGGAAGCAAAAAGGAAAAAGTGTCATAAAGGGCAGTTTAGTGTTTTGTATGCACGACGACGCCGTGGCGACTGCAGCTACGTGCAGTGAAAGAAGCTATAATTGTGCACGTTGATGTATGTTGACGTGACATTTGGTCTGTAGCACTGGGGGATGAACATTGGCTGAGGGTGATAAAATGTTGTGCTGAGGGGTGTGTTTGGGTCTAAGGGGTAGACAGTAACAGAAGGCTGGAGAAAATTACATAACGACAAATGATTTGCACTTGTCATCCGATGTTATTAGGGTATGAAATTAAGGAGCATATGATGGTCGGGCATATAGCACGTACGGGGAGAGGAGAAATAGACACAAAATTTTGATGGGGAAACCTGAACGAAAGACACAACTTACAACACTTAGGAATGTATTGGAGGATAGCCTTCAAATTAATCTCGGAGTGCGGACAGAGGGCGTGGAGTGGATTTATTTGGCTGAGGATATCGACAAGAGGCACGCTATTGTGAAGACGGTAATGAACTTTCTGTTCTCACGAAACGCGGGGAATTTCTCGACTAGCTGTGGAACTAATAGTTTCTCAAGGATAACTGTGCTTCGTGTAGTTAGTAGACGTACAGTGCCACTTTGTACCCCCTTTCACTCGTATTTATTACGTCCCTGACCTGAGTGTACTTTGACATACAGCGTCATAAAGATATCTGGCAACAGTGCGATCCGCTGTCCTCACAGTTCACACAATTCAACTGCACGGTGGCACACTTCTGGACAAGCTGATAGTCGTTAACCAGAGGCTGTGAAGTGGAATCACATAGTCGACGGTATGACGCCGTCTGACGTAGCCTACACTCCGATACTGTTCTGTCCTCCTTCAGCCCTCTGTGGCCTAAGCAACAAGCACAAAGCGCTTAACTCTAGCAAAGTCTATTACATGATCGTCACTGTGGACATTCAAGCAGCTAGAACGGCTAGCGGAGTGGAGTGGTATGCAGTGGTATTGTAACAGCTAGAGGAAGAAATAGCAGGGATCGGTGTATGAGAATTACCTCTGTAGCCTCAAATGTGTCAAGCAATCTTTTAACAAACTCACAGCTTTTCTTTACCATCAGAAAACTGTTTTCCCCCATGGCGCAACAGTCCCTTTGGGGCCTAGGCCTCCTCATTATCGAGGCCTCACGATCACACTTTAGACACACCACATTCAGTAAGACTCCTCTGGACGAGTGATCAGCCCGTCGCAGAGACCTCTACCTGACAACACACAACAGTCACAAGAGACAGACATCCATGCCCCAGGTGGGATTTTTTTTTTGTCTGTCCGGGGTTTTTCCCCTTTGATCCATTTGTACTGTTTAAATCCTTTCGTCCTTCATGTCACTTTACGTTCCATGCTACCGTCCTTACAACAAACACAACACAAACATCCATGACCCAGGTGGGATTTTTTTTTTTTAATTCCTGGGTTTTCCCCTTTGATCCATTTGTACTGTTGAAGTCCTTTTTGTCCTGCATGTCACCTTATGTTTCGTGCTATCGTCCATATATCTAACACAAGAGACAGACATCCATGCCCCCGGCGGGATTCGAACCCACAATCCCAGCAAGCGAGCGGCCGCAGACCCACACCTTAGACCGCGCGGCCACTGGGATCGGCATCAGAACAAACACACATACATTATTATTATGTTTGTGCTTAATGACAGTTATTTGTGTCTTCTGGTGTGGCGGAGGTGTGGATCTTGTGTGGATCTTGTGAGGATCTTGTTATTTATCGTGGCTGCAGGCTATCTGTAATCTATGAATCTGCCTGTGTGGACCCTGTCGCATCCCTAACGTACCAACTGTATTTTTCTGTAGTTATCACCCACATGTTGAAATATGAGGGCCAAAATCTGTCAGAGTATCGAATTTCTAAGGTTCTGGGGTTTACTAAAATCCCATTAATTTGGACAGTGACAAAATGCGACATGTACTGGCCGCCCTTCGCTTTGTTGTCCCTGTCTACATTTCTCTCCTTCCGTACTACATCTCTCTCGCTCTCCTACCCTGATCTGTCCACTCTTCTGTCGTCCAGATGTTCCTACTGACCTACCATGTCCTTTTAACAAAATAGCCCAAACCAAACTAACTACTTACGATTGCAACCAAATATAAATGTTAGATATCAAAATTAATAAGTGCAACGATTACAATATGTTTCGGCTGTTGTCCAGCTATCATCACGGTACACCAGTAGGTTCACCTCACTGTCACCGGTTCATTTGGTATTATCACGTCATCACAATGTTTTTGTAGCTTCTGTTCACTCTCAAATGCATGTTGTGTTCGTCTTACGTCAAAAGCTTGAGGTATAATACTGCGGGTTGTAGATATAACACAGTATGTAGTTGGTAGTAGTTAAAACGTTAAAATTGTTAAGATTGTTAAAAATCGTGCTGTGTGCTGTGCACATACGTACAAGCAATAGGCTGTGTGCTGTGCACATACGTACAAGCAATAGGCTGTGTGCTGTGCACATACGTACAAGCAATAGGCTGTGTGCTGTGCACATACGTACAAGCAATAGGCTGTGTGCTGTGCACATACGTACATGCAATAGGCTGTGTGCTGTGCACATACGTACATGCAATAGGCTGTGTGCTGTGCACATACGTACAAGCAATAGGCTGTGTGCTGTGCACATACGTACAAGCAATAGGCTGTGTGCTGTGCACATACGTACAAGCAATAGGCTGTGTGCTGTGCACATACGTACAAGCAATAGGCTGTGTGCTGTGCACATACGTACAAGCAATAGGCTGTGTGCTGTGCACATACGTACAAGCAATAGGCTGTGTGCTGTGCACATACGTACATGCAATAGGCTGTGTGCTGTGCACATACGTACATGCAATAGGCTGTGTGCTGTGCACATACGTACAAGCAATAGGCTGTGTGCTGTGCACATACGTACAATCAATAGGCTGTGTGCTGTGCACATACGTACAAGCAATAGGCTGTGTGCTGTGCACATACGTACAAGCAATAGGCTCTGTGCTGTGCACATACGTACAAGCAATAGGCTCTGTGCTGTGCACATACGTACAAGCAATAGGCTGTGTGCTGTGCACATACGTACAAGCAATAGGCTGTGTGCTGTGCACATACGTACAAGCAATAGGCTGTGTGCTGTGCACATACGTACAAGCAATAGGCTGTGTGCTGTGCACATACGTACAAGCAATAGGCTGTGAGCTGTGCACATACTACATGCAATAGGCTGTGTGCTGTGCACATACGTACAAGCAATAGGCTGTGTGCTGTGCACATACGTACAAGCAATAGGCTGTGTGCTGTGCACATACGTACAGCAATAGGCTGTGTGCTGTGCACATACGTACAAGCAATAGGCTGTGTGCTGTGCACATACGTACAAGCAATAGGCTGTGTGCTGTGCACATACGTACAAGCAATAGGCTGTGTGCTGTGCACATACGTACAAGCAATAGGCTAGTGTGCTGTGCACATACGTACAAGCAATAGGCTGTGTGCTGTGCACATACGTACAAGCAATAGGCTGTGTGCTGTGCACATACGTACAAGCAATAGGCTGTGTGCTGTGCACATACGTACAAGCAATAGGCTGTGTGCTGTGCACATACGTACAAGCAATAGGCTGTGTGTGCACATACGTACATGCAATAGGCTGTGTGCTGTGCACATACGTACAAGCAATAGGCTGTGTGCTGTGCACATACGTACAAGCAATAGGCTGTGTGCTGTGCACATACGTACATGCAATAGGCTGTTTTGCTGTGCACATACGTACAAGCAATAGGCTTGTGCTGTGCACATACGTACAGCAATAGCTGTGTGCTGTGCACATACGTACGAGCAATAGGCTGTGTGCTGTGCACATACGTACAAGCAATAGGCTGTGTGCTGTGCACATACGTACAGCAATAGGCTGTGTGCTGTGCACATACGTACATGCAATAGGCTGTGTGCTGTGCACATACGTACAAGCAATAGGCTGTTTGCTGTGCGCATACGTACAAGCAATAGGCTGTGTGCTGTGCACATACGTACAGCAATAGGCTGTGTGCTGTGCACATACGTACAAGCAATAGGCTGTGTGCTGTGCACATACGTACGAGCAATAGGCTGTGTGCTGTGCACATACGTACAAGCAATAGGCTGTGTGCTGTGCACATACGTACGAGCAATAGGCTGTGTGCTGTGCACATACGTACAGCAATAGGCTGTGTGCTGTGCACATACGTACAAGCAATAGGCTGTGTGCTGTGCACATACGTACAAGCAATAGGCTGTGTGCTGTGCACATACGTACAGCAATAGGCTGTGTGCTGTGCACATACGTACAAGCAATAGGCTGTGTGCTGTGCACATACGTACGAGCAATAGGCTGTGTGCTGTGCACATACGTACAGCAATAGGCTGTGTGCTGTGCACATACGTACAGCAATAGGCTGTGTGCTGTGCACATACGTACAAGCAATAGGCTGTGTGCTGTGCACATACGTACGAGCAATAGGCTGTAGTGCTGTGCACATACGTACAAGCAATAGGCTGTGTGCTGTGCACATACGTACGAAGCAATAGGCTGTGTGCTGTGCACATACGTACAAGCAATAGGCTGTGTGCTGTGCACATACGTACGAGCAATAGCTGTGTGCTGTGCACATACGTACAAGCAATAGGCTGTGTGCTGTGCACATACGTACAAGCAATAGGCTGTGTGCTGTGCACATACGTACAGCAATAGGCTGTGTGCTGTGCACATACGTACAAGCAATAGGCTGTGTGCTGTGCACATACGTACAAGCAATAGGCGTTGTGCTGTGCACATACGTACAAGCAATAGGCTGTGTGCTGTGCACATACGTACAAGCAATAGGCTGTGTGCTGTGCACATACGTACAAGCAATAGGCTGTGTGCTGTGCACATACGTACAAGCAATAGGCTGTGTGCTGTGCACATACGTACAAGCAATAGGCTGTGTGCTGTGCACATACGTACAAGCAATGGGCTGTGCTGTGCACATACGTACAGCAATAGGCTGTGTGCTGTGCAAAGTCTATTACATGCAATGCTGTGCCACATACGTACATGCAATAGGCTGTGTAGCTGTGCACATACGTACAGCAATAGCTGTGTGCTGTGCACATACGTACATGCAATAGGCTGTGTGCTGTGCACAACGTACATGCAATAGGCTTGTGCTGTGCACATACGTACATGCAATAGCTGTGCTGTGCATATACGTACAAGCATTAGGCTGTGTGCTGTGCACATACGTACAAGCAATAGGCTGTGTGCTGTGCACATACGTACAAGCAATAGGCTGTGTGCTGTGCACATACGTACAAGCAATAGGCTGTGTGCTGTGCACATACGTACATGCAATAGCCTGTGTGCTGTGCACATACGTACAAGCAATAGGCTGTGTGCTGTGCACATACGTAAAAGCAATAGGCTGTGTGCTGTGCACATACGTACAAGCAATAGGCTGTGTGCTGTGCACATACGTAAAAGCAATAGGCTGTGTGCTGTGCACATACGTACAAGCAATAGGCTGTGTGCTGTGCACATACGTACAAGCAATAGGCTGTGTGCTGTGCACATACGTAAAAGCAATAGGCTGTGTGCTGTGCACATACGTAAAAGCAATAGGCTGTGTGCTGTGCACATACGTACAAGCAATAGGCTGTGTGCTGTGCACATACGTACAAGCAATAGGCTGTGTGCTGTGCACATACGTACGAGCAATAGGCTGAGTGCTGTGCACATACGTACAAGCAATAGGCTGTTGCTGTGCGCATACGTACAAGCAATAGGCTGTGTGCTGTGCAAATACGTACAAGCAATAGGCTGTGTGCTGTGCAAAGTCTATTACATGCTAATGCTGTGCACATACGTACATGCAATAGGCTGTGTGCTGTGCAAAGTCTATTACATGCTAATGCTGTGCACATACGTACATGCAATAGGCTGTGTGCTGTGCACATACGTACATGCAATAGCCTGTGTGCTGTGCACATACGTACATGCAATAGGCTGTGTGCTGTGCACATACGTACATGCAATAGCCTGTGTGCTGTGCATATACGTACAAGCATTAGGCTGTGTGCTGTGCACATACGTACAAGCAATAGGCTGTGTGCTGTGCACATACGTACAAGCAATAGGCTGTGTGCTGTGCACATACGTACAAGCAATAGGCTGTGTGCTGTGCACATACGTACATGCAATAGCCTGTGTGCTGTGCACATACGTACAAGCAATAGGCTGTGTGCTGTGCACATACGTAAAAGCAATAGGCTGTGTGCTGTGCACATACGTACAAGCAATAGGCTGTGTGCTGTGCACATACGTACATGCAATAGGCTGTGTGCTCTGCATATACGTACAAGCAATAGCCTGACCTTAACCTAAAGTCGATTTCTCTGAGTCAGACCATGAAGGTCAACCAGCTGCATGATAGAGCGTTGACTCCAAACAGCTATGCAATAGAGGGCGGTGGTTCTGCGTGCGGTAACACGGGACCGAATGGACTCGTGTTACGTCACTGGACCGAATGTAACCACACCACATATTGCACAATAATAACTGCACTGTTTGGTACAAGAAGGTCGTAAGCAGAAGTTCTGTTGAGATTTGCTTTAGTAGATTTTTGGATCGGAGACACTTGCGAACCTTTGCATTACTTTTTATACTATCTTGTTTCGGACAAGTTTGAAACTACTGGGATTCCCCTTGATGAGAGATCAGGAAGAATGCACCGAATTTCACATTGCTACAAGAGTGGCTTATGTATACTCTTAATAAATGCTGGCTTTGCGATTTCACAATTCCCATCGGTCTCAATATTTTCTGTCACCCGGAACAGTTCATTCAGCATACCGACTCGCTATACGCCGAAAGACCCGGTACTAGATTCCAGGCAGAGGCAAGACATTTTTGTCTTCTCCAGAACGTTCATGCATGCTCTGTGATCCACCCAGCCTCCTATGACTGGGTACTGGTGGCTCTAACTCCGAGGATAAAGCGGCCGGAGCTTGAAGCTGACCGTTCACCTCCATGTAGTATCGAGGTGAAGAATGGGTTGGACTATACTTTCTAGTCCCCCTATACGCCTTCATGACGTGAAGAGCAACAACATAACTTCAACTTCATATTTTCCTGTCCGAGACACGAAAGTATTGCAAACACTGCTTTGTGATTTGAGTCGTACTGTAAAGTGTTGGAAACATGTTCCTTCCCTTTTACATCCTGAAGATGGAGGCAGTAGGTTCCTCCGAATGTCTGTAAATTTCTACCAGGAGGCAGGGTGTCACATCCCGGAAGACAGAATTTCTCATGCTTACCGCCGTGAGAATGTCAAAGGTCACACAACTCGCACTATTACGTCACAAACACCGCCTGGTGTGACGGCAGGCAGCACAGTGCTCGCCGCTTTTCTAATTGGCCGTGAGTCGGGATCCTCGCCCTTTAGTTCCATGTATGGCAATTAATGCTGTGTTCTTAGCTACCGTATTTAAATAACGTGACTTGTAGTGTGTCTGTCTGTCTGCAGACACGTGTCAGAACTGTCCGTCTGCAGACACGTGTCAGTACTGTCCGTCTGCAGACACGTGTCAGAACTGTCTGTCTGCAGACAGTGTCAGAACTGTCTGTCTGCAGACACGTGTCAGAACTGTCTGTCTGCAGACACGTGTCAGAACTGTCTGTCTGCAGACACGTGTCAGTAGTACGGTGAGAATGGGTGAACTTCTGTCCGACCTGTCAGTACGTCTGTCTGCAGACAACAGTTCAGACTGTCTTCTGCGAGACACGTGTCATGAACTGTCTGTCTGCAGTCACGTGTGTCAGAAACTGTCCTGTCTGCAGACACCTGGTGAGCAGTACGTGTCCTGTCGAGACACGTGTCAAACTTTCTGACTGCAGACAGTGTCAAATCGATCATTGTCTCATACCCGTGTCAGAACTGTCTGTCTGCAGACAACGTGTCATACGTCCTGTCTGCAGACACGGTCAGAACAGTGCTGGGTCTGCAAATCGTGGTCAGTACGCCTGTCTGCAGACACGTGTCAATAACTGTCTGTTCTGTCTAGTTTAACTACGTGTCAGAACTGTCGTCTGTCTGTCTCTGCAGACACGTGTCAGAACTGTCTGTCTGAGACACGTGTCAGAACTGTCTGTCTGCAGACACGTGTCAGAACTGTCTGTCTGTCAGACACGTGTCAGAACTGTCTGTCTGCAGACACGTGTCAGAACTGTCTGTCTGTAGACACGTGTCAGAACTGTCTGTCTGCAGACACGTGTCAGAACTGTCTGTCTGTAGACACGTGTCAGAACTGTCTGTCTGTAGACACGTGTCAGAACTGTCTGTCTGCAGACACCTGTCAGAACTGTCTGTCTGTAGACACGTGTCAGAACTGTCTGTCTGCAGACACGTGTCAGAACTGTCTGTCTGCAGACACGTGTCAGACTGTCTGTCTGCAGACACTGTCAGAACTGTCTGTCAAACAAACACTTGTGCATTGCACGTCGACAATTTAAGCGAACTGAAGAAACGTGACTGGCGACAGTTGTCGATGAAATAATGTCTGCGTAGATTAAATGACATGAAGAACGGTGAAGAGTGGAAATGACAAACAAATTACTATATCATATAAATAATTACTAAGCAAGTGATTCAACCAATAATGCTCTTGGCTTCTATTCTGGAGGTTCCCTGTTTGCAGCTCGGCTGTGACACCAACTGTTCTTCCTTCCCCACAGACAGTACACCGAATTAGACCAGAACCTTTACCTTTACATTTCAGCTTACCTTACATTGAGTCACTCAAAGCTATAAAACCACAGTTACTGAGAGCGTCGTTAAATAAGCAACAAATCAAGCTAACTAAAAACCAGCTAATTGTCAGTAAAGATTCTATAAACGTCAGTGTTCACGTTTCAATATCGATATGTTTGCATTTCTTTCAGTGCTTTTTTATAAACCCTTTAAATTGTAACTTGAGGTACTTTTCTAACCAATGCTCCCCGATTTCCGAAAAAGCACTGCTTTTGATACTGACAGTGGAAAACCCGAAGTACTCGGAGAAAAACCTCTCCCAGTGACCACTTTGTCCACCACGAATCTCACATGGACTGACCGAGATCGAACTCGGACCTCCGCGGTGACAAGCCGACGACTAATCATATTTGACTCTGAAATGCATTTAAATATTTAGGTCGTACCGAGCAGTAAACATATTGTCTTTGTGTTAAATAAGCTGTAACTTACTGCGTCGTAGGGACATAGTGTCTGTTTCTTCTAAACCCATACATAACACGTTAACACACTGTGTAAGCAGGATACACAGTGTTCGTAATACACAAAGTAACCACAGTGTTTAAATGGTTAACATTACAAACAATCAGAGAACAACTTGCTGAGGACAGCCGTTGCAAATGAGGCTGGGGAGTCAATTAGTGTAGTAACAGCCGTTGCAACTGAGGCTGGGGAGTCACATTAGTGTAGTAACAGCCGTTGCACTGAGGCTGGGGAGTCACATTAGTGTAGTAACAGCCGTTGCAACTGAGGCTGGGGAGTCACATTAGTGTAGTAACAGCCGTTGCAACTGAGGCTGGGGAGTCACATTAGTGTAGTAACAGCCGTGCAACTGAGGCTGGGAGTCACATTAGTGTAGTAAGAGCCGTTGCAACTGAGGCTGGGGAGTCACATTAGTGTAGTAACAGCCGTTGCAACTGAGGCTGGGGAGTCACATTAGTGTAGTAAAGCCGTGCAACTGAGGCTGGGGAGTCACATTAGTGTAGTAACAGCCATGCAACTGAGGCTGGGAGTCACATTAGCGTAGTAACAGCCGTGCAATTGAGGCTGGGGAGTCACATTAATGTAGTAACAGCCGTGCAACTGAGGCTGGGAGTCACATTAGTGTAGTAACAGCCGTGCACTGAGGCTGGGAGTCAATAGCTGTAGTAACAGCCGTGAATGAGGCTGGGGAGTCACATTAGTGTAGTAACAGCCGTGCAAATTGAGGCTGGGGAGTCACATTAGTGTAGTAACAGCCGTGCAACTGAGGCTGGGAGTCACATTAGTGTAGTAACAGCCGTTTCACTGAGGCTGGGAAGTCACATTAGTGTAGTATCAGCCGTGCAACTGAGGCTGGGAAGTCACATTAGTGTAGTAACAGCCGTGCACTGAGGCTGGGAGTCAATTAGTGTAGTAACAGTCGTTGCAGTTTAGGCTGGGGAGTCACATTAGTGTAGTAACAGCGTTGCAGCTGAGGCTGGGGAGTCACATTAGTGTAGTAACAGCCGTTGCAACTGAGGCTGGGGAGTCACATTAGTGTAGTAACAGCCGTGCAACTGAGGCTGGGGAGTCACATTAGTGTAGTAACAGCCGTGCAATGAGGCTGGGGAGTCACATTAGTGTAGTAACAGCCGTGAATTGAGGCTGGGAGTCACATTAGTGTAGTAACAGCCGTGCAACTGAGGCTGGGAAGTCACATTAGTGTAGTAACAGCCGTGCAATTGAGGCTGGGAAGTCACATTAGTGTAGTAACAGCCGTGCAATTGAGGCTGGGAAGTCACATTAGTGTAGTAACAGCCGTTGAAATTGAGGCTGGGGAGTCACATTAGTGTAGTAACAGCCGTGCACTGAGGCTGGGGAGTCATATTAGTGTAGTAACAGCCGTTGCACTGAGGCTGGGGAGTCATATTAGTGTAGTAACAGCCGTTGCACTGAGGCTGGGGAGTCATATTAGTGTAGTAACAGCCGTTGCACTGAGGCTGGGGAGTCATATTAGTGTAGTAACAGCCGTTGCACTGAGGCTGGGGAGTCATATTAGTGTAGTAACAGCCTTTGCACTGAGGCTGGGGAGTCACATTAGTGTAGTAACAGCCGTGCAACTGAGGCTGGGGAGTCACATTAGTGTAGTAAAAGCCGTGCAACTGAGGCTGGGAAGTCACATTAGTGTAGTAACAGCCGTGTAATTGAGGCTGGGGAGTCACATTAGTGTAGTAACAGCCGTGCAACTGAGGCTGGGGAGTCACATTAGTGTAGTAAAAGCCGTGTAATTGAGACTGGGGAGTCACATTAGTGTAGTAACAGCCGTTGAAATTGAGGCTGGGGAGTCACATTAGTGTAGTAACAGCCGTGCAACTGAGGCTGGGAAGTCACATTAGTGTAGTAACAGCCGTGCAACTGAGGCTGGGGAGTCACATTAGTGTCGTAACAGCCGTGCAATTGAGGCTGGGGAAGTCACATTAGTGTAGTAACAGCCGTTGAAATTGAGGCTGGGGAGTCACATTAGTGTAGTAACAGCCGTGCACTGAGGCTGGGAAGTCACATTAGTGTAGTAACAGCCGTGCAACTGAGGCTGGGGAGTCACATTAGTGTAGTATCAGCCGTGCAACTGAGGCTGGGGAGTCACATTAGTGTAGTAACAGCCGTGTAATTGAGGCTGGGGAGTCACATTAGTGTAGTTACAGCCGTGCATGTGTTGTTGTGTGACGGACTGAGTCTTTATATGCAACTCAGGTTAATGTGAGTTTTTATCTGTTTAAGCAAGCAGCTTGTATTGTCTTTAGCCGTGTGCGTGTCTTTATGTGACAATTCAAGTTAGTGACGATAGTTTGTATGATATATTTTAGTGCAGAATTTCGTACAAAGACAAACAAATTTTTGTTACTGTTGGACAGAAGGGTGGGGATGCAATGATCCACATTACTCAAGTTTGGTTGGGCGGGTCTCTGATCCCCTGGGGCCTACACGACTTTCACTACAACCAACCAATATATAAAGACAGCACGTGGCATATTTGCTCCATTTGGCGACGTAGCATTGCACTTGGCATCTCGCACAATATTCACGGTTCTGAATCGAAACTGCTTTTCCTTCACACGAGATTCAAAACTTATGTTCCAAGGAGCCCCCCTTCCCCCTAATATTTGTCAAGGGCCTCGTGGATAATTTCATAAGAAATGGATGGAGTAATACCTGGATATTCGTGAAACTCGATGTTTGTATTTTCAACCTTTCAGTGATGACCCAATTTTCGACGTTTCGTTACTGGTTCTGACTAATCGGGATAAGACTGTAGCTGACTAGTCGACTGGCTGTCCTCACACTTCTGCTATTGCGCAGATGGCTCTCAGCTCAGTCACGGTACCTGTTTTAGTAACTGAGGGCGATCTGTATCGTGATTCACGAAGTGAGACGGTCCGATTTGTCAATGTACGAGTATTTTGTGTTTCCAGAAAAAAGCTTTTATAAAAAATACTCGTGGATCATTTATCGTGATTTTTAGGTTACTTCGTGTTCTTAACTACTGACAGTTCCTAGCAACTGGACACAAATATGCATCCGACAGTGACACAGGCTTTGTGGTACGTCAAATATCTTCGTGCAATTTGTAAAGTTGCTAGTCAAATGATAGGCGATCCACGGCAGAGGTCTTTCCTGACGAAGTTCTAACAGGTTTGTGGACCTGGGGTTAAGGCGGCTGTGGCGTGAAGCTGACCACTTACGTCTATCTATTTTACAAATTAAGTAATGTGCCGATCTCTGTACGGTTTATACCTTTGTATCTTCACAGCATGCAGCTGGTACTAATTTGTTACAAGTACGAAGTCACTGGCTACTCTCAGCGGAGGCCTGGGTTTGACTCTAGGACAGCGAATGTGGCGTTTGTAGTGGGTCAAATGGCGCAGGTTCCTCTCTGCCTCGTTCCCTGTCAGCTGCTGCTCCACCAATACTGTATAACGTTCAGGCATTGCAGCCCCTTAGTGGCACGCCTCTCACACCAGCACTGCTGCAGTCCCGGTCCAGGTAGGCAGACGGTACGACATCGGAACACGAGCGACGGACGTCTTTACAGCATATGCCGTCGTTACGTTCTTATATCTCCGTCTCTGTTCTTGTTGCTAAAAGGCTGTAATTGGGCTTGTTTATTGGCTATTTCCACAAACATTTGTTTAGTGATTGTGACTTTTCATGAAGATTGGCCCAGTGAAAGTTGTGCTTAGTGCGCAAACGCCTTGCCGTCTGTACTTTCCACATTCGTCTCCAAATTGAGCACTGCGCATTGCTGTTGCGCATTAGCCAGTTACCCACACACGATGCAGCAGGCCGCGCTCTCGTTACGCACGTCAGTATAGACACACGCACTTGTGTGCAGTGTGGCATTCTGCAGGTAGAGACCGCCGTGGTGCAGCGTGTGTGACGTCACGGAGTGCGCCATTGTCTAATTTTGAAACCGGAGCAACTGAAGAGTTGATTGTTGTTAGGCGGATTCGCGAAATTAAAAAAAAAGCGATTATTAGCTTAGTTATGTCTGTCCGTCTGTCTGTCAGTATGGAAAAACTCGGTTCCCAATGTACAGATTTTTATGAAATTTATTTCAATATTTTTCGAGAATCTGTCTAGAAAATTCAAGTTTCATTAAAACCTGACAACAATAACGGTACTTTACATAAAGACCTATGTACATTTATGATAATATCTCTCTGAATTCTTCTTAGAACAAGAAATGTTTCAGACAAAAGTTGTACACAAAATCAAAACACACATTTTACGTTCAATAACATTTTCCCCAAAATCGTGCCGTTTATGAGATAATGTGGAAAAATATGGTACAGCCAGACAGGCCACAGATGACAATATAATACGGCGCATGCGCACAGCATGCTAGATAACTAAGTCAAGAATGCAGACACACCAGGGGCGCACCGAAGGAGGGGGGTGCTGCCGTGCTGCAGCCACCCAAACCTCCAAAAACCAAAATGCAAAAAACACAAATTTTGTAGATGGTATGATATCAAGAGTTTTACGTGATTTACCCTTCAGCCGAAATCAGTCACTGAAATCGGCTGATGACTGTACATTAGAATTTTGAAAAATAAAGGAATAAATTAAAAAAAAATAGGACACTGTCATTGAGTCATGTAACATGTAGTTATATTTTATGTATATAAATGCAGTTGCAGTGTTATGTTGTACTTACAACATGATGTTTATAACATAATTTTAAAATCAAACATAAATTATATATAGCCTCAGGGTCAGTCCCCTGCCCCCACCCAAGGACAAATTCTGGGTGCGCACCTTAGACACACACTGAGTATATGTAACACATTGCTTTTTCACGGCAACAATGGTTACGCGAACGCACCTCGATGTTACGTTATACGTACATTGCCTGTCTTGTTATTACAGAAGTAAGACGTATCGTCTTGCTCGCGTTAGGACATTCGGTGCTGCTGTGACTGTCTTAGTGTGTCTTGTACAGCTTTAGATGGCGGACATGTGACTGTCTTAGTGTGTCTTGTACAGCTTTACATGGCGGACATGTGACTGTCTTAGTGTGTCTTGTACAGCTTTAGATGGCGGACATGTGACTGTCTTAGTGTGTCCTGTACAGCTTTAGATGGCGGACATGTGACTGTCTTAGTGTGTCTTGTACAGCTTTACATGGCGGACATGTGACTGTCTTAGTGTGTCCTGTACAGCTTTAGATGGCGGACATGTGACTGTCTTAGTGTGTCTTGTACAGCTTTACATGGCGGACATGTGACTGTCTTAGTGTGTCTTGTACAGCTTTAGATGGCGGACATGTGACTGTCTTAGTGTGTCTTGTACAGCTTTAGATGGCGGACATGTGACTGTCTTAGTGTGTCCTGTACAGCTTTAGATGGCGGACATGTGACTGTCTTAGTGTGTCTTGTACAGCTTTAGATGGCGGACATGTGACTGTCTTAGTGTGTCTTGTACAGCTTTAGATGGCGGACATGTGACTGTCTTAGTGTGTCTTGTACAGCTTTAGATGGCGGACATGTGACTGTCTTAGTGTGTCCTGTACAGCTTTACATGGCGGACATGTGACTGTCTTAGTGTGTCCTGTACAGCTTTAGATGGCGGACATGTGACTGTCTTAGTGTGTCCTGTACAGCTTTAGATGGCGGACATGTGACTGTCTTAGTGTGTCCTGTACAGCTTTAGATGGCGGACATGTGACTGTCTTAGTGTGTCTTGTACAGCTTTAGATGGCGGACATGTGACTGTCTTAGTGTGTCCTGTACAGCTTTACATGGCGGACATGTGACTGTCTTAGTGTGTCCTGTACAGCTTTAGATGGCGGACATGTGACTGTCTTAGTGTGTCCTGTACAGCTTTAGATGGCGGACATGTGACTGTCTTAGTGTGTCTTGTACAGCTTTAGATGGCGGACATGTGACTGTCTTAGTGTGTCCTGTACAGCTTTAGATGGCGGACATGTGACTGTCTTAGTGTGTCTTGTACAGCTTTAGATGGCGGACATGTGACTGTCTTAGTGTGTCCTGTACAGCTTTACATGGCGGACATGTGACTGTCTTAGTGTGTCCTGTACAGCTTTAGATGGCGGACATGTGACTGTCTTAGTGTGTCCTGTACAGCTTTAGATGGCGAACATGTGACTGTCTTAGTGTGTCCTGTACAGCTTTAGATGGCGGACATGTGACTGTCTTAGTGTGTCCTGTACAGCTTTAGATGGCGGACATGTGACTGTCTTAGTGTGTCCTGTACAGCTTTAGATGGCGGACATGTGACTGTCTTAGTGTGTCCTGTACAGCTTTAGATGGCGGACATGTGACTGTCTTAGTGTGTCCTGTACAGCTTTACATGGCGGACATGTGACTGTCTTAGTGTGTCCTGTACAGCTTTACATGGCGGACATGTGACTGTCTTAGTGTGTCCTGTACAGCTTTACATGGCGGACATGTGACTGTCTTAGTGTGTCCTGTACAGCTTTACATGGCGGACATGTGACTGTCTTAGTGTGTCCTGTACAGCTTTACATGGCGGACATGTGACTGTCTTAGTGTGTCCTGTACAGCTTTAGATGGCGGACATGTGACTGTCTTAGTGTGTCCTGTACAGCTTTACATGGCGGACATGTGACTGTCTTAGTGTGTCCTGTACAGCTTTACATGGCGGACATGTGACTGTCTTAGTGTGTCCTGTACAGCTTTAGATGGCGGACATGTGACTGTCTTAGTGTGTCCTGTACAGCTTTAGATGGCGGACAGATTTCACGAGGAATTATTATTACACTCCTTGCCACTTGCCTGTCATAAGCCAGCCTGCAGTAACGTGTATGCGCGCGCATGTCCACGACGTCTTGCACAGGCTGTTTCTTGTTTCTTAGATCACGCCGCGATGTAACTACACTCATACGAGTGCTGCCATCTAGTATAGCTTTATTATACTACATGCTCCATGTCGAACTGTTGGCTAAGCCAGTGCTATTCAACCTGGGGTAAGCGTACCCCCGGGGGTACGTGAAGACATCTTAGGGGGTACATAAAATTAAAAATAAATAAATATATTATTTCACTGAATAATCAGGGCCAGATTTAGGGTTAGCCACAACAGACCGGACGTAAGGACATGCGATTTGGGAGCGCCATTTATATCTCTCTCTCTCCTTTATGCGATTCTTATCGGGCGGCTAGTTTCATTTTATCCCACACAGTGCGTTGGAACGTGACTGAACACTGTTGGGCGGGATTAACGTTTTGCCTAACACAGTTTTTCACTCCTTTTAACCACGCAATAAAGCTACTTCACAATATTGTTGTGGCAACAAACAGACAGACACACTGCTTCATATTACTTTGTTCTTTGACAATTGCCGCTGCCGTCATTTAATAGCTTGACTCTCCTTTTTCTAATTTAAAACTTATTATTTAATACATTATTTTGGATGTAATTTATTTAATTTATTTTAGATGTAGATTATAGACTGTGTATAACTTGAATTGTGCACCAACACTTTGGGGGTACAAAGTTGAAGAGAAATTATATCTGGGGGTACGCGAACAAAAAAGGTTGAATACGATTTTTCTAAGCCTCTACTCATGTTTCCCAGAGGGCGTGGCAGCCCGGATGTGACTCACACACACGAAGGCTGTGACCTGCTTACTTGTAACACGACGTGTATTTAGTCTATACCATAGACACAATATCAGAATTTTGATAGGAGGTTCCAGTGTCGATGTTGGACGTGAGAACTTTGCTCAAACGAAACTTAGGAATTCGCTAATAAAGCACTGAGTAGTTATTTAATCTCTTATTTTGTTTTATTTAATGACACTGCCAATAGCTCTGTTCACAGTGTCGAAAGTTAGGATGATTACTAAACGATGAATTGGAAGGGATGTGGAAGGAAGCGCCTATAGAGTCATCTGAGATACTGTCCCAGCATTTACCTGCAGTAACTGAGTAAAATCACTAAAAGCCTCAGGCTAGTTGTTGTTTCTTTGCCGAGAGTGGAATTGGTTATCTCCACGGTATAAGTCAGGTGGTTGACCGTTTCAAAATATAGCTTGTTAAAAGACGGCTTGGTAAAAACAGCGATGTTCGTTTCCTCATACATATGTACAGGGCATACACAAAAGAATGGTGCGGTATCAAAACTTTTGAAACCGCACCATTCTTTTGTGTATGCCCTGTATTAGTACATTTAGACTGTTCCAAATGGGATTGGACAGAATAATCGAATTGGTCGTATTTGAATTAAAGAGGTAGACCAAGTATGAGTGATGCCCAATTTTTACACGGACTGACCGCTATTTGTTGACTAAGGCAAAGAATGTGTAAGACTCAACTGTTATTACTTTCCACGCCGTGTCGCCTGGCAAATAGTTACTGACGTTGCGAGCATGTGGCCACACTTCCACGACATGAAACGGTTTCTGAGATGGTCGCTAGAGGGTAGTAGTAGCCGCTACATGTCTGTCATCTGATGGAAGAAACGTATACTACAGTGAAGTCTGCTGAGAATGAAAATGTTGTCGGCACTGTCATGGCTAGCGCAAATGTGTGCTGTTTTCGAGTACACGGATGGCAGAACTGGTGTATTGTTAATCCGTGCTGGTAACCAATGCTAGGACTGGTTTGTAGATGTTAAATTTGTGTAACATGTTGCTTGAAAATGCATGAAGTCGTCATTACGGCAGGTAAAAATGTAGCTTTAAATACTTGCAGCCTATATAGTTTATTATACCAAGTTGCAGGATCGATATAGAATTGCATGCGGAATGTAACCGCCAATTTTTTATTTCAGTTTGCCGATAATACACGTTATTTAGATCATCCCTTTGCAGTGACTTATAAGCAATGACATCGTCAAATGCAATGCGACAGTTGGAAGAACGACATGTGGCAACGAAAGTGGAGCTCATGGTATGGTCGAACAAGATGGACTTGTTGGCTCTTTCAAATGTCAGAGGTACGATGACTACTACAGGTGTATATTGATTGCAGAGTTTACTTTTATCCGTTATAATTCACTGAAGCCTTGTATATGGTTTAATACCTAATTTATTCGTAATCGAAAACAACGTATATTTTAACTTCGGTTGTAGTTGGTCTGTGTACGATCGCATTGTGTGTCGTATGTAAGGTTATGTCACATATTCGTAGATGAGTGTATAATTTTGACTGATGGCGCTGTGTGGGATTTTAACCTTGCCTTCATTTGTTGCCGTTGTTGGAACATTTTAAATTAATCACATTAGTTGTAACGTGCGTGTAAATTACAGTGATGTGATGTAGGTTATGTCCTAGGGCACTAGATCTGTTGATCTGAAGGGGGAAATTTGTTGATGTAGTCTATTCATAAATTACTTTAGAAAGGGAATTTTATGCCTCTCTGTCTGTGTGTTTATCCTTCAATCCATGCAATCATCTTTCAAAATAAGTAATAGAGTTTGATTAAATTTGATGGAAATGGACATGGCTGTTCAAGAATGGTTGCGAAAGTAAGAGCCCGATTTCTACCATTGTATAAATTACAAACTTTTGCCAAAATGGGATTAATGCTCAGGAATTATGTTGAAAAATAATGATAATTCACTGTATCAGTTGCGCTACGTTTAAGGTTTTAATGACTTGTCATTTAATTTTTATGACTTAGGGAACCGTACTTATTGAACATCCCTCATATAAAATTCTTCCATCCTGCTTTGTCCATTTCAGTGTCTGTTTCTCTAACTGCCATCTATATCCTCGGTGAGCATAATTTTCATTATTATTTAAAATTCAGTATGTTTTTATGGCTCTTCCATTGTTTGGTTTATAAAGTGATGTATTTGATATTTGCAAGTCTAATTAACTTGTAATGCCACAGCCATAGATAAAAAAAGGAGTTGTGACAATACAACCTGATTGAATATGGGCATTTTCACTAGCTTCCGTTGTGTAAATATGAGGAGCAATGAGTCTAGTTTGTAGGGAGGTTTGACTTTATTATTACAGAACTGTACCACAGTAGAGTATGAAGTACATGAAGTATGTGTGCTGAATCTGCAAAGGAGTGTTGTAACTTCGGAAATTGGGTGGTGCATGCGAATACTAATTTGGTGCACCTGAACATGTCTTCTGAAAGTTAACCGTGTACAGGCCTGGACAGGCCGTTGTGGCTTCAGGAGGTTGAGGCTCCCAGAAGTTCTAGACACTTGGCACATGAAAGTGGCAAGGTTGTCAGCCCTACACCTTTACTCCCCAGGGAATATTCCTGGCACTTATTTCTGTTAGAGGGTGAGTCAACCATGGTGCAGCCGGAAGGATTAAGTCCCTGTCAGGAATTAAATCCTTAACCTTCCAGCTTGTAGCACAGTGCCTCAACACACTGCGTGCCCTGAGCATGTCTTCTGTCTTTGGTCTGTTTCTTCCAATTAGCTCATCAAATATGTGATTGTTTGATTAACTCAGTGAACTGTCACACACCAGTTTATTTGAAGAGTTTTTGTATTGGCAGAACTAGTTTGGTTCATACTAGTGAAGTACCCCCTTTTTGTCCAGGTGTGTGCGTTGAGATGTTGATGGTAACTTACAGACCAGTAATTATTAGATCACAGTAATTCCTGTGTAAGTAATAACTTTGTAACGGATCATGTTATATGTTACATGTTTGTACTGATGTTTTCAGCAAATATCTATCATATTCTTGCAGTTGCCATTCTTTGAGCTAATTTAGAAATGCAGTCAGTATGGGGCAACGATCAGTATGTGGTGTGTGTTTGGTAGTTTAGAAGCAAGTCCCGTTAGATGCTGGTGAGACAGACGCACTGTGCATTTCATAAGAAAGTGACTAATGGTAGTTTAGAAGCAAGTCCCGTTAGATGCTGGTGAGACAGACGCACTGTGCATTTCATAAGAAAGTGACTAATGGTAGTTTAGAAGCAAGTCCCGTTAGATGCTGGTGAGACAGACGCACTGTGCATTTCATAAGAAAGTGACTAATGGTAGTTTAGAAGCAAGTCCCGTTAGATGCTGGTGAGACAGACGCACTGTGCATTTCATAAGAAAGTGACTAATGGTAGTTTAGAAGCAAGTCCCGTTAGATGCTGGTGAGACAGACGCACTGTGCATTTCATAAGAAAGTGACTAATGGTAGTTTAGAAGCAAGTCCCGTTAGATGCTGGTGAGACAGACGCACTGTGCATTTCATAAGAAAGTGACTAATGGTAGTTTAGAAGCAAGTCCCGTTAGATGCTGGTGAGACAGACGCACTGTGCATTTCATAAGAAAGTGACTAATGGTAGTTTAGAAGCAAGTCCCGTTAGATGCTGGTGAGACAGACGCACTGTGCATTTCATAAGAAAGTGACTAATGGTAGTTTAGAAGCAAGTCCCGTTAGATGCTGGTGAGACAGACGCACTGTGCATTTCATAAGAAAGTGACTAATGGTAGTTTAGAAGCAAGTCCCGTTAGATGCTGGTGAGACAGACGCACTGTGCATTTCATAAGAAAGTGACTAATGGTAGTTTAGAAGCAAGTCCCGTTAGATGCTGGTGAGACAGACGCACTGTGCATTTCATAAGAAAGTGACTAATGGTAGTTTAGAAGCAAGTCCCGTTAGATGCTGGTGAGACAGACGCACTGTGCATTTCATAAGAAAGTGACTAATTGTGTTTGGTTTTCCAGAACCTCTGGAATATCTCAATTTGGACAAGACCAGTTACAGATTGGGAGCTGCGTTTACATAGTTGGTATACTGACTGGCTTTAGACTGGATGATCTGGAGTTCAAATCCCAGTAGGGACAAGAGATTTTCTGTTCTCCAAAACTGTCCAGACCAGGTCTAGGGACCTCCCAGCCTTCTCTTCGTTGGGTATCGGGGCTCTTTCCCCACAGATAAAGTGTCTGGAGCATGACGTTGACCTCTCACCTCTGTCTGGTGGCAAGGTTAAGAATGAGCAAAGCTACCCATCTATTTCCTCTGTATGCATTCGTGGCATGGACAGTGACAACTCCTACTTTTTATGCTGTTAGTGATTGGGGTGATTGTCTCTACCATTGGTTTTCATGGTTGCTAGATAACTGACATGCCCCAGCAATGCCGTGGCACGTTCTTTCGGAGTACGTGGAGTGTTGCATCCACCATCCTGAAATATATTAGTATTTGATATTGTCAGAGTCAGTTTCAGAGTTTCAGGCTTCTGCTGCAGTGTAACTGAGGTCTTTGCCCTTCTGGGATGTTAACACAGCGTTGGTTGGTAGTTGTTACCAATGTTTTGGGGACCAATATCTGTCCCCAAAACATTGGTAACAATACCAATCAGGGTTGTGTAATATCCCAGAAGTGCGAAGACCTCAGTTACATAAGTTTTTCAAGCATGGCCAGTTAATTACCACTATGACACAGTGTCAGGTGTTAGACTCTGAGGAATTTTGAAACCAGTGTCCAGTGGATCAGTTGCATCCTTCAAGGTCAGCTTTCCTTGCAGCGTTATACCTGAATCTGGACTTGCACCATGTCTGGTGTGCACGTCGTCATGAAGTGGCCTGTTCATCAGACATGCTACATTTGGTACACCACTCAGTTTCATAGCTAACCTTTTTCATTTCTTTGTTGTAGGTGAGGTGGCCCTTCATCGACTGACATGGCAGAGAGTCTGGTCACTTCCACCGCCATCGGAAGGTGTCGGTGTGAAGGGGATGGCTTGGAGACCTGATGGCAAAGTGATTGCTATTGCCTACAGTAACAGTAGGTGTCACTGCAGTATATCCTTTTGTGCACTGAAAGTTTCTTTTGTTATATAATCATGAGGACATACTATGAAAGGTAAAGGTAAAGTCTTCTTTGTGCACACCATGAAGACATATGGGGGAGATGAGGTATAGCTCCACTCATTCTTAACCCAGCACTCGATATAGGTGAGTGGTCAGCTTCACAGCCTTCCTGCTTTACGTCCAGGAGCAGAACCCATGGTAGCCTTTCAATAGGAGGTGGGGTGGGCCCCTCAGCCACTCTGGATGCTTTGGGCCAGAGGAAGGTCTGTTGCCTTGCCTGTCGCAGTAACAGGCAGCGTCATGCTGCGTGTTGTGTGGCTCTGCTCAAGTAACGTCACTGCAATGTCAGTCAGTCCACATACACATATGCTGCTCATTGACAGACATATGCATTTTGAAGCTTGAATCTTCAGGCAAAGAAGCACCTAACTGGTGGACCTCTTAGATCAAGCTATTGTCAGTCAGTGGGCACCACACAAATAGTAGACTTGTTAAGATTTGCACCTGACAACAGATCTAGTCAAAAGGCAGTAGCATGATAGTGGCTATTTAAAAATTAACTACAACACTCAAGAATAAAACCTGGCCTAATCCACAAGTTGAAAACCATGAAAACAGCCATGAACTCAAACTAATCAGACCACAGACACAACCCAAAAATCCAAAAGACATATATTTACAATTCTTAACACCACTAACATCATCTGTGGAGAAAATTCTGAATCTTCATGGGTATAAAGTAAGTTCATAAACCAAGAAATATAAATGTATTATTTATTTTGTCAATGTGGATCGTAACGGCATGGCAGCACATCTGACCAGAAGTGACAGTTAAGTGTTTTAACAAGTGCTGTATATCCAATGCAGTGGATGGGACTGACGACGATATGTAGTGGAACGGCAGTGAAGAGGATGGGAATGTTAGGAGTGAGTGTGAGGAAGATGAAGGCACTGACTGTGACGTTGCAGACAGCGACACTGATTGGTAAAGGTAGATAGAATGTGACACGCTTTGTGTACTAAGTGTACGAAGTTAATAGTGAAATACTTCTTCTTAACACACATTTTATTTTTGGGGGGTCGTCTTAGATTTGGATAAATTCATTTTCCCTTGGCAGACACATTTTATTTGGGGGGGTTATCTTAGATTACAGTTGTCTTGCATTCCAGTAAGTATGGTATGTCTTATGTACATCTTTACTCTTTACTGCTTCACACACAGCACTGTTGTTGTCTCCTTATCGGGAAAGTCACCAACAAAATCTAAGAGAGTCTCCATTATTAACAATGTTTTCAGGAAGATGGAATAAAATCAGAAAAATACAAATTGGAAACAAAATGGGGGACAAAATTAGTCTGCGATGTAAGTCTTATTTGGGGGACTGTCCCCTGAACATCCTGGATGAATTTTCACCTTCTGTTATGTTGAGAGTGGCTGTATGACTGTAGTTAACACTCTTTCACAGTTCCGCAGTACATACTATAAACTCCTGCAGATAGCCACATATATCCTGCCTTTTAGTCCCTGTCAGTTACTTGCAATGAATGTGCAGAACGCATGCCTTTTCATGTGCTATACGATTTTGTCAACCAAGTCTTAAATCCTGTATTTTCTGGATCTCTGCTCCTGTGTCTTTGCCTTCACTTTACTCCTGTACTTTTCTACAGCGTGTTGCTTCTCATTGTGCGGTTCCAACTTTGTTCCTTGTTGAAGTTGCTCATTGTGTTATAACTCTTGCTTTCCTGTGTTATGATTACACAGTTTGTGTTATCTCAGTACACTCTTCAATGCAGTGAATTATCCCAGTAGTTCATTATGTTCTAATCTTACTGTGGCCATTCTGTGTCTCCCTGTTGTCTTTGTCGGAACTGTACGTACCTCCTGCTGTGCACCTAAGGAAACATGCAGAGGAGCAACGAGCCAGGTTTAACGAAACTGAATGTTTGAATTATGGTTACTGTAGTAATGAGAAACAACAGCAATTTTAAGAGAACCCACAGACAGTTGTGATAACATTTTGCAAAACGCATATAAGATAGACACTGCGGATGCTCTTTGCCAATTTAAGCATTGAATCGCTCATGTCTGGGGTCAGTTCCATTATGTGTGTGAAGGCCATTGGACAACGTAATAAGAAGAGGTAAGATAGAATTTTTTGTGACGATGTAGGTTTCTACAGTGTTGTTGTTGTTGAGGATTCAGGTCTTCTGTGTTGTGACGCTGTGTCATTGGGTTAGTGATTACTGGCATTTTGAAGGATCATACTCATAGTGCATTTGAAATGTCAGAAAACCCTGATGTAGCAACACAGCTTTATATCTTCGAACATCTGATTCCCCATATAATTATTTATACGTAGGTGTAGTTGAACTGTTTGTGTTAGCGTACTTGATGTCATCAAATAGTTTCTGGACTGATGTAGAGATGGCACTACTATTGCTAGCACAAACTTGTGCCACCAAATGTGCACAGAGTAGAGTCTGTTGAGTTGTGTCGTGCCTGGCATAAGGCTGTAGCACGTGTTGTTGTTCAGTAATAGTTTGTTAAGCACAAGTGTGTGTTGCTCCATTTGCAGTTTTAGCAAACCTGTCAGCTCAGAGCATTTTGGAAGACAGTCTGGCTTATGTTGGACTGTGGCTGAATTCTGCCCCACACTTAATCACTCTGCCTTGTCTGTGCCTGAATTTGTGACTAGAAACAAAGCAACTCTCAATCCACACCCTCCCTGCTTTTCAGATTTAGTGCTGTGTGACTTATTTCTCTTGCTAAAAGTCAAGATGGCGTTAGTGGGAAGGAAAGTTAATTATATTGCAATGATTTAAACAAAATCGTAGGATGCATTTGCCAAGTTTTAAACAGTGCATTTTATGAAATTCTTTGAATGGTGACACAGTTGCTGGGCTCAGTGTATGATGTCCCAAGGGGACTGTATTGAGGGAGTAATATTGATACAGGGTAAGTGTTGTTACAAAGAAGTGAGTTCAGAAACTCTTTGATGGCACCACATATGTCAGATCATGTTACTTTTGAGATGGTGCAGTGTAATTGATCTGTCTATGATATTGGCTGATTTATGTGTCTTTGCAGGTGATATTTTGCTGATTGATGTCGAGAACAAAGAAACTCTGCATACGAGCCGCGTTGATGGGGAGATAACGTGTATTAATTGGGTGCAGGAGAAAGACCCAAGTGATCCAAAATGTAATCCGCTCCATAAACAGAGAGAGACAGCAAACAAGTACACAATCCAAGACAGCACAAGCAACTTCTTACCCAGTTTGCCACTGCTGTCACGTAGCTTTGGGTCTGTGAGTAAGTGTGTTGAAGAGAATTTGGATGATGCCAAGAAGATAAAAGAGCAGACTCATTTAAATATATTATTGGTGGGAGTTAACACTGGAAGATTGTACTTAAGCATATTTGGATTGTTTCCTTGTGGAGTTGTTGACGTGAATAGCTATGTTAGTGGACGTGCATTTAGTATTTTGGACGCAGATGTGTCTGATGACTTGAATGTGTTGTTTCTTGTCATGTCATGTTGGAAAGAAGTGGATGAAGAGAAAGAAGGGAAGAAAGATCTCTTTCTTGTCTTGTTGGATACTCAAGTGTTAGCAGTGCATTCTCATGAGCTTCATGCGTTGGCTCTGAAGCACGGCCATATTGTTAGTCTGTTAGGTTATCAGTCTCACACCATGCATTCTATCACCGAGGCTTGGGAAAACATTTTATTGGAAATGGATTCGAAGCTTGCTTCATATGCAGCTACAGTTCCTGGAGGATCAGTGTCGGCAGACTTCTTGGATCTACTCATGTTTGGCATACCGTCAGATGAGCTGGAGATGTTCTTGTTGCAGGATCTTACTGAGAAAGGACTTAAGAAGCTCGGCCATTCCATTGAATTGAGCTACTCAAACATTCAAAGGCTGGTTCTCAAACATTTACACTCGGTGGGTCAGAGTTTAGCGTACCATTTGGCTGAACTTCGAGGAATGGCGCGTCGTACGGATCGATACCAGACGTTGGGTTTACAGGAGGTGACAGTGGCCAAGTCACTCACAGCTGCAGGTGCCTTCCTTGTGAAATCAGCAGAAGTTCAGCAAGTTATTGATAATTCAATGAAGAACTACAGAGTGTTTTTTAGGTGGTTGTTTGTTGTGATATTGCGTCTGACTGACGAGCGTGTGCCAGCTGAAATAACCAAAATGACGCAACAGGAATTGGCTTTTATAGCAGACTTCTTACACAGCTTTGATGGCATTAGTGTGAAACAGGAGGATGACAGCACTCCAAGTGGCAGTTCCAGAAAAGCAAGATTTAATTTGGAAAGGCTAGGTCAGTATTTAGTAGATCAAGATTTGATAATTCCTCCTGATGTCGATAACAATCCCTGGGCAAAGTTCATTGAGGAAAATAATGTTCTCGCAAACCATCCGTCTATAATCCCCCATTTTAGAAACATGTCTTTGGTGCAGCAATATAATCACCTGAAGAATGCAATTGCTGATGTGTTTATTCAGCCAGAAGCCTCTATAAGTGAGCTGTTTAAAGTGTCAAAGATTATAAAGTGTTCGGACATACCGCAGGTAGGTGAACCACGGTTAACTCACATTAATGTTGTGGATGATGGGAAGCTTCTGTTAGCATTTTTGGATTCTGCCTCTCCAGCTGAAGGATTTTACCTGTTGGAAATACCAACTGGCAAATCCTCAACATCAAGAGGCGAAGCAACAACGAAGTGTGCATATTTCTGCTTTAACTCACCAACGCCGAAAGTGGTGGAGGAAGGAAGGGATGGTGAACTTTCTTTGTCTTCACCAATGAAAGTCTTGGATGTTCAGTTCTATTTGCACGATGTTCTCTCTGTCCTCCTCGAGCAGAATGGGGAGAATCGGAGCACCATGTTTGTCCAGTTTCCTATGAGAGTTGCTCTGGAAGTTGCAACTTCGGTTTCCTTGCAAGATCTCCTGGATTGTACCCAGGCAGAATATGTCTTGAACTCTGCTCCTCGAGTTGACGCGACCATGCTGTTGGATTCTGGAACATTTCGACCCGTAGAAAATATGGTAGCTTCCGGATTTGCTGTGAGTGGCACCCGAAAGGTGACAGTGATTCTTTCAGAAAGCCGTCGCAAAGTTAGGCTGTTCGAAATGGAGGTGGAAGAGGAAGAGGAAGATGACGACGCAATGGATGGGACAGTAACAAATCTCCGAGACAGTGATACGAGCATTCTTGATGTTAGCAAGAATACAGATGGAAATGAACCTGAGTGGCCTAAAGTTGAGAAAGAGCCAGAAGAAACTGCTGGCGCTAATGAATAGATCGTACGAGGGTGAGGCAAATGACGAGCTGAAGAGGGCAGAGCAAATCAAGACCTGCTATGTGCAGCTGTAGGCACAGCAAGTCTTCAGCATGGGTTAGCAGCATGTATTTGTGTACGTGGCAGATGTGGGAATATGTTGAAAAATGATGATGCTCTTCTGAAGCTATCTGCTCTAAATTGTCTGGTAAAATTTATTTAACGTTTTCGTACGACTCGCTAACATATTTTGTGTAAACTCGTGAACTTTGGTTTAACATTTTTGTAACATATATCAAGATGTCATACAGGGTTAATGTAAATCTGTGATTGTAAATTGTGAAGAAGAAAAAGGTTTTTGTAAAATATATGAAAAGTATATTTATTGCTAATTACAGGGAGCTGGGATAGCTCTGTGAATATAGTGACTAGGCTACAGGCTGGAAGGTTCGGGGTTCAAATTCTGGCAGAGGCAAGAGATGTTTCTCTTCTCTAAATTGTCCAGACCAGCTCTGAGTTCCATCCAGCCACCTGTTCTGTGGGTACCGAGGTTCTTTTCCGGGGGTAAAGTGGCTGGGGCATGATCTTGACAAATCACCTCCATCTGATACTAATGTTAAGAATGAGTGGAGCTGCACCTCTGCTCCCCCTATGTGCGTTCATGACTTTACAGCAACAACTTTACCATTACCTGCGTATTATTAGATGTTTCTGACCCATTAAGCAGTAATGCCAGTGTAAGCACATGTGTAGCGTTTCTTACAAAATGACTGCGTTTGTAATTTTTCATATTTGACATTGTTTCAGAGTTAAATTGTTGAAATGCAGTAAATAAATGGGAGATTTGGGGTTGTCACAGCACTGTTGATGGAGATGCAAGTCTTGTTGGATGTGAAACTGTGTTGTTGGGTAAGCAGTTCTGCCATCTGATGGAACACAGTGTCTTCATCTTCAGCATCAAGCAGTCTAAGAAGATGAAGACACTGCAGTTACTGAAATGTCGAGAGCTTCTTGCTGGACAATGCAGTGTCACTTCACAGCTGGACAGTGCAGTGTCACTTCACAGCTGGACAGTGCAGTGTCACTTCACAGCTGGACAGTGCAGTGTCACTTCACAGCTGGACAGTGCAGTGTCACTTCACAGAGTACTTGACTGTTTGAGTGAAGTCATGTTTACAGTCTGCTTGTTTCACTTTTGCAGCGAAAGTTAATATATTTTTAAAACTTGTGTCGGTAGCAGAACGTCATTAGAAGTGAGACTTGAGGATTAGTTTTACATTATTCTGCAATATGATGCTATGTAGTCTGGTAAATATTTATGAGTGTTGTTGAAGAACATTCTGCTGTTGAAACCGTTTACCAGGCTGCATGGTGTCAAACCCAGAACACCACAATATGCAGTATTGAGTAAAATTAAGCATGTTTGTACTTGGTTATGGAATTTTGTGACTTGTTTGTGCCTTCGTTCAGTCAACTTTATGCGTGTCTACACGTGACGCTACAACTGTAAGTGTGCGCAGCTGTTCTGCAGTTTATTTGAACAGTTGAAGGGCGTATTACATATTATGCAGCTGTTCGTAACTGTTGCAGCTGTTAGTGTCTCAGACAGTGGTGTAGCTAGGCTTTTTAACACCTGGAGCAAGCAGTCAAAATGGCCACCCGACAGAAATTACAAACGTAAAATAATCACAGTTATCTTATTGAATTAACTTTTGTTTGTATCGATAATTCAACATGTGTTGAGTGCATTTAAGATACTCAGTTTGCCTCCCATTTTGCCCTCCCTTGGGCGGTGCTGCCCCTGGCGGTCACACCAACTGCACCACTACAGGCACCTGATGTACACAGGGATGTCTTTGCTAAAGTTGCCATGTGTTAAAAAAATTTGTGATGCTGCCAGTTGTGTTTGTGTGCACAACATAAACGTCTTCATGTAAATTTGTGATGCTGCCACTTGTGTTTGTGTGCACAAGATAAACGTCTTCATGTAAATTTGTGATGCTGCCAGTTGTGTTTGTGTGCACAAGATAAACGTCTTCATGTAAATTTGTGATGCTGCCAGTTGTGTTTGTGTGCACAAGATAAACGTCTTCATGTAAATTTGTGATGCTGCCACTTGTGTTTGTGTGCACAAGATAAACGTCTTCATGTAAATTTGTGATGCTGCCAGTTGTGTTTGTGTGCACAAGATAAACGTCTTCATGTAAATTTGTGATGCTGCCACTTGTGTTTGTGTGCACAAGATAAACGTCTTCATGTAAATTTGTGATGCTGCCAGTTGTGTTTGTGTGCACAAGATAAACGTCTTCATGTAAATTTGTGATGCTGCCACTTGTGTTTGTGTGCACAAGATAAACGTCTTCATGTAAATTTGTGATGCTGCCAGTTGTGTTTGTGTGCACAAGATAAACGTCTTCATGTAAATTTGTGATGCTGCCAGTTGTGTTTGTGTGCACAAGATAAATGTCTTCATGTAAATTTGTGATGCTGCCACTTGTGTTTGTGTGCACAAGATAAACGTCTTCATGTAAATTTGTGATGCTGCCACTTGTGTTTGTGTGCACAAGATAAACGTCTTCATGTAAATTTGTGATGCTGCCAGTTGTGTTTGTGTGCACAAGATAAACGTCTTCATGTAAATTTGTGATGCTGCCACTTGTGTTTGTGTGCACAAGATAAACGTCTTCATGTAAATTTGTGATGCTGCCAGTTGTGTTTGTGTGCACAAGATAAACGTCTTCATGTAAATTTGTGATGCTGCCACTTGTGTTTGTGTGCACAAGATAAACGTCTTCATGTAAATTTGTGATGCTGCCACTTGTGTTTGTGTGCACAAGATAAACGTCTTCATGTAAATTTGTGATGCTGCCACTTGTGTTTGTGTGCACAAGATAAACGTCTTCATGTAAATTTGTGATGCTGCCACTTGTGTTTGTGTGCACAAGATAAACGTCTTCATGTAAATTTGTGATGCTGCCACTTGTGTTTGTGTGCACAAGATAAACGTCTTCATGTAAATTTGTGATGCTGCCAGTTGTGTTTGTGTGCACAAGATAAACGTCTTCATGTAAATTTGTGATGCTGCCACTTGTGTTTGTGTGCACAAGATAAACGTCTTCATGTAAATTTGTGATGCTGCCAGTTGTGTTTGTGTGCACAAGATAAACGTCTTCATGTAAATTTGTGATGCTGCCACTTGTGTTTGTGTGCACAAGATAAACGTCTTCATGTAAATTTGTGATGCTGCCAGTTGTGTTTGTGTGCACAAGATAAACGTCTTCATGTAAATTTGTGATGCTGCCAGTTGTGTTTGTGTGCACAAGATAAATGTCTTCATGTAAATTTGTGATGCTGCCACTTGTGTTTGTTGTGCACAAGATAAACGTCTTCATGTAAATTTGTGATGCTGCCACTTGTGTTTGTGTGCACAAGATAAACGTCTTCATGTAAATTTGTGATGCTGCCAGTTGTGTTTGTGTGCACAAGATAAACGTCTTCATGTAAATTTGTGATGCTGCCACTTGTGTTTGTGTGCACAAGATAAACGTCTTCATGTAAATTTGTGATGCTGCCAGTTGTGTTTGTGTGCACAAGATAAACGTCTTCATGTAAATTTGTGATGCTGCCAGTTGTGTTTGTGTGCACAAGATAAACGTCTTCATGTAAATTTGTGATGCTGCCAGTTGTGTTTGTGTGCACAAGATAAACGTCTTCATGTAAATTTGTGATGCTGCCACTTGTGTTTGTGTGCACAAGATAAACGTCTTCATGTAAATTTGTGATGCTGCCACTTGTGTTTGTGTGCACAAGATAAACGTCTTCATGTAAATTTGTGATGCTGCCACTTGTGTTTGTGTGCACAAGATAAACGTCTTCATGTAAATTTGTGATGCTGCCACTTGTGTTTGTGTGCACAAGATAAACGTCTTCATGTAAATTTGTGATGCTGCCACTTGTGTTTGTGTGCACAAGATAAACGTCTTCATGTAAATTTGTGATGCTGCCACTTGTGTTTGTGTGCACAAGATAAACGTCTTCATGTAAATTTGTGATGCTGCCACTTGTGTTTGTGTGCACAAGATAAACGTCTTCATGTAAATTTGTGATGCTGCCACTTGTGTTTGTGTGCACAAGATAAACGTCTTCATGTAAATTTGTGATGCTGCCACTTGTGTTTGTGTGCACAAGATAAACGTCTTCATGTAAATTTGTGATGCTGCCACTTGTGTTTGTGTGCACAAGATAAACGTCTTCATGTAAATTTGTGATGCTGCCACTTGTGTTTGTGTGCACAAGATAAACGTCTCCCATGTAAATTCCCCGTTAGTCTTGTCACATTTTGATGAAAGTTGAATTTTACGGACAGATTTTGGAAAAGTACTCCAATATCATATTTTATGAAAATCCATCCAGTGGGAGCTGGGTTGTTCCATGTGGACAGACAGACATGACGAAGCTAATAGTTGCTTATCAAATTCTGGATTTCCTTGGGACTGTGATCCTTTTCCAAAAAAACAAAATATCAATCAATAGATGCATGTGGCAATCAGCACACTTTTGTGTTCTCATAAAATGTGCTGCGCTAATAGAGTTGAACTGTACAGTTAGTGTAACGTGGCAGAAACTGATATACACTTATGTAGAAATAACGTACAAGAACTTTTAGATTCCAAATAATAAACTGTGGAGGATGTGGCGGTGGTGGCAGCGAGGATTTTGAAGTACTTGTTTTCAAAATAGGTGGAAAGAGTATTTGGTACAGTGTACATTGTTTCCTTAATAGACTGGGCCCCATAAATATATAAAATGCCACGTATGCCCAGACCGTTCAGTGCAAAGGTTGAAATCTGTGGTATTCTGGGTTATTACACGGCGTTGTGTGGTAATTATTTACAGACGTTTCGGCACAACGTGTCGGTCCCATCTTCACGGGTCAAGATTCCAAACAGGAACGGAAAGGAAAGCTTTCCCGTTTGGAATCTTGACCCGTGAAGATGGGACCGACACGTGCCGAAACGTCGGTAAATCCCTTTCCTGTTTGGAATCTTGACCCGTGAAGATGGGACCGACACGTTCCGAAACGTCGGTAAATCCCTTTGCTGTTTGGAATCTTGACCCGTGAAGATGGGATCGACACGTTGTCCCGAAACGTCGGTAAACAATTACCACACGACGCCGTGTAATACCCCAGAAGACCGCAGATTTCATCAACAACGCGGCGGAAGCCTAAAATCAAAGGTCAAAGGTTAGTTGCCTAATGAAATTTTAGTTTTATTGTGATTGCATATTTTTTTATATGCGTAGTATAGCGGTTGAACTCCGCCCTACTAAAATTGATTCAGTGGAAATAATGAGGAACCTACACTGCACAAACTGTTACTATGCAGAGGTGTCAGCGGTCTGAACCCGCTGGCCGAGGCGCAACAAAATGGTAGGCACCGCTGTGGTTACCGACTGTGCCACTGCAGTTGGTGGCCTGGAGGTTATTTTCCGCCGAGGACACCACAACTGTGGGCAGCGGTGGTGATTTACCGTCGGACTGCTGGCTGCGGTGGAGAGATTTCCGCTGGCCACTTTACTTGGAGATCAATGTACCTTTACAGCTGTAATTCGGCTTCCGTTGGAGGTTTTGTCCTGAAACTTCATACTTCGCACTTTCCACGCATGCGCTACAGAACGTGTAAGGTGGATTGCGATCGGTCAGTAATCGAGGGAACTTCACTTGGACAATAAAGTACGTTATCGACTCTTCTCGGCTTCCATTGGACGGAATTTCCTGAAACTTCATACCTCGCAATTCCCACGCATGCGCTTCAAACATTGTAAGTTTAGTTGCGATCGGTCAGTAACTAGGGGCACTTTACTTCGAGAACAAAATGCCTTCTCGGCTTCCAATGTAGGGATTGTCATGCAAGTACACATCTGTCACCTCAGGAACATTCGCTACAAACGACATAATTCTGGCTGCGATCGGTCAGTAAGCAATGGCACTTTACTTGCAAAACAATATACTTGCTCATATGTACCTCGGCTTCCAACAAAGGGAGTTTCCTGAAAATCCACACTTCCATTTATTACGATCTTTGTATGTTTGGCTGCGTCCGGTCCACAATTAAGGGACTTTTACGTGGCGAACTCTGCACCTTGTACCCTACATCTCTGCTCCCTGAAAGTTCGTACCTACCCATCCACGTAAAATCGGTATAAGCGCTGTAAGTTTTGTTGCATTCGGTACACAATTAAGGGCACATCACGTGAAGAACAGTGTTGCATGTCGGCTGTATCTCGGTTTGGTAGCTGTTATTTGAGCTGAGAATTCACATCTGTCACTGAACACACCTTCTGTACAAAAGATGTAATTGTGCTTGTCATTTGTCAGTAAGGGCACTTTACGTGTTTAGCAATGTACCGTCTGGCTGTCAGTAAGGGCACTTTACGTGTTTAGCAATGTACCGTCTGGCTGTCAGTAAGGGCACTTTACGTGCAGAGCAATGTACCGTCTGGCTGTCAGTAAGGGCACTTTACGTGCAGAGCAATGTACCGTCTGGACTGTCAGTAAGGCATTCTATTGCAGAGCAACATACCGTCTGGCTATCAGTAAGGGCACTTTTACGTGCAGAGCAATGTACCGTCTGGCTGTCAGTAAGGGCACTTTACGTGCAGAGCAATGTACCTGTCTGGCTGTCAGTAAGGGCACTTTACTGCAGAACAATGTACCGTCTGCTGTCAGTAAGGGCACTTTCGTGCAGAGCAAGTACCTTCTGGCTGTCAGTAAGGGCACTTTACGTGCAGAGCAATGTACTTCTGGCTGTCAGTAAGGGCACTTTACAGTGCAGACACAATGTACCGTCTGGCTGTCAGTAAGGCACTTCACGTGCAGAGCAATGTACCGTCTGGCTGTCAGTAAGGGCACTTTACGTGCAGAGCAATGTACCTCTGGCTGTCAGTAAGGGCACTTTACGTGCAGAGAATGTACCGTTGGCTGTCAGTAAGGGCACTTTACGTGCAGAGCAATGTACCTCTGGCTGTCAGTAAGGGCACTTTACGTGAAGACAATGTACCGTCTGGCTGTCAGTAAGGGCACATTACGTGCAGAGCAATGTACCGTCTGCTGTCAGTAAGGGCACTTCACGTGCAGAGCAATGTACCGTCTGACTGTCAGTAAGGGCACTTTACGTGCAGAGCAATGTACCTTCTGCTTGTCAGTAAGGGCACTTTACATGCAGACAATGTACCGTCTGGCTGTCAGTAAGGGCACTTTACATGCAGACATGTACCGTCTGGCTGTCAGTAAGGCACTTTACGTGCAGAGCAATGTACCGTCTGGCATGTCAGTAAGGGCACTTTACGTGCAGAGCAATGTACCGTCTGGCTGTTCAGTAAGGGCACTTTACGTGCAGAGCAATGTACCGTCTGGCTGTCAGTAAGGGCACTTTACGTGCAGAGCAATGTACCGTCTGACTGTCAGTAAGGGCACTTTACGTGCATAGAATGTACACCGTCTGAGCTGCCAGTAAGGGCACTTGTACGTGCA